>LPNX010116127.1:145439-228400 GCA_001517045.1 Pseudotsuga menziesii
TAGGGGTAGATGGATTGCTAAGATCATGGAATATGAGGTAGAAATCAGACCTACTAAGCTTGTCAAAGGACAGGGATTGGCCAAGCTGCTTGCTGATTCAAATTGTCAAGCATTAGGTCTGCATATCATGGCTGAAGACAGTACTCCTGACGAAGATCAAACAACACTTGAAAAAGAAAAGATCATGGGCTTCTATTCCTCTTCAGACTGGTATGCTGATATTGTTTATTTCTTATTATTTTTGCAATGCGCTGATCACTTAGATAGGAAGGCTGCTAGGTCTCTGAAACTGAAGGCTACCAAGTATTGTTTGCTGGAGGGTCAATTGTTTTGGAAAGACCCAGGAGGCATTTTCTGAGGTGTTTGGATCAAGCTGAAATAGGGGAAGTAATTTCAGAATCACATGAAGGAGCCTGTGGAGGGCATAAATATTGGAAAACCACAGCTTACAAAATCTTGAGAGTTGGATACTATTGGCCCTCCCTCTTCTCAGATGTTTACCAGCAAGTAAGAGCTTGCATACCCTGTCAGAAATTTGCAGGTAAACAAAAGTTGTTGTCTTTGCCTTTAAAGCCGATTTCAGTTAGTGCTCCTTTTCAGCAATGGGGTCTGGATTTTATTGGAGAGATCAATCCAGCATCTTCCGGACAGCATCATTGGATTTTGACTGCCACAGATTTCTTTACAAAGTGGGTGGAGGCCATTCCTACAAGGAATGCAACAGATAAGGTGATTATGGAGTTCATTGAAGACAATATCATGAGCAGATTTGGTTGTCCACAGAGGTTAATAACTGATAATGCCAAAGCATTCAAATCTAAAGCAATGGTGTCTTTCTGTGAAAAAAATGGCATTGTTTTGAAACATTCAACTCCCTATTACCCACAGGGAAATGGCCAAGCTGAATCATCCAACAAAAATGTCATTCAAAGCATTAAGAAATTACTGAAACACAACAAAAAATCTTGGGATTCAATGCTGAAATATGCATTGTGGGCAGACAGAATTACAGTAAAACAGGCCATTGGTACTTCTCCTTATCAGCTGGTGTATGGCACAGAAGCAGTGTTCCCTGTTCAGCTGGGAATTCCGGTGATGAAATTCCTCCAAAACTCTCAAGAAGAGCCTGATGACATGCAAAGGAGGATTTTTGAGATGATTGAGTTGCAGCAGCATAGAGAGAAAGTGGACAAAGAAGCTCAGCTGTACAGAGCTAAGGTAAAACACAGGTTTGACAGAAAGATTAAAGAGCATACATTTTCAGAAGGTGAGTTAGTGTTAAGATGGGATGCAAGAAAGGAACAGAAAGGTAAGCATGGAAAATTTGATAATCTGTGGTTTGGTCCCTTTCTGATAGCTAAAGTTTTGAAAAATAATACATTCATCTTGCAGTCCCTGGAAGGTGAGGAATTGCTCATCCCAGTCAATGGGCGATTCCTCAAACATTTCTACAGTTTATGAGATCATTTCCACTCTTCATTGTATATACCGGTGTGAATGAGGTTGAATAAAGACTCCATAGCCCAATGGAAGTTTTCAGATAGGTGAATAAATGATAGAAGGCACTGGTCTACAGGTTCTTGAAGCCTCACAGGGAGGACTTCATCCCGCAGCTGGAGCCAGATGTTAAGTCAGTAATTTTTTCTCCATTTTTGGTTTGTTTTCTTCAATTTTGGTTTGTTTTCCAATCACCCTAAGTTAAATGTTTGGTTTACTTTTCAGTTTTGGTCTCCTTGGATATTTTATTGGTGATTGATTAGTTTTAAACAGTTTTTGAACACAATTTGTTTAGGTTTTATTTGACTTTTTAATGGTCTTCTTAGATTTTAAAAAGGGTAAAGAAAGTCTTGTGTTCCAAGGTTGATTCAATGATATGTTTAGAGAGCAAGTAAACTTGTTTTATAAGCCTAACAATCCTCTAAACCTCTGACAATTTGACAAAAAGTTGTAAAATTGCGAGAAATTGGCTCAGGAAATATTCTTGTAGCGCTGGTGGAAAAGTTAATAAAGGAAGCGCTACAAGAAAATCGCGCCTCTCTGTTTTTCAAATATTTTTGCAGTTTTTCATCATGGGTATCATCTGGAAGTGATTGATTGTCTTTTGCAAGGTATTTTAACACGTGTGACTGCAGTTTAGACACGCATTTCAGCCGATCTCAGTCACGCAGCCAAAATGGGTTCATCATTGCTAAAAACGTGGAATTAGTTGGAGAAATCATCAAATCTTGGTTTAAACTGTCAAATTTCTCGTTCCACATGCGTTTTTATAGGAAAGCAAGTTCATGCAGAAGAATCAAAACGCTAAAAAACTGGATTATGTTCCTGTGGAGGAAAACAACATTTGCAACGCTAGCAGAAAGTTAGGGCATTTTGATTTTTTCATTTGCGGTTGAGGAGATGATCTGGAGACAGTTGTGCACCTAAGGAGAGACCGTTGCCGCTTTAAAACAAAGCCTTAAGCCACGAAATTTAAGAAATTGGTATGTACATTGCTAAAAAAACCTCATAGCTCAAAATTTGGGTTTTTCTTGTTCCTCGCTGGTTTGAAGAAATTGGCTATTTAAAATGATAGAATGAGACATAAAGTAACTTCTTCACCGCTGAAATAGTCACCAGGAGTTGTGATAAAAATTTGAGGGAACAGAGTAGTAAAAAGCCTTTGAAGGTTGAAGCGTTCAGCCTGTAGAGTTTAGTGATTGATTGAAGGAAGAATTTTATAATTAGTCCTCCCATATATTGGATACTCTGGTGATGATGCATAGTGTTTGTAAGGAGTTGATTGAAGAGTCTTTTCTCAAGACCTAATGCACTAGAAATTGCAGAAGATAGCACTCAGAATTTTCATGGATTTGCTGGTTATGCACAAAGGCCGTTTTGCTGATATATTTGAGTGGTTTATAAAACTGTGGAATTGTCATGATGTGTGAAAGCTTTGCTGGGAAAACCATGATCGAATGATTGCAGGACATATAGGCTGAATGTACAGTATTTGGTGACAGTTTGTGGCTGGGATAAAGATTTTGCAAATGCTGGTGTATTTGTTCCTTCTTTTCATGCTGATAGTCCAATTTGATCTGATGAGCTTAGGGAGATGTTGTATTTGAACATATAAAGTACTGGAAGTTTTAGGGTTTGCAGTGAAGCTGTCTTAATGCTTTTGGATGCAGGCATTTAAGTGAAGCATTAATATACAATATCCATATCTATTGACAGTTTTCCACTGCATTTAAGTATTCTAGACATTACAGTACCATCTTGAAGGTTTCAAAATAGTTTGTAATAAGGAGGGAATTTCTGTTCAAAGACACAGTACACTGTTATTCCTAAACCCTAAAACCAGGAATTTGATTGGCTTATGTACCCTAACAGTTCAACATTATGCTGGTTGGTGTAGTTCGAAGTATGAGCAGATCTATATTGTGCTTATCATAGTCTTCCTGAAGGTCTGATCTGATCTCATAGTGTATTTATTCATGAACCAAATTGTAGGGTGGACACAAAGGAAAAGTTGATATTGCAGGCCTGTACAGAAGCACCTAGCAGAGTGAAAAGGAGGTCAAACAACAACAAACTGGTTTCAAAACATTGCTGAAACCTCAAGCTAGATTGTTTCTATCAGCTGAAAGGAGAATATGGGAAAAAGTGGAAAGATAAACAGAGCTGAGCCCTCAGACCTAACTTGGGTTCAAAAGCTTCCAGACTGTGCAGCGATGTTTCAACAGGCAGGGTGGTTGAGTTTTTTCAAGAAGATTGATGGTTTTAATTCTCAGGTGTCCTGCAAATTTGCCAAAGGACTCAAAGAAGATATGATCATGATGGATGCTCTGAAATTTAAGCTAACTGTGGAGTTAATATCAGAAGCTACTGAAATTAGAAATGAGGGAGAACACTGGTTTAAAAAATCACCTTTTGAATTTGACCCCCAAAGATATTTATTGCCTAATGTCATTCCTAACTGGAGCAAAGGGATCCTCATTCAAAATTTTAGAAAGGAGTGGATTGAGCCTTTAATAATCCTTCATAGTTATGTGACATGTGAAGGAAGATACTCCTTTGTCTTTAAATACCACTTCAGGTTCCTGCAGCACTTAGTAGGGGTGTCTAAAATGAATTTGCCTTTCTTTTTCTTAAAAAGCCTGCAGAAAATGTCAAGCAAAATAAAGGAACAAGATGATCACACCTCACAGTCACTGTTTCACCATGGCCTCATCAAACTAATTATCACTACAGTGTTGCAGCATGAGGGAAGGAATTGGGATTTCTTTTTATTTTGGTCTGACATTCATCCTCAAAGAGAAGACCGACAACCAAAAAGACAAACTGACAAGGGTAAGGTGATGATCAAAAAGCTAGGTCACTCAGTCTCATCTACAAGCAAGGATGAAATCAAAACCAAGAAGGTGACAGAACAAGTCTCAGAACATGCAAAGGATGACAGTCAGTTCAAAGTGGTTTCAGAGTATCCTAAAGCCAAATACTCATTGTTTGCAAGTGAAGAGGTACAGCCTGGTTTGACTGTTGATATGGAGAGAGCTGCTACTCTTGAGCAAGCTAAGACTGTTGATATGGAGAAAGCAGCTACTCTTAAAGAAGAATTACAAACTGAATCAAGGACCCCCCTTACCATCATATCTGAAGATGAAGGTTATCTGTTGGAGGATGAACAGCAGGTTATCATGACTGAACCAAGTACAAAAGCATTTGAAGATTTTACTACCTCAAAGGTAAAATCAGACAAGTCTAAGAAGAAGAAAAAGAAAGAGGTAGCTTCATACAGAAGATCATACAAAAGGCCTCAAACCAGACCTACAATCAAACTAAGGTGGAACATGAAAAAACTGCTTAACCCTAAACTAGAATCCAGACAGGAAGCAGTGTTAGACATTTCTTCTTCTAGTGAAAGAACAGAAAGTTTTCAACAGGGCAGTAAAAGCAAAATAAAGGCATCTGCTAAGCCTGTTTCTTCTTCTCAACCTGCAGATACAGAAAAATCACAATTAGCAAATGAAGCATGTCAACCTGCTCCTAAGTTATCAGAGATAATAGTTGAGATAAGAGATAAAATCATCAAACAGCAGGAAGAACAAAAAGCAAATACATGTGCCCTTGAAAAGCAGGAATGGGATGAAGAGGATGAAGCCATACTGAAGCAAGCTGGAGTTATAGAAGAATCTGTTGTTCAGGTTGATTTTTCAGATCTTTTAATGCAGGAACCAAATGTACTGGAAAACCCTAGTGATGAAGAAAGCTTACAGGGAAGAATTCATAAATACAAACAGCAGGTGAAGCAGCTACAGGAGACTAATGACAGTTTGTTCAGGGTCAACAAGGGGTTGGTGGAGGAGCTGCATGATGTACATCAGCATTTCTTACAGCTATCTGAAGTATCTAGAGAAGTATTAAAAAGAAAAGCAGCCACTGACAGATACACTACAGAGCTGGAGAACACTGTTGATCACTTGCAGCAGGAAAATAAAGAATTGCAACAAAAGTTAGCTGACATGAAGAAAAAGCATAAAAGGGCAAAGAAGAAGTCTTCAAGTTTAGATGGTATATCTCTTCTTGTGGAGGCAGCGAAAGAGCTTTGAGGCAGTTTGTAGTTAGCTTTTATTTAAGATGAATAGTTTATTTTGGTTAAGAGTTTGCTATTTTTAGCAATTTGTAATTTTTGTAAAAAACAATTTTTGACTTTACCCTCCTTGGTAATTCGATGGGAGCAGTTACAGAGTAAAACCTAACTGATTTTGAGATGATGTCTATTTAGAAGAGTTAGGAAGTCATTGTAAAGGTTCTAATTTTTCTGGGAGCATCAGGAGGTTTGTGGGCTACTATACTTTCAGGCTTATTCAAAGATAAGTGCTGTAACTCTCTTGTATATTTACTGATGAAACTATGGATATATGACTCTTTACCCTACTTTTGGTCTGTGTTGGCTTTACTGTGAGTTTATTTAGCTTCTTAATTGACAATTTCAGTGCTGGTTAATGTGTGTTTTCTAGCAGTGCTTGTCCATTATGTGTAAACTTCAATACAGGCTTTTGGTTAGATTTTTATGATATATATGCATCTTTATCAGTGATTGTGTTTGATTTAGTTGTTGCTTATCTGATGAATGTATTCCCTGCATGCTCTTGAAGTTTATGACCAAAACACTTAAAACAAAAACCCTAAACCCTAGTTTGAATTGAATTTACTCTTGAGATTGTGTTGGCATGTTTCCCTAGCCTTAGAAACAGTTTCTGACACAAATAGTTCCCATCATCAAACAACCAAAATAAGTCTTTTTAAGCTGTAGAAAATGCCTATAAACAAAGCCTTCAAGGAACTTTTGACCACGAGACTGTGTAATATACGCCTTTCCTTGAAACCTGTCTTCAAATAATAAAACATAAGACAACATTTGATCATTAGCATATGGAATTCATCCATCAATCATCAATCACATTCACAACCAGGAAAACAACTAGTCAACTATACAAAACCAAAAAGGTAAATAAGTTTTTACATGATCCATATTGGAATCTAAATAAAAACAAGATTTAGCAGCAAAGCTGGATATTTTCTACCTTTAGGGTTGAAAGGTTGAATGATGAGTTGTTTAAGGAAATCCCATGGGGGCTTCACTCAATGAATCTATAACATAGCACATTCGTTTGTGGCATATGAAACAATACCCCTAATTTCAATAAATATTGGAAAATATCTCCCAAAATTGTTTTTTTAACCCCCTCACAATATGCCTTCCCAATTTAAAAAAACCCATGATTTTCATTATATATTGTATGTATCCATTTTTTCATTTACATTTTTTATACCCCTTTATATTTATACCTAGTATATTGAATGATACCCCTATTATGACCCCATATGAATTCTACAATGTACCTTTCTTCTTTCGATGTATATTGTGGATGCACATTACCTCACCCACAATGCAATTACTCAACCACATATCATTATGAGCCAATATGAGGTCCCCAATTGCTAACTAAGCCTCTTATGGGTTGGTTATACAAGCCCCCAGGGCCTATGGAAAGCACTAGACACACTAGGAGGCTAAGTAATCCTCCCAAGGTCTGTAATAGGAACTAGTGATAGGGTATCCAAGCCCCCAAGGACTAACAAGGGCCTTTAACATTGCTTGGGAGGCTTAGATCCTCACAAGGAAACCATCGACATCATGGAATACTCGTTATTTATTATCAAATTGCTGCAGCATGGAGAGTCCTCCTCAAACCCAAAAATAGCCAGGATGGAATCATAGTTACAATGTTACAAGAAAGTCTCCCACTTCCACGTCAAACTCCCCTGAACTTACTCGCAAATGATATGGAAAATGTTGGAGACCTTCTCCCTAAGAGAAGCAAGCTTCTAAAGCAGAGTGGGGGCAAACCACCTAAACACAACGTTTCATTCCATGATTGTTAAGTATAGCATGGACATGACTTGGTTGATGAATATAGGTGGTGGATGGGGGAAGTGATTTTTACAGCCATCAAGGATGAACCAAAATAAAGGAAGAGAGTTCTTAGTGCTCACTACCCTTCCTCGTCACCTCACTTGAAATTGAATAAGACATTTCTCAACAATATTTACAAATATGGACATTTTCTAACTAGTACTTCTAAAAATAAATACAAATTATATTTGGATATATAAGAAACATAAAATATAAATTACCTTTGTACAGTTTAGACAGTATCTACATCACAACAACAACCTCTATGATGTTCCGCTTACTCTTCCCAAAATCATATTTCTCTTATTTTCCATCTTTTACATTAATAAATGCATATGCCCCTACATTTTAGACGTGAGATAATTATAGCCATATGACTCCATTTCAACATTGGGACCATTCTTGATATAGTTTTGATAAAACTCCTTGTTTGGGAAAATACTTATCGATGGTCGATGCATCTGATATTCTATATTGAGAATATGTACAGGGTGTCCAAGTCTCTCCAATATTTCAAATAGGCTTCTTCCATAGTTCACGTGCCTTGCAAGCTGATGAACCAAATTTACATCGACTTAAAATTTTACAAAACTATAGTAGCAAAGTTAAATAATAATCTTAGGTCGTTTAGAAAATCCACTGAAAACAAACCTTATTGATTACTGTTGGAGGTAACTACTTTGGATCTCCTATAAAAAATGCATGCGTTACATTTGTGATTTGTAGTGTAATTGTAGATTCAACCTCTTTGAGTTGGGATGCGTCATCAATTATCAAACAATCAAATGGTGGTACCAAGTTCATGTAGCTCTTACCAGAAGATGATACAGTTGAAAATACTATGTTAGCACTTGACAAAAAAATTTCCAAAAGATCTTGATAGGGGGTAATCTTTCACAACATAATTATTTTATTAAGAAATACATACATTCACTTCTTCTAGAGAAAAGAGATTCTTTTAAGAGTTTCCTACATTCACTCTCTCTAAAATTGTTCGTGCACTTTGATGCTTCTTAGATATTTCTCCATGACCAGAAAAACATTCTCTAAGGGTTTTGTCCTTACATGAATTTTTTTGAATACAATTTACAAAAATCTCAACAACTTCATTCAGACGGTCCAAGTCTTGTTTCTCTGAGATTGATCCTGGATAATCATTCAATAAAATTCATGCACAATCAAAAAAATTTGAACCTAACATTTCCAATTTCTTTCTGACAAATTGTAGAAATTTAACTGAATCCTTTGATTGTGTTGTTTCTTGAGAAGCTTCATATTGTGAAAGTGTTGATTCTTGGAAATCAAGAAGATCTGTCATATCCTTCCTCCATCCTGTCATTGGTAGACGATAAATTTTCAGATGATGCACTCGATAATCAAGCAAAATATCTCCCATTGGACCTTCAACATCCAAGTGCTACTCATTTCCAACTAGTACAAGGTCACTCGAGGTAAGAATATAGGGAAATTCATAAATATTGGGCACTAGTCTGATGGACTTCTAATTAATTTCAAGAAGCTCATAGCAATTTATGATATTGCACCATTTGTTGGTGCACACACAAGTACTTTGTACCTCATATGTAGTAAAATAGAAATAAGTGAAACTAACACTAATGTCTTCCCTATTCCAGGGGGGCCTTGGATCAACTTTATACAAGGGTGCTCTTTATTTTTAACAACATTGACTCCAGTAACTGTAGCAAGAATATGAGAAACATTCAACTTGTAGGACTCAAAATGCTTGTTTCTGAATATTTCTATATTATCTTCACTTCCTTCGACAAAGGATTCATTACAATCCTATAAAAACTACTTAGGTTAGACCTCATTTCTTGGATTGTCCAT
This sequence comes from Pseudotsuga menziesii, assembly GCA_001517045.1. Classification (NCBI taxonomy): domain Eukaryota; kingdom Viridiplantae; phylum Streptophyta; class Pinopsida; order Pinales; family Pinaceae; genus Pseudotsuga; species Pseudotsuga menziesii. The sequence continues at coordinate 154,747 of LPNX010116127.1, forward strand.
TTAAAAAATTACATTACAACTCACTCAAAAACAATTGACCAAAACTAAGTCTTTAAAATCCAAAAAAGGCCTAAAACAGTGGGAGTGCATACTTTTGTATCGTAGTATACTTCCTTGGAAAGAACAACTAAATTTGTTGTTTCATCAGCCAATTCAGTATGTAAAGATTTCCAGATTCGTAAATTTGTAGCCATATTACCAAGATAAATATCAAAACATATATTTTGCGTATTTCTAATTTTGGAGAAAAAAGGATGATGAAGTGGCGGTATGCAAAATACCTATAGTAAGGTTTGGGAAAAATTATTTGGATACCTGCAAGATTAAAATAGTGGTACAGTTAGAACAAAAATATAAAGTATCTGATGCAATTTCAGACTAGAATATGATCAATAGGAAATAGCATAACTCCTCTGGGAAAGAATTTTAGAGTGAGAAAATGAGACTTGTACTTAAATTTATAACCATCTCTTCAATTTCAAAAATATTAATTTGATCCATTGAAACATGTCAAGATACTTCTCCAAGAACTCCCCCATCGCCTCCTCCAATAACCAATACCTGCAACATAGAGTTCATTTTTTTATTAAAGTTGCATGAGTGTAAAGTTCTGCATTTAACTACACTTCCAACATTTTCATAGCTATCCCAGCCGATGAAATCATGGATCATTCAACAATATTTTTAGGTTTTTCGGCTCTCTTATTATATAGTTTCATATAGTCTTTCACACTTTATGTGCAAGAAAGTCATACTATTGGGGACTTGCGGCCATGTCATAAAAGTACATATGTACATACCCTAGGGGATGTATCCTCCAAATAAATCAAATCATTATGTTTTACCAAAATATAATCATAATATGGTATATGGGAACAAGAAAGCTAAAGCTGATTCTAGATGCTTGATTTTTTTTAACATGTAAGGGAACCTTTTACATCTTGAGAACATTAACTACTACAATTTTTCCAATTTTTTAGTTAGGGGATGTGTCCTCCAAATAACTGAAATCATAATGTTTTAATAAAAAAATGAGTATACTATGGTAGATGGGATCAGGAAAGCTAAAGCTGATTCTGGCTTATTGATGTTTTTTTACCATGTGAGGGAACCTTTCATTTTGAGAACATCAACTACTATAGTTTTTCCAAATTTTTAGTTATGAAAGTTCTATTGGGAACCCATACATTTCTAGATACATAATTTTAATTTATATAAATCAATGCATTATAAAACCAAAAGTGAAGGCCCGTAACTAAGAAATAAACAACACTCAGGCCCTGATACTAGCGGCTGAATTGGACCAGATCACAACAAGATATAGACAAATTATTTTGAGAAGAATTGGAGTCTGCAATAGGATATGTAATATAGAAAAATAATACTATAATGTAAACACAAAACACAACAGATATGGATGGGATGACCCAACAGTTACAATCAAGATACTACAACCAGCATTATACATATTTTGATCAGATGTTGAAAATATTTGAATCTACACAATAAAGCATTTTCATTTTCTAGAATTAAATCCCTTCACATGACAATGCTAGAAATTTGCATAATTCTTCTTAGAATAATGATTCAGCTAAAGTTGTGAGATGGAAAAAAAGATTCGTAATTAGGAATTTATCGCCATCGCTACAAGTTTGTTGCTAGAAGTTGTGCATGAAGAAAAATATTATATCAATACAAAATAATCAATCATCCTTGAATTGAAATCACATTTTTCTCCTAATTTAAAACATGACATTATACTCATTAATAAATGTGCTATTGTCCCAAGTGCAATGCAAGATTTCCATTGTATGTGTAGAAAAGAAAAAAGTTTAAATCATATGTTTTCCATTAAATAGTGGGTACCAAGTTGCTCCATGCCTAATGTCATGATGATGGCACACGAAGGGAATGCAACGCCTTCTTAACACATGGTGGAAAAGAAAATGCAGCTGCATGAGTCTGCAATCCAAGATGATCATTTTAGTCTTTGATACATCATATACTAAGTCTATAAATTATACTCTCCATAGTTACTAGCCTTCTCATTTGAGGACAAGGACTTGCAAGGATTTTGGTTTGTCCAAGTTGAATCAATGTCCTAGTTTACATATATTAGACAATTCCTCAAAATTTGGGACAAAAACATACTCAAACAAATCTAAGATGTTTATTTTATATCAAAAGCATGCATGTTAATTCTAAAATATATATCCTTCATCAATCATCACAAATAGGACAATCTAAAGACATTAGACTATGTTAAGCTTCTACCAATAACAAAAGGAATTCCACATTAAAACCTTCAGAATTGATTAAAAAAAAATTACACTATTTCTTATTATACTATTAATTAGGGACTCGTAATATTTTGACTAGGAAATGACATTAATAAATTCCAGTTTTTCTATTGCTTTCAAAAGAAAATCATCATAAATAGGATACGGTCTAAAGACTCTAGGAATATTACCTCTGAGTTATATTACTTAGTTGCCACCTTGTTCTCTTCAATGGGATTGAAGGGATTTCTGAAATCTATTGTCGATCCTTCAGTTGAGAAAAAAAAAACATTTGCCCTGCTAAATAACACAGTATAAGAAAATGCATTAATAAATTTGTTATTTGACAATATAATAGTAATAAAGACATTGAACAAGACATCTAAAGTCCACAAACACATTTGATTGCAATTTTAGCTGTGTGACCATCCACATGAAACATTATTATAGTGAAAGTCTTAAAAAAATGGATTCCCAACAATCCAAGCCTCATATTTAATTCACTTCTTTATTCAACATATTCTAGAGATCACATACCTCGTATATTATGGAATATATGTCCTTGCTTAGTGAACAGAGCCCTTAAAATTCTGCCTGCATGTTAAGACAATATCTGGAATAACGTGCATATGAAACCACCAACTTTATGCCTGACTAATAAATAAACCTCCAGGACTCAATGCTCTGGCCACTATTTCATAAAACAATTTTTCAATTATATCCTTAGTAGGCCCTGATTAAAAAAAGACAAAAATTACCAAAGCAATATAAAACATGAATGAACATTTTCAGACATAATAATTACAAAACATGCATTATAATTATAAAATTATCATTATGAAATGCACATCTTCCCATTACGAATGTGTGAAAAGGGAGTTCATATCAGCTAACCTCAACAAATTAACCATTAGATGCAATCAGCTCATGAAGCATGATGCATACAACTTTTGTCCTCAGACCATTAATCATACCTACTGGATCTGAAGAGTCTGTAATAATTCAATCGTAGGTTACAGTTTGAAATTCCCTTAGAAAAGAAGCTCCTGTTAAAATAAAGAATTTAATATCTTGGCTAGCTCAGCTCCATTGAAGCATTTATCTTCCCATTAACACCACTGACAGAATCACATGTACTCTCAAATTTACTGGGATTTCTATTTTGGTTTGAATTTTATAATATAATGAGAATCAAAATATAGTATCATTATCATTTGTTGAACAATAAATCTCTGTTATAGCCTCTTGTATGATCTCATGGATGCTCTAAATAAAAATAAGATTCCGAGGAAAAACAAAATCCTACAGCAAGGTCTGGGAAAAACCACAAAGGAAAATCATTTTGCATACCACCACTTCATCTTCTGATGGCTATATTTTTTCTAGAAAGATCACAGTTGCATATGGAGCTTCAGAGATGGATTCAAGAGTATTTTGCAGTTCTTCCCTTGTTTCTTCAATGAGTGGTGAAATAAATGAGACAAGGTACTCTGCTACAAACTCAAACGTCTTTGGGATATGTTTAACCTGAAAGGACCATCAAAGAGCTCTGCATAAACGTTGTACCTTTGTATCATAAAATTTGCAAAACATAATGTTATAGATGATTTTACCACACTTGGAAGATCACATATTTATGGCCTTCCATGTCCCTCTACAGAATATTTGGACCCTATTTTCCCACATTATACTTTGATGTTCCAAGAAACTTCCCAAAAAACACCTTTTATGTGTATACACGACTTTTAAATCTATACTTGTGTGTATACGCAACTTTTGAGCCAAAACCCACATACATCGGGAAATGTGCATAAAGACAAGAGTTTTTGGAGTTTTCCTCATAGAGTCCTGAATAAATTGACCGTTGGCCTTCCATATTCCTTGCGAACACTCGGACTCGATGCTCCATTTCCTATTTGGAGTGCTATATATTGAGCCTCTTGGATACATTAAAAGAGGATAAATTGGAGAGAAAGGAAACCATAGTCCATTGTTTACTTAGTTGTTTATGCTTAAGTCTGCATCCCTTTTTCCCTTTGGAGCACACAGTGCTACTATTCCTAAGTTTTCCTTTTCTTTGTAATCTTTCCCTTGAGAGATGGAGGATTGAAGTGGTGGAGGCCTAGGTGGAGGACTCGGTTTCTCAAGTTCGAATAAGTGCTGACAGAGGTTGTCACTATTGTAACTCTATTTTTATTAATAGAAAGATCCATTTCCTATCCAATGCATATGCATAAATATGAATATCGTATCCATGGATGTATTTATTAGCTTATACATGATTGATTATATATGCTAGATTAGGCCTAACACTTGAATATATAGCATGCTTGTGTTGGTTGCTGTTGTTGAGTGCGAATTGTGAATGCAAGCATGTTGGAAAATCTCAACAGGGATCTATATCAATTGTCCAGAATAAGGTACGATTCATGTCTCTGAGTGTTGGATCCATTTATTTCTCTTGCATATTGGAAAGGATTTATTTCTGGTGGCATTTAGTCCCTTTTGGTACACCCCTATCCATAGGAAGTTTCTCTTTGTAACATAATTGGTGACTTTGCTGGGGAGGTTCCTTGTTTTATTTCTTCAGGGATTGGGTGCATAATATGCTTGAATTGCTCTCTTTTGTTCAAGTTTCTGTGTCGGTTCTAGAAGCATGTTTACCCTTTGGTGTCTGGTTGAAGTGATTTTGGTCTTGGCTTATCATTTTACCCTCTTTTTCTTCATGTATGCAAGTTTTTTCTTCACAGTTGCATATACATGCAGTTTTCTTCTGAATTTTTGTGTATGTACATAGGTTTTATCTGAAAAATCATCTATTCCTTTGTTTTGAGTTTTATTTAGATAAATGGGAGTTGGTGAGTGAGTTTTGGATGTTGTTGAGTCTTCCTGGATGTTGTTGGTGTCTGTATACTGCCTCTATTTCTTACCAGAGACCCTTTTTGATATATCTTTGATTAGATGTTGTTCTTGTCATCTTTTTCCTTTTTTGTTTTGGGATTAGTTCATTAGATCTCTTTTATCTTGGTGCTTTGCTTGGCTGTTGTCCGTGAGTTGTTGCAAGGTTTGAGAGTTGTAGAGTCTTTTGTTGCTTTTACGTCTCATTTATTTTGAAATACAAAAATATTTTATTTTTGGCATATTTATGCATTGTTACATTTTGCACTTGCATGGTACTTGCATTAGGTTTGCTTACTGAATTTATAGTTAGGTTTTCATTTAGGAATGATTGCGTTATCATTTGAAAGAAAAAAATGAATCTCATGTAATGGCATACCCCCTTTTCTCATTTAGACAAGATTGCACTTGGAATTATTTGTTACGTGTGCACATTTATTTTACTGATGAGTCATAATACCATTGGTTGCACGGTCATTTCCCTTGGAGTAATCACAACCACTAAAATTAATGCTTAAATTAAAATGAATTACACATTTTTCTTTGTTAGGGTACATCAACAAGATTAGGATTTAGAGGCTTGGAATAGTTCATTGTGAGTTGATTCTCCAAGACTACTAAACAAAATAAGTAGGTGTTTGTCTAGGGGAGAGAGTGAAATCCTTGTTATAATTAGTGTTCTCAGGAGGCTCCTCTTACTCAGGAGTTAAGCACGAGGCATTGTACACGATTGTGGTTGGGATATCCCCTAGCCACATTCTGTGAGCGCCAAAGATATTTCCAGGATCATATTCGTATCTAGGGGATTTTTAGGTATCGGTTGGTGCTTTCGAGGTTCAGACTTTGCTACCCTGACCATATGATCAATCCATCTTGTGGCTGTCTTCCTGAGCATTGGTTATATTGGGGTAACCTTAGTTTTCTTACCTAGGTATTGCAGGGGGTACTTGCAGAGGTTATTCTGTGAGTGTCCTAGCCAAGTGGGGGTCAGACATCAATGTCACTTCACACGTTGAATACAAGAGCCACTATAATTGGTTAGACACCTCCGATTGTAGTGTATGGGAGTCTCAATCCACTCCTAGGCGAGACACACCTACTGCATTCAGGATCTCATATATCCTCCCCTTTGTTTTCTTGTATTTTGGTTGTATATTTTCTTAGGAGTGTGCTTTGTGTACGCTAGATTGATTTAAGGTACGTAATTAGCTTGAGTGTTTTTATTTTTTTTGAGTCATAGTGGATCCAGGAGTAGAACTTTGTCATTCTCTTTGTTTAGTAGGTATTCCTCCTTATACATCTCCTCCTTTGCGAGAGAGAATTAAAAATTTCGGGCGGACTGATACTCACTTTGATTCACACACAGATATCACCATGAGTCATACATCTGAGATCCCAGAGCATCCCCCTTCTCCACCTCCTGGGGTAGAGACTATACCTGACAGCTTGTATGGGACTCCAGAAAAACCCGATCATTTTGAGGTTGGGGCATCACATAATGTACTGTCATAGTTTCTAGACTATATAAAGTCATACCGCCAATATTTTTCACATATTCCAAGCGGTCAGACTCATCTGACACTCTCTAACACTGGACCATTTAGATATGGAATGCCGGAACTTCCTGAGACCAATCCATCACCCAATGTTAGATCTGGTGTTGAACCTACTGCTACACGTGGGGCACATCCATTCCTTTCCAAGCAGATAGGTTTGGTAGTAGTTATATTTCACCTTCTACTCTGCAGTGGCAAGATCCTCACACACACAACCTAGGACTAGTACTAGTATTCTTGTTCATGGAAGTAACCCTAGACATGTAAATATTGGTAACATTAGTTATATCCCATCCCATGTTCCATCTTCTTCGACACCCTTTCCTTCAAATGCACTTTTAATGACACATCCTCCCCCTAACTCGCATGGTCCTTCGGGTTGAAGTACTACCGTTAGCCATTTTTTTCTCGCGTCTTCTCACGCCGTAGTGTCATAAGGATATGTGCCTCCTTATTTGTCATTAGGATAAGTATAACCTGATGTACGACCTTATACACCACCTTATAGGTCCGGGACTCAACCTGCTTATCATTCTTACAACTATGGCTTCATAGGACCCGAGTCTCAAAATATCCCAAATTACATTGTTCCCATACTCCCTTTTATGGGTCAAATAGGAGGATGCTACTATCCCATTGGCCAAGGCCATGGTGTTTACAACAATCAGACCTATGTGAACAAGTCTTATTAGGAAACATGGAACCATATTTCTCAACCTAGGATCCCTTTGTTAGTGACGTTAAATTTTCTTGACTTATCGAGATTGACTAATGATATGGTGTCTCATGATCTGACTTGGCTAGTTGTCCCTCCTAAAATTCCTTCGGACATTCCAAAATTCGAAGATAAGAATGGTGAGGAACCTGGTGAGAATATTATGACTTTTCACCTATGGTTCTCTTTGAGTTCATTGAATCATGATTTTGTTCATTTAAGACTATTTCAATGCACCCTCACAAGTCCTGTGGAAAATTGGTATATAGAGTTTCCTGGGGGCACTTTTTGGACCTTTAATGACTTAGACATGAACTTTCTCAATCACTTTCATCTACCTGTGCATTATGATGCAGGAACTGAGCTCTTTTCGACATTTTGGCAGGATAAAGCCACCCATATCTCTGATCACATTCAAGAGTGGCATATACGAAAGTGGTTGATTAAGGCTCACATTCCATCGAAGTTTCTTTTGGAGTGGTTCCTCAAATTGTTATTTCCCTATATAGCTATGGATGTTTCCACATCCTAAGTTATGAATGAGGAACATGCTATCTTTTGAGCTCAGCAATTAGATTTGATTTACGCTCAGCCTAGGATTTTGTATGAGATTATTCTGAATGCACCACAATCCAATTTCGATGCTAAGTTAAAACTTGTGCCACATGCCGATGGCATTTTTGGCTCTGCAGAATCAGTTACAAATCAAATGAATAAGTTGTCTATTAACCAGCTTGCATTGGGACAATCTACGGCTTCGTCTCATCCCACTCAAATGACATATCTACTTTCTGTGCAATCGTCGAACCAGAATGGAAACCAACAACCCAAACGGAATAAGAAGAAAGGTAGAAACAACCGAAAGGGTGGGAATAAGAATGGAAATGCTAATGATGAAAATAATGATAGTAATTATGGGGGGGACAATAAGTCTAAATGTAATATTAAGTTTTCTTGCAAGCTTTACGGGGCAGATCACCTCACTCACTTTTTCCCTCGTATGGAAAATGCCTTGAAGTTCATCTCATAGATCCTAGCTATGTTGACAGATCCTTTACCGCAAAGCCAAAATATGAATTCGAGGACCATGGACCCTAGAAGTGCTTCTAGTGGGAGTCAAAACCCGCTGAAAATCGTAAGTGGCCATGGTTGCATGAACATGATGTCTACCAAAAATGTTGTGAGACATGTGAAGGATTATGGTACGTCGCAACATGACCTAGGAAAAGAGCCTGCTCCACCTGAGAGTCGTTTGTGTATTGATAAACTTAGTGACAAGCCTGAATATCCACCTCGCATTCCTAAGGTAATATTAAAGCATTCGAGGCACAATCCTAATTCCTGAGCCCTCCAAAACTATTCCATTGTTGAGGATTTGGTCCATACTCGTTCTGCGATGGTTTCTTTAGAAGTTCTTTAGAGTCGCCCCTCACAAAGGAAATCCTTATTGTCTGATATTGGGGTTGTTGATGGGAATCCTTCCACAATGATTAAATTCAAAAATCATGTAGTCCATACTCTCTTTCCTTACTATGTGTCTCTTTTAGTGCATATAGAGTGTATGAACAACACCATCAGGTGGATAGTGATTGATGAAGGCGTTGCGGCTTCTATGATGTCTTTAGCTTGTTGGAAGGGCTTAGGTTCTCCTATGTAGTCAAAATATAGGACCATGTTGACTGCGTTTGATGGAATATATTTTCAGCCGCATTGTATACTTCCTTCCCTTGAGGTCCAATTGGGGGGGAAGACCATAGCAATCAAAATTGAGGTGGTTGATATGCCCCTCGATTACAATATTTTACTGGAATGTGACTAGATTTATAATATGCAAGTGGATGCATCATATCTCTTTCGGGTTGTTTTTTTCCCTTTGTATGGGAGGATTGTTAGGATCGATCAGAGATATTTTGATAATTCCAGTACAAAAGCATCATCGGGAGCTACTATCTCGGTCATTGATCATTCTCAGATGAAAACTGAGAATGTTGGCGTGGGACTGTATCCTTCGTTGATGGGAACTTTTAATTGTCCTGTACCTATTCTTATGACAGATTCTAGTCTTGGTAGAGCTTCATCATCATTGAGTTTGGTTCCTTTTCATACTTCGCATTTGGAGGATCCTTGGGCTCTCGCTTCTTCGAGTACTTCGGATGAAGAATCTTGACCTTCCAAGATAGACATGTATTTATCTACAACATTGGTGGATTATCAAGATAATGTTGGTCATGTTGTAGATCCTAGTCCTTCCTATTCATGGATAAAGGAGGAGGACCCTTATTCATTGCCTTCCTGGGCGGTTTAGTCATCTCACTCACATGACTGCTTCGATGACATTTTTCCAACGGATGAAGATATTCTCAAAGATTTGTTTGGGTTAGAACAACCTTGGGGAGAGTTGCATCATGTATCTTACTTTCTTCCTAAGCTTGATCGTATAGAGTGTGATGACTATAGGGAGATTCTAAGCGAGAAAATTGGTAGTCCCATGGTCCCATTAGGCTCTCCTAGTAAGTATGACAAAAGGAACATGGCCAACTTGTCACCTACTATACCTATCAATATTTCTCAAACTCCTGGAAAGATTGAGAATGTGTACATTGGGGTGGATTGTTCCCCCAATGAGGTTGAAGCATACACCAAGATATTTAAATAAATATGAGATGTTTTTGCTTGGCTATATGAGGAGATGTCGAGGATTGACCCTCGCATTGTTGAACATGAAATTAAAACCTATTCGAATGCTAAATCTATTCAACAACATTTGCGTGCGATGAATCCTAGGAAAGTACTCGCTGTTAAGGAAAAGATAGAGAAGTTTCTTAAGTCTGGATTCATTTATCCCGTTACCTTGACTAAATGGATGTCAAATCCTATTCCAATTGACAAGAAGTAGGGAACGATCTGTGTATGCACCGATTTCGCAGACTTGAATCAAGATTGTCCTAAGGATAACTTCCCCCCACCATCTATTAATCAGATTTTGGATGAGTGTACAAGGAGTGAGGTATTCTCGTTTATGGATGGATTTTCAAGATATAATCAAATCCATATTAAACCCAAGGATCAACATAAAATTGCTTTCATTTGTCCTTTTGGTGCATTTTTGTACCGAAAGATTCCTTTCAGCCTTAAAAACACCAGAGCTACTTTTCAACGAGCTATGATCTTCGATTTTCATGACCTTAAAGGCATAATTGAAGTTTATCTTGATGACTTAGTTGCTAACTCTCATTTGAGGGTGCGTCATCCTGTCCATATTCACTTGGTTTTCGAAAGATTATGCTGTTATCAAATCCGGTTAAATATCCATAAGTGCATCTTCTACATGAGAGTATGTCACTTACTAGGTTTCATCGTTTCCAAGGAGAGAATTAGGGTCAACCCTTTAAAGGTTGAGGAAATACTTCAATTATCTCCCCCGCATAATATTGGACATTTTTAGAGTTTGCAAGGGATGGCGAACTTCTTGCAAAGATTCGTGGTCATTTTTTCCAATTTGACTAAGGGTTTCATGCGCTTATTGAATAAAGACACACCATTTATCTGGGATTGGTGAGCCCAAGACTATTTTGATGCTTTAAAGAAATCCTTGGCATTGACCCCCGTGCTTAGTCCACCTGACTATAGCAGTGATTTTTTTGATATATGTGGTTGCGTTTCAAGAGATGATTGGTATGGTATTGGTTTAATAGGATGAGGATATTCAAGAGCATGTCACCTATTATCTTAGCTGAAACCTTATTGATGTAGCGCTTCATTACACTCATGTCAAGAAGCTATCCCTAGCCACCGTCAATGTGGTCCAATGTTTGACACATTACATTTGTGTTCGCCAAAATTTGGTTGTGGGTCTCATTAATCCATTTCAATTCATCCTCACTAGAAGGATGATAGGGGGGAAGTATAATAAATGGATTGTGATAATGCAAGAATTCGGTCTCGAGTTTGTTTTGGCAAAATCAAAGAAGTCATTCATTTTTGCGGATCCCATATATGATTTTTTGAGTTTGAATGAAGGAGAGATTCATGAGGACTCTTTCATTAATGAGCACATTTTTCTCATTTCGACTACGGACCCATGGTATGGGTACATTATTGTTTATTTGCAAACTTTGAAGGTTCCTCTTACCTCTCGCGAGATGAGCATCAACGGTTACGTCATGTAGCAAAGAATTACCTCATTTTTTATGACACTTTGTATCGTCATGGGGTTCATTCCATTTTGAATCGATGTTTAACCCATGAAGAGGTTGATTCAGTGTTGAATGATTTCCACAGAGGGGCATGTGGTGGTCATTTATCTTGGATTTCTACAACACAAAATATTTTGAGAGCCATTTATTTTTGGTCGTCGATCTTTAAGGATTACGTTAATGCGGGCAAGTGGTGCCACCCTTTCCAGGTGTTTGTAGGGAACATGTGCTTGCATCCATCCCATTTACATTTGATTATCACCACCGGTCCATTAACTAAGTGGGGGGTTTATTTTATGTATCACAACCCAACTTCGGTTAGAGGGCATCATCGCATCATAGTGGATGTTGATTATTTCACGAAATGGGAAGAGGCTATGACCACTATCAAAGATGATGGTGAGATAGCTGCACATTTCATATTCAATCATATTATCACTTGGTTCGGTATCCTGAAGGAGCTTGTCATTGACCATGGAAGGCACTTTCAAAATAAGATGATGGCTAATTTTCCTTTGAAGTTAAGGTATAAGAAAGAGAATTCCTCTTCTTACTATCCTCAAGTGAGTTGATAGGTTGAAGTGGTGAATAAGTCACTTAAGTCCATTCTCCAATGAACCATCACACAAACCAAGACGAATTGGCATATCATGTTATATTCTGCTTTGTGGGCTTATCGAACCGCGGTTAAGAATGCCACCAGTTTTTCCCCATATTAGTTGGTGCATGGACTAGAGTCAATTTTACCTATTGAATGCGAAATCCCTTCTTTGAAGCTGGTCGTGGAACTTTTACCAGAGACTTCTGCATTAGAGGAACATCTAGTCCTCTTAGAGAAGCTTGACGAGCAACGTCTAGATGCTTTAGTCACTCTTGAGGTTAATAAGCATTATGTTAAATCCCGGTATGATAAGTTTGTCTATCCTTGGACGTTTAGTGAAGGTGACTTGGTCCTCTTGTGGGACCAAGCTAGTGAACCGTTAGGAGCGGGGAAGTTTAAACCTATGTGGCATGGGCCTTACATGGTTAAGTGAGTGTTAGAGAAAGGTGATTACGAGCTATTCAATTATGAAGGGAAAGCCTTGGCGAAGCCTAGAAATGGGTTCTATCTCAAAAAATACTATGCATAATTCTCAGCTAGGGCTGATACTTTATGTATTATTTTATAGTTTCATACTTTAGTTTTGGTTCCCTTGTGGTGATCGAGTTGGTTGACTTGATTTCATTTGTTGTGGAAGATGTCGAAAAAGTATTCAGTATATGTAGGATTCACTAATGGTGCCATCCGCCACACTCAAAACTCATCTTCGATTGCTTCGGTGATTTATACTTCTACGGGACTAGTGTTGTCTTCAGGAGGTGTATGTCTACGAACTTCATCTAACAATATTTCTGAATATAGTGTCGTGATTAAGTTATTACACGATTTCATCTCACATGGTATTCGATCTCTTGAGGTACGTCTTGAATCGTAGTTAGTGGTCTTACAGTTAAATGGCATGTAAAGTGTTAGAGATACAACTTTATTATGAATATTCTTGAGAGCAAAGTTGTTAGAACGACAATTTGAGAACATTACATACATTCACGTTCTAGGAAATTATAATCAAGTTGCTGATTCATATGCAAATTACGTACTATATTAGCATTTGATATGCAGAGATTAAAGTATTCACAACACATTTACACATGTAAATATAAATAACCGATCATCATAATACTTTTTCATTAAAATATAGTCCAAAAAGTGGCGTCATAATACATAATGTCATAATACAAAAATGGGGCTTCCGAGCCACCAAAATATACTACATGTTCAATACAATAAAAATTACATCTAGGCCTCTAATCCTATGGAGCAGGGTGTTGATCATGATAGAACATGACAGATCTAGCTAACCATCGGAATAAGCAAACCCATGCATGTGGTACACCAACCACTTGTTGTTGCATAGCCTCAGGAAAGTCCTTGAATTGTTCCATGGGCACTCTGTGTGTCAACCAAACAAAGTTTGTGTGGGTTTTTTGTAGCTTATGCTCTGCATCCACACCTATGATGTGATCACCCTCCCCCTTCGACGATGTCGTGGGAAACCATCTATCCTTCTAGTTCCAACATATGCATATATATGACCAAATATCAATATATGTCATCACACAAAAACATGTATTTTTATTTCACTATATAAAAAAAAAACTTAATAATTCAAAAACAAGTTAGAGTCGAGATTGTTACCTATGTCTCCATATTCAGATCCCAGTGGAATGGGCATATCAGGGTCACCACAGAAGTCTATCCCCTCATATGGGTAGTCATCTATGGCTATGATCTGCTTGCACCACCAAAGGAAGAAGTTTGCTGGGTAGGGGTTGGCCACTCATCCCCCTTCTAGTCTCCACGTCACATTTTCCTAGTTTAGCTAAGCTGGATCCCGAGCACTACGAGGAGTGATACACACTCTTGTGCTTAGCCTCGGTACGCGCTCAAAGAAAAAGGTACTCAAGATGCTTGCAAAGCCAAAGTTCCTCACTCTTTCCATCTTGCAGTCTATAAACTTGTGTTTCATGTTTCCCAGCAATGAGGTACTCCAATCATAAATGATGGGCCTCATGCACTCCACCGTGCATAGCATCAATGGTCTAGATTCCTGATGAGGGAATTCCAATTCTATAGTCTTGCCAAGTACCAGTACTATGGCCTTCAACCCTAGGTTTTGGATCGAGTTCATTGGGATCTAGCTCCCAACCTTTTATGTATCAGGGAGGTAGTAAACTATAATATATTCCTCTATTGAGAGGCCACCTCCTAACCCATGAGTTTGTAGGTTGATTACTTCCCCTCTGCGGGATAGTCTGGTAATGAAGTATATATCCTTAACCTCAAGGTTGAGTGACATCCTATCTATATGGAATGCTTTTGTATCAGGATCCCAATAGTCTACTAATATTTGGAGTATTCTTGGATTGGATCTCAAGCTACCAAGATGCCAAAATTTGTACAAAACACAATCCCTAAAAGCTTTATGAGCCATTAAATCTCCTAGCACAACCCTTCCAACATCTTCATGTTGACGTTCACACCACTCAATAACCATCCTACACAAAAATTTAGAGTTTCATGAGTATTTGCCTTAAAAATGGTTAAATGCGGCCTTCTACACGTCTATTCTACAAACAATTGGGTACATATGCGGGGATCGAAGGATTTTCCACATATGTCGAGCCATATACAGATAAATCGTCTGATTTTCAACGTGGGATGAAATTACCTTTTTTAAGATGCCATAAAAATAAAAATTGACCATGAAAAATTAAAATAAAAGAATTGAAATGATTAAGAATGAATGAGGATTTACTTGATCTAGACAGTTTGTGATTTCGTGGATCGTGGCTCCCGAAACCAACTTCTCATGTTTTTGGTTCAAAAACACTATGTGGGGTAAAATTCCAAATGGTATGGAAAAAATAAATTTTTTCACTATTTTAAAGTAATGTTTTTTGAATTTTTACCCACTTTTCTATAGTTTAGACCATTATTAACCATTTTGGACTGTTTGGCCTACTTTTTTTGTGTAGGGACCCGATTTAAGAAAATTTTGACTGAGACTTTGACTCGTTTGTGACTATCACATGTATAATGTTGAAATGGCATATAGGTTAGGATTTCACACCCATTTGCATATATGCATTACCTTATGATCATTTCATCTTAACCTTAGGTATGAACCCACTTCGTGATGTCATGGAACATTCATACTGCTACTAGAAGTGGCATTATGTGAGTGGTAGAGATTTCCTATACATGGGTGCCCTAGTTAGATCATGTTTTGCATTTGGTGCCCATGCAAATATTTTTCTTTTAGGTTTGGGTATTCCCTTTTAGTACCACCATGTCCTTGAGGAAGAGCTTCATACTCCTCTTGAACTTTATACTGGCCATTCCCCACATGGACTCCCTTCTGTATCAATTTGTAATTGCATCTCATGATTTTTGTTTTCCTTATTGAGCTTTACAATAGCTCCATGCTTCTGAGTTATAAGCCATGTATCCTAAGCTTTTATCAATCCTATCCAAGTAGATCCTTTTTTATATCCTTTGCAACTTGATCACCCCTTACCTGAAGGAGACCTTCCCCCGAGTGTCCTTATTTTGTACATGCTTCCTTGCATTCAGCATAGGTATGTTCCACTACTTGGAACTAGTTTTCTTTCCCACAACACTCACATACTCATAAATGTACACTATAAATCACTTTTATTCTCTTCCAAGCTTTTCAACATTTGAAAAATTCCAAAAAAATTAAAAAACATAAAAAGATGGATGGGAAACAATATTATCTTTGGAAGTTGTCGAGTCCTGTCGCCTTCGAACAGAGCAGTATATATCACATCCATTGGTTGGGTTGTTAGTATGACTTTAGGAGTTGCACTCGTTACTCTGAGTTTTTCTCCACCGAATGGTTATGCTTCCAGTCCCTATGGAGCCTCTATTAATGCCTCCTGTGTCATAGAAATGTCCCAGTTTCCATATCGAGTCTATGCTACCTAGCTTCAGTCACCACTTGCCTTATGCTATTGTTCAAAGGAAGTTTAAGCCTGAGTCGGTCATTCCTCAGTTATCTTGACTTTTCATGTCGACCATTCTTGATATAGATACTTGTTCATGCACATATTGTTTGTTTGATTTCTTGCATATTATCCAGCATTCCTGAGTACCTCGTGTTGGTTGATTGGGGATTCCTTAATGTGCTCCTTCCAACGGACTTCATTCCGTAGAATTCAGATCATTTATTTCGGAATAGGAGTCTATATTCCATTTGAGTGCCTTAAGACTTACAGTCATTAGTGGTAGGTTCTCTCGCCATCAATAGTTTTGGAATACATCAATGTCCCTTGATCGATGGATTATTTCAAGTGTTCTACCTCAACACATCTATTCACACTTGTTAGATTGCACTCTGTACCTTGATTCCCATTATAATTATCGGTGGGATATCTCACAACTATTAATGGTATACATCAATGAATGGTAATCAGACGATGGACTGTGATGTTCAAAATCGACACCTTTATTCACATGATAGGGCATCTACTCGTAGCGGTTTTCATAGAAGATCTCCGAGATTGGTGGCATTCCACATATGCTACCTCCTTGATCGTGACAGTATTCATAAGATGTCAGCTCTCATGACCAGATTCCAATGTATATCAGATATCTTCATCCATTATGGAGATCTTGATTCAATGTATATTGTATGTGGCGATGACCATGCATGTCATTTGTATATCATGCCTATTCATGGCCATTGTACTCTTATGTTTCCCATACTTCTACATGTATATTTGTAGTCATATGCAGATGAGTGGCTGGTTTTTCCACCCAGGTCTTCATTACTCCACTTCTGGGATGGATATAATGTATTTCGACCATCATCTTACCCCTATGGCCTCACACATTAATGGGCATCTCTTATAGATGATTTTACCACACTTGGTAGATCACATATTTATGGTCTTCCATGTCCTTTTGTAGACTCTTTAGACCCCCTTTTCCCATATTATACTTTGATGTTCCAATAAAGTCCCCAAAAACACATGTTTATGTGTATAGGTGACTTTTAAATCTATACTCACGTGTATACACATCTTTTGAGTCAAAATCTATGTACATCGGGAAATGTGCATAAACCCAATTTTTATTTTATTTTTCCTCAAAAAGTCCTGAATAACTTAAGTCTTGGCCTTCCATATGCCTTGAGAACACCTAGAAGCGACCCCTCTATTTCCTATTTGGAGTGCTATATATTGAGCCTCTTGGATACATTGAAGGAGGAGAAATTGGAGAGCAAGAAAAATATAGTCCATTGTTGCCTCACTTGTTTATGCTTGAGTTTGCATCCCTTTGTCCCTTTGGAGAACATAGTGCTGCTCTTCCCAAGTTTTACTTTCCTCTGTAATATTTCCATTGAGAGATGGAGGATTGAAGAGGTGGAGGCCCAGGTGGAGGACTCACTTTCTTGGGTTCGAATAAGTGCCAGCATAGGTTGTCACTATTGTATCTTTGTTTTTATTAATAGAAATATCCATTTCTTGTCCAATACATGTGCATAAATATGAATATTGTATCAATGGATTTATTTATTTTCTTATACATGATTGGTTATATATGCTAGAGTAGGCCTAACACTTGAATATATAGCATGCTTGTCTTGTTTGTTGTTGTTGAGAGCGAATTGTGAATGAAAGCATGTTGGAAAATCTCAACGGGGATCTACATCAACTGTCCGGAATAAGGTATGATTCATGACCCTTAGTTTTAGATGTATTTATTGCTCTTTTATATTGGAAATGATTGATTTCTGGTGTCATTTAGTCTATTGTGGTACACCCCAATGCAGAGGATGTTTCTCTCTGTAACACAAAATGTACTTCAAGCACTAGGATTGACGATATGCAATAACTTTAGAAAGATTGTAGAATATAAGGGAGACTATTTTGTACAATTCAAGTAGCTAAATCCCACTCTATTAAACAAACTTCAAAAATTTTGAGGAATATCAAGGACACTATTCTAAAAAATTAAAGTATCCCAATATCCCAACAACAGCAGGATGTGATCTCTTTCGTAAAGAAAAAGAAGCATCAAAAGACTCTGGAGATGACTAGATGACATTCTTAGACTCTACCTTTGAAGTTTCCTATAGTTTGATAGTCCAACCAATTTTGGTCATTTATAGGCAATAATATAATTTCTTTCTTTCAAACCCTTGTGGTAAAAGAAAAATTCTTAAGTGAGCATCGCTTGACAAGACTACATGTTTTGGAGTAATTAAATATCAGAATGAATGTAATATGATGTGCAATCTAAACACCAAATAAAAATACGTGAATGTTATAGATTGTCACCAATCCAAGGTATTGTATTACAAAAAATAAAATTAACGATTTGATCACCTTGCTATACTGAATTTTGTTCATATCCAATACTCTCTATGGAAGGCAAAGACACATTTGATTGAGTAGGAGGAGAAGATTCTTATCCCTTTCTCCAAGGACCTCCTTTCTCTCATGATTGAATGTGGATCCCCAAGAGGATATGGACAGTTTGTTTCCCTTATTGTGCAACTTGCATTTGCATATAACTATAGAGGCTTATACTCGATTATTCAAATCCATAATTTTGTGTTCTGATGATAAGTCCAGGGAAGACAAGATGGATTTTGGAGATAATTGATCTAATGTTAAATGGAAATAAATTATATCTCCAAGGCTAGATCTTTTGTTCTCCCAAATTAAAATTAAAAATATTATAGGATTCTTCGTAAACCGTTTACATGGTATATTAATTGTGACTCCATATATCATTGTAAGTAAAAATTTAATAGACATATAACTACCTTTAATAGGGATACCAAGTAAAAATCTCGGATCTCCACTTCTGATAAAACCTGAGCATTGATTGCCATCACTTCCTTTAGCGGTTTCTTTAGAGAGTACCTCTGATTTAGCAAGAATTTTATTGTATTGTCAGAGAGACCTCCATGAGGAATATTTGGAGTGGGAAGCCACCATTTATGTTCTTGTTTATTTTTATTTCCTCTCTATTTGGATGAATTAGCCATGTATATATCCTCATATGAAATTTTGTCTCCTTGAATTTTCCCAAAACTTCCTGCATGCCCAACATGGCCATGAGACACTGAACTTCTATATAATTTATTCAACAATTTGGAAGGAAACTAGGTTGTAAATATTACAAGCAGCATTGCATGCAATTTGCGTAGTGTTGTGATGTTCATTTGAATGTTCGAGCCTTGACCATGGTTTTGTAACCAATATCTAGAAAACAACGATTTTCAAAGTCTTTACTAATAAGATTATGGATTTATCTAGAAATTATGTTTTCTAAAGACTCTAAACCATGTATCTTATACAAATGAAGGATTGATAACTAGTCTAGTACCTGTAGGGAGAAAAAATTAGAATTAGATATGGATTTGAGCTGGGTGATATTATTACCTCCATTTGGGTGCCATCCATTGAGCATTGACAATATTACACAAATTCTACCATGTCAAATCACAAATAATAACCATAGCAATGTCTTGTGCTCTGTAGATAGGGGCTCTAATCGCCAAATAATTAAAAGAAAAACAAACATACAATTAAAATATCTTTATATAATTATAATATAACAAACATTATAATCTTGATTGACTCTTGTCATCCTGTGAGTAAATACATTTACCATGGCTATCTACTATAAATAAAATACATTTATATACCAGTTTCCCTCTTAACATTTCCCTTTTTCCATATCACCAATCAAACAACTTGATATTTCCCTAATATGTAACACACTAGTAGTTAGGTAGACAAATTTGACCATCAATCTCAAATTTTGATGGTTTTCATGTGCAATGTGCATGGGCCTGCCTCCTCCTATACTCATACATCTTTGTAAATAAATGAGTAAGCTCAACTAAGTTATGATACTGACTAGAAACCGGAGCTGTTGTGGATGGATTCTGAGACAAGACAATCTCATAAATCTTGAGCAAGTCCTTCGAGACCTAGTAGATCATAGCCGCAAAAACATAAACTAGTATCCTTAGTTCAAACATTCTCTGGACTTGTGCTCAATAAATTCCACATAAACAATATAATTTTTTTCGAAGACTGTATTTTTAATATTGGCTTTTAACAAGTTCAAGAAGACTCAAAAAAAAAACTTGGTTTCCAAATATTGCTTGAGATGTTGTTAACCAGACAAGCACATATGTCCTAAAAAATGTTATGAAAAAATTTGTTGTCTAGGATTCCTTCAATAGATGGTACATATGTACTCTGATGTTAATGAATTCAACAGTATTTCCACACTATTTCTAACAAAAAAACATGCATACCAATTGATTTACCATGGATGTTGTATGTTGATTGCATGTAACAGATATAAGCTGTAACTTGGAAAGAAATAACAAGCACTTTCATTGAGAGGCCTGAAAAAGTTTTGAAATTACCTTTTCTATAACTCTTCCTAGAATGATATAATGTATGCTTTATTTCTCTTGCAAGGAAAGTGCAACATGGACTTCCTACAAAAACAAGAAAATGAGAGAATTAATGACCTTCCTTGTAGAATTTTTGGCAAAATGAAATATGCCATCAAGTGAGTACTTGTTAAAATAGACCTGAGTAGTTGTTGGCAATTGGGGAAAAGTAAAGTGGCCTTGAGGACGATCCATTTTGAAAGCCTGATGATCATCAATCATGGTCGATATTTACTACTGTTGTTATTTATATGTACTTATGTTATTTACTACTGCTATTATTGCTAATAACAATATGTATAAAAATTAAAAACTCCTCAATACAATATATAACATGGAAAATTTTAGATCTCTATCTAGATGACTCTTCCTCATGCAAAATGAATACAACCTCTGGATAGAACAATGGCACTAGAAACATAATTCCAAGATGGAAAACACAAATTACATGTATGACTAAGTGAAACTATGGAAATAAGGTAGCTATCACCTAATTCCCTTCTCTTTAAATCACTTGAAAATATGGAAATAAGGTAGCTATCACCTACTTCCCTTCTCTTTAAGTCGCTTGAACCACTAAGGGGGGATTCCCTAAGGTAACTAAGTCAAAATGTGACAAGGATATGTTGTTTCATGAAGAAAAATACGTACAAAACATTTAGAAAACACATTTCAAGAAACACACATTAAGTAATATTCCATTTAAGTATTGAAGTAGAAAAATAAAGTATATGAAAACTATAACATCGGCATGGGAACAAAAATTTGGCAAACAAAAACTTGTTTCATCCTTTTAAAAGTAATATTAACTATAAGCGTTGAACTAGCCAAAAGTTAAAGAACCCTCAAGAACCATGCTTTAAGAAAGCATAATTTTTTTTTTAACGATCGATAACTTCACATTGAGTTATCCCAACCATTCTCCATCCGAACCATTCACCGCACCTAAAGATAAGGGAAATTAAAATGAGTATGAAATTGATACAAACAAATCAACGATATTACAAAAAATTATACTTTATAAATAAGCTATAAGATAGTAGTACAAAATATAAGAGAAATTAGAATGTTTTGTAAACCTCACCCTATTTAAAATTTTAATGAAATCCTCATAAATTCTGTGGTCACTTTCTTATAACTTGTATGTGTCATTCTTGATATTGTATGATAGGTTTTCCGTTGCTATAACTTATTCAAGTTGTATGAATATATGATCTATCTAATCACACTTGTACATGCATTTCCCCTTTATTCTATTGTGCCAAAAAAATTGAAGCTCAACACCTTCAAGCCTATCCAAAATATCAATGTGATTATGGTAATGAAACACCCTATTACCATCCTTCTTTCTTATTCTTTTAAGTCTTCCAATAGTACCAAGTCCCACAAGAAATGTTGTGCTTTGTACTTTGAGATACACATTTTCTTGTAGTACATTCAACTACAACTATAGAATATCTCTAAAAAAACACCGCACAATCTGATCCAATTCCAAACCCAATTGCAACACCCTTTTTGGGGGCCCTCTCATCTCACATGAAGTATACTCCATTCCTCACTTTAGTCAATATATCTTTGGATAATGTCATATTTCCATTCAATTGACTAACCAAGAAATATTTGTACATGTCCTTTCCATCGATCTCTACCACTGGTTTGGTAGTTATTTTTACATTTTCACCAACGAAATCTAAAATTCCATCCAACTCATGCCTCCACTCACTTTCCATCGTTTGCAATTCACTATCAATGAGTACCATAAAATAAAAATATTGGAATATGGATGTGGAATGACCCGGTGGAGAATTATCAACTACTTCATCCACAACTTCGAATGTTAGAACATTGTGATCTTCTATCCATGGTTTAAACCACCAAGAATCTTCTTTGTGTCTTTTTGGTTGCATGCCAAAACCTAGTAAAATTCCTTGGGCATCCTCCAATCCTATCTTGAGAGCTTCTATAATTTTATTATTTGTGGATATTGAATCATATTGTGACAATACATCACCTTCCTCTACTATTTGCTGATGCAATTTATTCCAGATACTCATTTGTTTCTTATGAGATTTATTGAACTGAAGCCTTTGGGGTTTCTATTCTTCTTCAACAACTCTATTAAGGGTTCCAATCACATGAGATAATTCAGTGAAATCATATGCCCTCTCTACTTCAACCATTCCACTGACTTTGCTAAAGAATTTCTCACATACATCTGACCCAGTCAGGTGCAATACACACAACAAGCTAGATTATTTATCACAAAATAATCTCATCAACAAAACCACAAGGTGGAAACTAGAAATTTTCACGTCTTGATATGCCTCTCTACTAATGAAATCAATGTTGAAATTAGTATTTACGTGTTCTATGACCCAACATAGCCATAACATGAAAAAATGTTCTCCTTTCTTACCTCAAAAACCCATCAATGTATCACTTTTTTCTACCACCTCACATATTTTTTCACAACTGTTTCATCTCCAGCAAGGCATATAGGAATCGGGCCCTCTATACCATGTTTGGATTTATAGGAAGCATTAAATTTTCTGATTTCCTAAAAATTTACTCTTGCCCCCCTAGTATATATGTCAATGATTTTCTAACTTGCCTTAAAGTCATAGATATCGAAGGGCCATCTAGATTCAAGCTAATAATTTTTTGTAATCTAGGACCTCCCCATAACTTAGTCATCTCAGAAATGGATTTAGTGGATGCACTATACCTTCTCCCATACTTTGAACGAATTAGCTAGTTGTGAAATATATCTTGAATAAATTCTCAAAATGCATATTTACCTTGTAATTTTTCTTGCTTATGAGCCTCACACACATCCTTGCAAAACCTGAACACATCCCTCCTTCCTATTGATTCGAACAACTTTTCCTTTAAAGACCTCGTTCTAATAGACAATGTAGTAACCTTTGTCCTCTCCCACCAAAGAGATCTCATTTTTAACCTATGTGTAGCATTTGCATCTCTTGCAACAATTTCGAAATCAGTTTGAGTCAAATGGTCCAACCTTCTCCCTTTCCATGTATCTCTCCCATGTCTTTTGATGTTTCTCAATGGTTCGCGATATAAACGCATTCTAAAGTCATCACAATTAGGTATCAACTTATGAAAATTGCATGTCAATGAATCAAAAGGTATTCTTGTTTTAGAAACCCTCTTGCAATGAATATGTCTGTGTGTACCATTAATACGACATCCAGTACCATAATAACATAGTGTTCTCTTGGTATGTTTCTCTATGGCCCACATTTTTCCACCATGTTGGTTACCCATTATAACCTTTGTGTCCAATCTCTCCCCTCTTCTATCACGATAAGGATCCCAATATCCCCAACATAATAATATTGGGGGAGGCATTTGTCCTAGAATAAGATGAAGAAACACATTGGTTAATTATCAACTAATTGCTACTAACAAGTAATAAAAAATAAAGTAATGTGCATAGTCAAATTCAAATTAAATTAAAACTTGGGTAATTAACACACATGAAGTAGAAACCTATGAACTTGTAGAAACCCCATGTAATGGTGATGGTAGTGATGGGATCAAGAAATTAGTCAAACTTTGTTGGGAATTTTTATTGGTAGGCTTCTTCAGTCTCAACGGTTCCACTCCTAAACACAACTGTATCATGTGAAGCCTCATCTGTAGTAGTATTGCGCTTCTTTGATTTCATATGTTCATTTAGAGAAATTTAAATATTACCACTTCCACACACCAAATAGCACCATCTATTGCATCGTGTACATTCCACTCTTACTTTTTTCTTGTCCTCGTAGTTTGCAAGTGTTGCTTCCACCACCTTGAACAAATTAGGCTCTTGCGATTGGTTGAAATCATGTGGAAGTTTGATTGCTTAATAAATCTCAAGTTTATCTCTAGCCATTATCGTATTCTTTTCTCTGTTACATGAAGGAATTTCATTAATTCCCAACATTGAAATGTGACGTTGATGGGACCCTGTTTTCATATGATTGTTTTTGAAGTTATGATTTGTTCGCGCTGCCAATAATATTTCCCCTGTTCCATAATCAATGCCACAAATTTCATAATGAATATTTCCATTTTTTAAATATACCTTGAGTGTTAGCTTCTCCTTGACAAACTCTTCCATTACACTATTCACTTTCTGTTCCCAAGATGCCAATACATTATGATCAACCAGTACATCTTGTTCCACTAACTTAGACACATGATCAAATCTTGGTTGTTTATGAATAGGTTCCTCCATATTCCCCTCAATGTTTTCAGACATTGGCGTTCCTTCCATTACATGTGATTGGAATGTTTCAACAACCAACGTGCCTAATTTCCTCTTAATGCCTACATTTGTTGTTGTAGGTTTCCTTTTTTCTCTTGATTTGTGTTTAAAGGAATTCCAATTGGGCCAATAAAATCAAAATGATATTCAACGATTTCATTGTCCACAATTTCACAACGGATATCAGAATAAGTACAACCTTTTCGACACTGGACTGTGCCAAGGGCACAATTCTCTTCACCAAAATAAATTGTGAAGTCCACAACATCACTTGGATCCATCTGCATTTCCATCCATGTGTACCTTTTAGTTGGTTAAGAAACACCTAAAATTACAACATTTTTTTCATAAGTTTAGATATAACATGGTTATGAAATGAGCTGATTGCATCCATAAATAAATGAAAAAAATACATATTCAAATTTACACATGAATATTAGTTCATTAATAAAACAAATATCTAGGAATCAAGGTATGCACTTTCAATTCAAATCTCTAAAAATGATGAAGAAATATTACTATGGGGATGAAACACCTTGAAAACAAATGTATTGTCAATGGCGTATTCAAATATCCCTCCCCAAACTGAAGAATCAAATTCAACGTACCTACAGCAGATCAAAAGGTGATTAAAACAAGAAATGAAAAAACATTGAAAATCTGTTAATGGCATAAAATATTTCCCTAGAGAAAAATTAGTTAATGGCATAAAATATTTCAGGGTTTGCTTGCAATTTCAAAGGAAAATATAGATGTGTAAGAATTTGTCGTGGAGGTTTCTATAAAGGCTAATGATGTGATGATTTGGTACCACCTAAGTGGATATCCCATCGCACATACCTTAGATATGTTGATGATAATATCACCAAGATGAATTGAAGGTATATGGGAGTTAAATGAACATCACGCTACCAACACCAATCCTGCTATAATAACTACATTTAACGCCTTGTTCCATGCCTTGAGCATGGATTTTTTATCAGCCATGCTATTTATCTATATTCATGTGCAAGGCTATTTATCAGCGATGCTATTTATTAAACACTAATGATATCTAGCTTAGCATATGAAATATTAACAATCCAAACAACCCACAAAGGTCACGGTTCTGTTAAGAATGGACAATGCACCAAATTTCCCTCCACCTTATGTTCTCCATTAGCTCTCACTTGATGAATAATATGGAAATACAAATATTTTTTTTTAGAATAATCAACCCATAGTTACCTACATTTGACATTAATTAATCATTTTTGTCTTATTACCTAGATTCCTAGATTCCATTCTATGCTAGTTATCTTCCACATGTCCTAGAAGTCAACAAATGCTAAAACTAGGTCATGGAGTGTTTGGGAAACATCCTGAAAACCAATTTTAGAAATTATTGTTTTATTTCTGGTTATTAAATCGTAGTTCTGTTTTTTCTGAAAGATGCCTTGCATTACAACAATTTTAAGGAAAAAGGAAAAGCTAGTCTAGGTGTAACTGCCTTGTTTTTTTCCCACGTCATCCAACCTCTTTTTCTCCAATTAAAAGAATGAATGAGTTTTATTTCCATTCCTCTTTATCTTTCCCACTTTCTTTAGCAAATTCATGAGAATATTCATATATTTGGAAACTGCTTTATGCACCTATGGGGGATTTGACTAGTTTTGGTAAGCCTTCTTTTTGACCAATTCGAATAGAATCCTTGTGCTTTCAAACCAATTATGTAATTATATATTTGAGTATCCTATTAATTCATAAGGTTGGATATTATACACTTACTCAATACAGATTAGTGTTATGCTCCAATTTCAGTCTCCTTTGGTGTGGATTTTGCATGTTTGATTAGCAATTTTGTGAGTGTTATTGTTCTATCACTTGGGTTCAATTTTCACATGGTATCAGATCCTTTGTAGATCGATTTTTCTCCTTCCATATTTCTATTTCAGGTTCGACATCTTGATTGGGAGTGCATTCTACTGACTGGAGGGCATAGTTACTGAGCTATGGATCAATCTCATAATATCATCTTGACTCCATTCAATTTATTTGAGTGGAAAGCTAAGATGGAGATATTGTTGAGAGTGAAAGGTCTCTACAGGGTGACCAAGGTAACTAAGGCAGAGCCCAAAGCAGTTGCAAATAAAATTAGATGGCACAACAGGAGAAATTAGGCCTATGGTCTTTTGTGTCTGAGCATTTCAAGAGACCTCCTCTTCCATATTGATGGATTGACATCACCTAATGAGGTTTGGGAGAATCTTGTAGAGATTTTTAGAAATACAGATGCGATTAGAGGACATCAAATCAAGAATGAGCTGATCTCCTTGAGTCCCAGTTGTTTATGTAATTGTAACTTTGGAATGTATTCACTTATATTTCCTATGTATTGTAACCCGATGTTTATTCCGGGATGTATTGTAATGTACTTGATTCATGTCATAACTCTATGTTCCAATCGGGAAGTTTCTATAATCTGAAAGTCATGTCAAGTCATTGTGGGTAACCCTCCTATTCGTCAATGGTTAAAGTCCCCACAGTTGTGGGGCCCTATGGTTATTAGACTATCCTAGTGAAGTTGACCCTAGGCGAGTCATTGTAAGTCAGGGAAATACTCCCCACCATTGTGTTAAGGATAAACCTCCTTGTTGGCCAAAGGAGGCAAAGTCCCCACAAGTTGTGGGGCACTAGGGTTATTAGACACTTCTAGAGATGTCGGACTTAGTAAGTAATTGTTAAGTGAGCCCAACATGTTGGAGTGGGTTCCAAGTGAACGGAAGAATATAAATAGAGAGTGAGTCTCTCTATTTATCACACACACACTTACTCATTGGGGCACATGAGTGAGAGAGAGAAATTGCTGGGACAAGAGAGAGACTACTGCTTCTAGGAGATCATCTTTATGTTTTTGGGTTTTACCTTTAGTGCTGATTCTATCTCCGAGGAAGTTGTGGGGTTTTCTCCTTTATGGTTTCCCTGAGGAAAATTCTTTGTTTCTCTTGTCTCTTGTGTTGTGCTTGTGTTTTATTGTTGTGCATGTTATTCTCTCAGTTAAAGATCCTAAGATTGTAATGGTAGCTTGAATGATAAAAATCTAACATGGTATCAGAGCTAACCTAAGAAGAAGACATTGTGCAGCTGTAGAAGCTAGGGATTCTTACTTTTTGGGTCTCTCTCCACAATCCATCAACAAAATTATGCTAGGATGACTCTCCATTGAAGGGCGCATCTTTCTATTGAAGCAAAATTTGATTCTGAGCATTTCCAGTTTTGGTGCAGGAAATTAGGGATTCTTACAGAAGAGGAATTTTTTAGTGAGCCTGACATAGGATTTCTCTCGTCATCAAAATCAAATTTTAGAGACCTGGATCAAGATTTTTGGTTCGGTGAAACTCCAGGAAATTCAAACCCTAGTTTGACCCCGAGCTAGAAAAACCCTAAATACTAAAACTGCTAAGTTTTGGTATATTCTCTAGATCCCGAGATTGGTGAAGGTTCAGGTGCTAAAAATTGCAGAGGACGAATATAACATCCTGATTTACACTGTGTCCAAAATTCCACCTCATATTCTCTATATCTTGGAGATATGATCCTTCCAAGTTAGGGTTCTAGCCTCTTCCAGAATTCATCCCTAAACAGGACACCTGGGGAGAATTGCTATATATTGGGATACAAAATTCCAAATGGAATTCCTGAAGATGTTCCAGAAATGGAACGGACTTTAGTTTCTATGGTCTAAGTTTCACACTTAGAAGATCAACCAGTGAAACGTGGAAATCAATACAACTTTGCTGTTTCGAACAGTCCTATAACAGGTCACCTTGGGAAAATATTCATAAGTCACAATTGGTGAAACCAATTCTGATGAAACTTGTGGTTTTGGAACAAGGACATGCGAGGATACCTCAATGTAAATTTTCAGACATATAGGAGCATTAATTTCAGAGATATCATAGAAACAGTGATAGGAATTTCTGCAGAAGAAATTGGAAAACTAGGGATTCCTGTTCCGGGAGATTCCCTCCACTGTTTTCAAAAAAGGAGTACATTTGACAGCTCCATTTGAAGAGATCTATCTTTCTGTCCAATCAGATATGGAAGATTCCAAGTTTTGAAAATTAGGTTTTCTCTGACAAACCCTAAATCAACCAGCTCCGGAACTAGGACGGACACCTCAAATCAGTAAGATCTAATATTTTGCTATTTTCATTTGAGGTTCTCATTTCAAAGTTATCTATCACATCAGCTTGATGATAAGCTTGGTGAAGTTGACAACTTCCAAGCCTGGAAGTATTTGATCTCTTTGAAGAAAATGAATTGGACACCTACATGAGTAGAGAGGTTCCATTTCCAGAGGGAGATGAGGCTCAAAGCCCCTCACAAGAAGAACTTGGTCAAGGCCAAGAAGATCATTGTTGATTCAATCATGGATCACATTGTACCACAAGTGTCTTCCCTAAAGAAACTGAAGATGTTTGATTCCTTGACCAAGCTATTTGAAGGGAAGAACATAAATTGGAATATGACCTTAAGAAACCAGTTGAAGAATGTGAAGATCCAGAATGCAGAGACCATGCAGTCATACTTTACGCGGGTCTCTCAAATCAAAGAACAACTTGAAGCAGTAAAAGAAGAAGTGAAGAATGCAGAAGTGGTGATAACCACCTTGAATGGCCTCCCAGGATCATCGGATTCATTCATTTGAAGAATGTGTGCTAGAAGGAAGTGATTACTTTCAACAAACTCTGGGAAGAAGAAGAAGCTCAACTAATAATAAGAAGATGGGAGAAACTAAAGATCAAGCTCTCACTATCCAAAGAAGATACCTCAAGCGATGAGGAATATGAAGAAATCAACTCTTGAAGAATCTCTTATCCATCTTATCATTTGGATATGAAATGATGCTATGATGAATGGAGAATATGATGAAGCCAAAGGCTCAAGAAGGAGTCTACCCATGAAACAGATAAAGATAAGTATTCAATTGTCATTTCATGATATTGTTTTGTTATGCATTTGGTTATATTCAGTTGCTATATTATGCATGATAGAATGTTTGCATTAATGACAGTATACTACTAATATGCATGTGATGGGTAATTACCTCATGGTGATATACAACTCTCCATTGCTACTTATCTAGAATGAAACCTCTTTGTTGACATATTGGATTAGTGCACAATCTCAATGTTGTCTTGGTAGAGATGGAAGGCATCTAGAAAAGTTTCAGTGAGATATGGATGAATGTTTTATCAGCTTAAGTAGTGGCATGATCATATATTTATGCATAAGAACTTTCCAGTATGAATATTCCTTATAAAATGGTTCTAACCATACAAATGCATTTGACTTGTAGGAAAGATCGCGTACATAATCTCTTGCAAGAAAAGAAGAATGAGACTTGTTCCAAAGAACAAGTAACGACAGTTCAAGATGAAAAATATTATGACGAATGCAGTGACATCATTGATGCAGAACCTTCCAAGAAGAAAGGGAAGACCAGTTCAAGAAGAATGATGTCTAGGATTTAGTATCGATACATGAAGGGAAGTTCATAGTTCCATCATGTAGTAGATGGAAACATCGTAGGATACAAGGCAAGATTCAAAGAGACATTTGCAGCCAGTGGGAGTTGAGACACATGATAGGTAGAATCATGTGTGCAAATGAAAGAAGACCTTGTACGAGCTCAGAATACACCCATGAGATAACACATACATGATGAGCTTGCTGAATATTTGAACCTTTGCTACAAGGTTGATAGAGGATGACAAGCTCATAGATGGGTGTGAGATGAAATTTAGAAAAAGTTAAGGATAGAGGATCTTGGTATCCAGTGACCCTAGATGGATACATAGAATATTAGTAGCACTGGAAGCTACTTGTCACTCTAGTATAGAATGTTTTAGTGCATAGAGTACGAAAGACAGAGGGAGTATGATGCTCCGCTTCAGAGGGAGTGACTAAAGAAGATCCTGAGGTTTGACATGGTACGATAGGATGGATATATTACTGATGACTCTAGGATTTATTGAGAATAAAGTGGATTCCAACCTTTGCTTCAAGGTTGAAGGCGGAAGACCAGTAATGCTCCTGTTATGTGTTGATGCACTACGTTCTAGGCATGGAGGTGTGGACAAGGGAAGTATGTAGTAGAGATCCTGAATAGGTTTAGGATGATGGACAGCATGACATGAAGCTATTGATTATTGCTTCATCAAAGTCGGTTGATGCCACGATGTATCGTCAGATGATTTTTTCATTGATGTACCTGACTGATACAAGACCCAATATTTTCTTTACTGTGAACACATTGAGACATTTTCACTTGATGGTTGCAAAGGGTATAGTTGAGTATGGGCTTAAGTATGCTGTGAATCAGAAGATTAACCTGGAGGGTTATGTTGATTCAGAATGGGCAGGTAGTGCCATCGATAGGAAGAGCACTTCAGGGTGTTGCTTCAGTATATGATCAAGTGTGATCTCTTGGTTTAGCAGGAAGCAATCCTGTGTGGCACTGAGTATAGCTGAAGCAGAGTATGTCATAGCTTGTTCAACTAGTTGTGAGGTAGTGTGGCTGAGGAAGCTACTGTCTGATTTATTTGATCTCTAGTTGGATGCTACTTGTATACATTGTGACAACTAGAGTTGTGTGAAGTTGTCAGAGAATTTAGTGTTCCATGACAAGTCGAAGAATATCGATATCAAGTATCACTATATCAGGGATATGGTGTAGAGGGGGGCAGTGAAGCTCTAGTATGTTTCGATGGACAATCAGATAGATGATGTGTTGACAAAGCCTTTGGCCAGAGTGATGTTTGAGTACTTTAGGGAAAAGCTTGGTGTTATCTAGATAAAGGTCCCTTCCAAGGGGAAGTGACAGGTCCAAAATCCATTCTAACGAGTAGGTCAGATGTAAGGGCTGAGCCATTCTATCATGCTGAGAGGATTTGGTTCCTTCCATGTCAGATATGAATGCTAAATGCCATTCTGGGAATGGAGGTACCTGGTCAGTTACCAGGAACACTTAGTCTGGGACTGAGAGAGCCATTCTAATGAGCAGGTCAGATGTAAGGGTGATCCATTCTGTCATGGTTAAAGGATTAGGCTCCTCCCATGTCAGATATGAGTGCTGTCCATTCTGATGAGGAGGTCAGAGGTAAGGGAAATTTCCACTCTCCGGGAGAGTAGAGGAACCTGGTCCGTTACAAGGTAGCTCAGCCTGGGACTGGGGGCCATTCTGATGAGGGTGTAGGATTTAGTTTCTACTAGGTCAGATGTGAGTGCAAGCCATTTTGATGAGGGTGTAGGACTTGGTTCTTACTAGATCAGATATAAGGGCAACTGCCATTCTCTGGGAGAATGGAGGCACCTGGTCTATTACCAGGTAGCTCAGTCTGGAACTGGGGGCCATTCTGACGAGGGTGTAGGATTTGGTTCCTACTAGGTCAGATTTGAGTGCATGCATTTTTTATGAGAAGGTCAGATGTAAATGTTGAATCCTTTTCACAGATGATAGTGATGTCCTATCATGCTGGTGAATGTGAGTGTTGGGCCTTTCTAATGTGATTGTAGGCTCCTACATGATCAGATGTGAGTGCTAGGCATGCCTTTCTGATGAGTAGGTCAGATGTAAGTGCCAAGCGGCCCATTCTGATGAGTAGGTCAGATATAAGCGTTGAAGAAGACCTACATGATGGCTAGGCCTACAACCAGCATGAAAGAAGGATGGATCTGTAGAACTTCCTGTGAAGAGAAGAATCATGAGATAACACCTATGGTACTGATCCAGATCAAGTGAGGATCTAGATCCAGTGATGATGATTCAGTAGTGATGATCCAGATTGAGTGATGATCCAGATCGAGTGATGGTCCAGATCTAGTGGTGATCTAGATTGAGTGATGATCCAGATCCAATGATGATGATCCAGATCGAGTGATGATTTAGATCCAATGATGATGATCCAGATCGAGTGATGATCTAGATTTAGATGAAGATGACTTGCAGATGAAGATGACTTGAATATGAATATGACTTAAAGATGAAGATGACAAGAAATTGCCGATGATCCAGATGATATAGAGAAGAATACTTGGGTTGATAAATTTTGTTGAGAGAATACCTTCCTAGTTAAGAGGGAGTGTTGATGTAATTTTAACTTCAGAATGCATTCACTTATATTTCTTATGTAGTGTAACCCAATTTTTATTCTGGGATCTATTGTAATGTACTTGAGTCATGTCATGCCCTGATGTTTCGATCGGGAAGTTTCTATAATGTGAAAGTCATGTCAAGTCATTGTGGGTAACCATTCTATTGGTCAAGGGTTAAAGTCCCCATAGTTGTGGGGCCCTATGGTTATTAGACTATCCTAGTGAAGTCAACCCTAGGTGAGTCATTGTAATTTGGGGAAATAGTCCCCACCATTGTGTTAAGGATAAACCTCCTTGTTGGTCAGAGGAGGCAAAGTCCCCACAAGTTGTGGGGCACTAGGGTTATTAGACACTCCTAGAGATGTCGGCTCTAGTAAGTAATTGTTAAGTGAGGATGACATGTTGGAATGGGTTCCAAGTGAATGGAAGAATATAAATAGAGAGTGAGTCTTTCTTTTTATCACACACACACTCACTCATTGGGGGGCATGAGTGAGAGAGAGAAATTGCTGGGACAAGAGAGAGACTACTGCTGTCAGGAGATCATCTTTATGTTTTTGAGTTTTACCTTTGGTGCTGATTCTATCTCTGAGGAAGTTGCAGGATTTTCTCCTTTATGGTTTCCCTGGGGAAAATTCTTTGTGTCTCTTGTCTCTTGTGTTGTGCTTGTGTTTTATTGTTGTGCATGCTATTCTCTCAATTAAAGATCCTAAGATCATAATGGTAGCTTGAATGATAAAAAACTAACACCAATATCTTTGAATCATTGCAAATCTACTTTTCCAAGTTTAAGTCCCTCGTTTTGCAGCTGAAACAATGTGGGATCAAAAAGAAGGAAAATAAACTAGTCATAGCCATACTCTCTAAGCTTGGTTCTGACTGCTCAGTGTTTGTTTCGACCTTCCATGTCACCAAGTTGACATCACGAGCCTGGAAGATGCCTAATCTTACAGAGTTCATGGAATCCCTCACACAGGAACAAGATAAGTTGGTGATGATGGGCACCATCAAACCTTCCAAAGACCAAGCTTTGGTTGCTAGAGATTCAAGGGTGGATTCAAAAGGCTAGAAAAAATCTAAAAAGACACCTGATCAAAAGAGAGACAAGAACAAGTCTCAAGAGGAGCCCTATTGTGCCACTACCCAACATCCTTAAAAAACATATTTCATCAAACAAAATTCTATTTTGTTTTGATGAAATGATTGAATTTCTCATTTCAAATCTAAAGAATCAACATCTACTGATATGGTGACATTTCGCGAGCTACTGAATCGATGAAATTCTATGTTTTTACAACCTTTGTGAACTATGGTTAATGGACATAAATCACTGCATTAAAATCATTACTTTGGATGAATTTATCTTTATAGCTTAAGGGATAAGCTTTGCTTGTTATAAGTCTTCACTTGAATATTAACTAATGGATATGTGTCATTGGTTTATTGTAAGTTTGACAAAGTCCTAGAACATCGAAGGCTTAATAATTTATGCAAATATGCATTGTCCTAAGTTCATCTTTTGGACTCTGAACCATACTCAATATTACCATAATTGTTTAATGTTGATTTTTATAATATGGTACATATTGCAAAGCTTGCTGTTGGTGTGATGGTTTATATTGCGTTGTATGCTCGCCACCTTCGAAGGTTTAAATCAGTATATGGTAAGGTCGACATAGGGTTATTGATTATGGTTAAATTAATTCATGTCGTCGCCTTCGAATTCAATCCACCTGCTACAAGGTTGATATGGTATTATTGCACCTGTACTTAACTCTGTCAATCACATTCACTTGCCAGTACGAGCTCAACATCGTGCCTCCCTGTGCGTTGAACACCTGTGATTCATTTACGGTATGATTGTATGTCGAGTACTCCGAATAAATAATGGTAACATGAGTTCATCTGGAGTCTTCACCATCACTTTCTCTTTTGATTGCCTCGCTGCGTGATCATTCCCCTCCATGCCGAGTTTTCAGGGTTATTGGCTTTGTTTGCTCATGTCGTAGTTTGTTTATCTCAGAGTCGGGTTTCATTACTTGTGTTTCCTGCTGAGCTTCCATCCTGAGTGTTCACTCTCCAGCTCACTGTTGTCTTTTGATTTGTGGTACCTCTTCTGTGTGCAACTTCGTGTATGTGCGTATGAAGCTATGGCTCCTGTGGTTAAGGTGGAACCCAGTGACATGAAACTTCTTGATTCAAACCCTGAGCTCCTAGCTAGGGTGGAAGCAGTCAGATGGTTTCCATTCATTCACAAGTTCGTGGATTCGAACCCAGAGGTAACTAGGTTGTTCATTTTGTTGCTGGCCGATTCTCGGATCAAGGTAGTTGATCTCCAGTTTAGGGTTGATGAGCATTCAGTTGCTCTTGCTACTGGTTTGCCGTTGACAAGCGAACGATGGTTCAAGTATAAGCAGATGGAAGTGAATGAGTAGAGGCAAATGCTGAAGAATCCTTGTCAAGATGTTTCTTTCAGAACCGGGGTATCAAGGAAATACTTCAAGAAAGAATGGCGACCTGTCCTCGATGTTATCCATAGGTATGTGACCTGCGAAGGTCGTCTCTCCTCTGCTTATATCTATCACCCTCGGTTGATGGTTGTGTTTATCGGTTTTCCTCTTAATTTTCCTCATTATCTAGTTCAGAGTATGTTTAAGATGTCTTCGGCCATTAAGAAGGGGCCGAAGATCCTCAGTCACAGTCTGTTTCATCACGGCTTGGTGAGGATATTAATAGAGAAAGAATTGTCTAAGCATAATCAGTCGTGGGATGAGTTTATTGAGTCAAATGGTTTCTTGGCCTTCTGTCATTGTCAGTTTGACTACCCTAAAGAATGTGTAAGGTATATACAGCCTAGTCGAGTTTTGGCTTCACTTGCACACGAGCCTATGTCAAACCCTGATGGTCGTGTAAGCCCCAGCATTTGCAATGAGTCAGTTCCCGTTCCTGTAAGTAGTCCTGGTACTCCTGTGCCTTCTAAGTGCATGAGAAAGTCTTCAAATCTATCACTGGTTACACCAAAATGTAATGTTGATACCTATAAATAGATAGGCAAAAGGCCGAATGCTAAGGTTATTGGTAGGTTTACAAGGAGTATGTTAACCAAGGGTAATGTTGTTAAGCCTCTCGTGAGATATAATGTTGATATTGAAACAGTCGTGATTGATGATGAGGAAGAAAAAACTGTTTTACCTGATGATAGTCTTGATGTTGATCATGAGCCCCTCTCGTAAACCCTGCAGATAGTAGTCCTCATGTGTCTGATAAGAATCTTCAGGTTGAACCTGGAGTCGATTCTCCAATGAAGGGAAAATATGTTGAAAATAGTTTACCCGGGCCTTATCAAATTGGTGGAACTGCTCACCCACTCTTTGTCAGTTGTCTGCTAGATAAAATACACAGGATGGAAATAGAACTGACAGAGATGGTGACACGTGATGATGTTATCAGAGATGAGAATTTGAGGCTGAAAGAGAAAGTTGATTTAGGTGATAAGTGTCTGCTCCGTCTTAAGAAGCATAAGAATAGGTTGATTCGTAGAGTCCTGAAACTCCAAAACGAGAGTCATAAGAATGAGGAGAAGGTCCGTGAATTGAATGCACAGGTCACTCTGATGCAATTCAAAGGGCATTCGCAGAACCCGCCAAATGGTGTAAATATCCAGGTGTTTAATGCCCTTATTAATCTATAATGTTTTGGGTGCACTTACTATTGGTTTCAGGTTTGAAGTTGTAATCAAGTGATAATCAAGTTATTTTTGTCACAGGTATTGGTGTGCATTGATTTTTGCATTATGTAGTTTATTTTATTTTGTTTTTGCGTGTGTTTTAATTATATTTCTTTTATGCGTAGTGTCGCAGGTGATGTTGTTGATGCTCTTTCTCAGATTTTGATGACCGCTTACCTTCAGGATGATCCCTGGATAATTGGGAATAAATCGATTGGAAGTAATGTTTCCTAGGTGTCACTATATCATTAGTGCCTTTGTCTTTTTTATGATTTTGTGCTATAAAAAGAGTCTTTCCAATTTCAAGACTTTATTACGCATATAGAAAAATGACATGAGGCATTTGTCATTTTTAACGAAATTGGTTATGATTTTGATTTTATAGTTTCCAGTTTTATAGAACTGTCCTCGTGTGAAGTAATTTATATTTAAAGAAGACATGTATTACTGGATAGGGGGTCGATAGTTGGGAAAAGGACATGATGAGATCACTGTAATTATTTCATGTGACTTGAGACAATTTTTTGTCAGCATCTACAGTATTTTTCACTGGTGATATCTATATATACTTACAGTATTTATACTATACAAATGTATTGATTATATTGTTTGATCTTGTCACTTTCTCTACAGTATTTATGTTTTGTCATTATTCCTTTGATGAATTTTGCAAATACATCATATTTAATCTCTCGACTTACGCTGGTTTTTGATTTGCTAATATATGTCATAAAGTAAATTTGATATTGTAATCAAATATATGTGATATATTTGTTCGCTGTGTGATCTTGTTTAAATTATGAATTTCTTTTGAATATTATTAGGATTGTTAGCACAGTAGAATTATTGGCAATTAGATTCCAGGTTAATGTTTTCTACGCTCATGATCGGGATAGGATATTTAGAATAGATTAATGGTAGTTTTCCTTTAGTTATTTTTGAAAATCTATTGAACCAGATCTTTACATTTATATCAATGTCAAGTCATTTTCTAATCTTGTGAATAATGTACATATGTTTATATTGTATCTCTGTAATTCATTAAGTCTGTTAATATTTGATTAAATTTGTATTCTTGTATTATAAATTAATTGATTGAGTAGATTAATGTTGACTGATTAAGTTTGTAATATACTAACTAACTTGACTAGTCTTATTCGTATATTCATAGGGATAGTGTAGATAAACAACAGCTTTAGTTTTCTACTCTCCTGTAGTTAGGAATAACTTAAGGAAGGAAATGGGGCCTTAATCCCGTCAGGGACAACTAACCAACGACTGAGAGCATCTCGAAAACTCTCGGAACAGGTTGTCTCTTGGTTGACACTTGTGCCAATTCAACCCGTCAACAATGGCGCTAGAAGGAGGGCCAGCCTAAGCAAATGGTTGATGAAAATAATCCTGTTCACAAAATTAATCAGCCCATTACCCCTCAAATACAGTCATCCTCCCAACCATAAACATTCCAGTCATTAGATGAGACTCCGTTGAACGATACTGTTCGAAATCTCATTCATCAGTTCAATGCTAGCAGTGCCCATCCATTTGAAGAACTTGATCATTTTGAAGAAGCCATCAAAGAATCCCATAGGATTTTAACGAGAGCCTATTCAAATCTTACTGGAATCCAACCCACCGAAATTCCTCTTCCACAGATCAGACATCCACGCACTCACCATACTGAATCTGCGTCGGAAGAACAAGATCAATCTTTAGGTGTCCTCTCTAACTATCAATTACAACAGTCTCTAATAGGCACCAATCAACCTTCATCCTCTTCAGGACCACCTATTACAGGAGGATCTGGCCGACCACCATCACTGCCTCACTCACCTCCTCACGTTCCTCAAACTCCACCTTGACCAACTCCAACACCAAGGAACATGGCAGGTGTAAACCCGAACCCCAATGCCAATATGCCATGGTTAGCTCAGGATGCGGTTGCTGTTCCAGGTGATCAACATCCTTTGCCAAAACATCCTGAGAAATTATTTCCCAAGTTCAATCCCGAGCTGAAATAACCTGCAGAAGATCATGTTAAAAAATTCATGCTAGCAGTTCGGCTTTTCGATGTTGAACACGAAGATGTAGTATGTCGACTCTTCCCTTACACATTCAAGGGCAAAGCATCGACTTGGTATTTTTCACTTACCTCTTGTTCTATTACGAACTGGAACGAATTCGAGTTGGATTTCATGAACAAGTTTGGAGACAATAAGACTCCAGCAGTGTTGGTGTTAGAATTGTCTAGGATCCGTATGGAAGCCAAAGAGAAGGTTAAATATTTTAACCAGTGGTTCTTGACCCTTCAAAACAGAATTCTTGCCACCTCAAGGCTGGCTGAAGATGTCACTATTGAATTTTATACTTCAGCCCTACCCGTGTCCATGGCCATGTTTGTCAGGAGAGCTGCCAAGCCTACTCTCACTGAAACTTTTGATGAAGCCATTAAGGTTGAGAAAGACATGTTTGCTATTAAAACAAACCCTGGGGTAGACACTGATTCTGCATCTTCTTCTCGCAAAAAGGCTGAGAGTCCTTCCAAAACTACAAATCCTAAGAAGAAGGATCAAGATGCACTAGAATTGGACAGTATTCAAAGGGTCATAAAGAAACTATCTAATGAAATCATATATTTGAAGAAAGGTACTTTTGAAAGTACTCCAAATAAAGAACCACCTAGACATCCTTTTAGAAGACCATTTCAAAATGCAGCTGCTAGACAGACCCTGCCCTCTGAGGCAAATAATGTGGATGAAATTAATAGTTTCCTAAAACTATTAGTCTCAGGCCTAGAAACATCAGCTGAAAATGAAACCCAATCTTGAGGACAGAATTCTGAAGATACCCAAGAAAAAAAAAATGACACGGACGAAAAACCTCCTCAAGTTATCAGTCACTTCTGGGATACATCAAAATTGACCGATGATGAAGATGTGGGTGTTTTCAATGTAATTCAGCATCAATACAATACTAGAAGCATGAAAGATCAGCCCTCAGGGGAACCTTCTACAACTACTATGGATAACGGTTCAGCTGTCAAAACGAAAACCCAACCTTCAAAAACTAAGTCAGCACCATCTTTTGATTTAGAGTATGACTTGGTTGAGGATTTAAAGAAAATTAGAGCCAACATTTCCATCTATGAACTCCTCAAACTGCCTGTGATTCGAGATAAGATGATGCAAGGGGTTTCTCTAAGTAAAAATGGTAAAACTGCTTCTGCTCAAAACAGTTTTGCTAATACAAAAGACAACCCAACAAAATCTTCAGTCAATGCCTCATCCATAGGTAAGAAATCAGATTCCTCAACTCCTCCTTTTCTACTTACGTTTGATATCTGCAATCGTAAAGTGCACAACTATATGATAGACTCAGGGGCTTCGAAAAATGTCATGCCATACTCTGTATGTAAAAAACTTAATGCAATCCCAGTACCATGTAATACAAGTATTGTGCAACTTGACCGGTCTAATGTAAAAGTAATAGGAAGGTTGAATGAAGTACTGATAAGATTAGCTTCAAACCCTTAGGTCCATTTCATCATCGACATAATTGTTGCAGATATCCCTGAGGCATATGGCCTGTTCCTTTGTAGAGATTGGTCTGAAAAATTAAAAGGATACTTTGCAACAGACTCGTCACATTTATGGATATCTCATAATGGTCATCCAAACAAGATCAGAATTGATTGAGAACATTATATGAAGCACACAGTCACCGAATTGGATGACTCTAATGAGCCGGTGCTATTCACTGATAGCACAATGGGCAATTACATGGTTGATTCCTTCTTTGGGAATTTTGAGGCTGAAACTTCACCAGTCCAAGATTCAGAACAGCAATCGGAAGTTTTCCATTTTACATAGGTTCCAGACAAAATTCTTGTTCCCAACACTACACATTTGGATCTGAATGATGGTCTTTGGTATCTATACTCTGACGGATCTAAGTCAAAGGAAGGAGCTGGAGCTGGGTGCTTGTTGATAGATCCCCTCGGAAAAAGGTATTTTGTAGCTTGCAGGTTGGAATTTGAATGCACCAACAATATCGCTGAATATGAAGCCCTTATTCAAGGGCTGAAGAAGGAAATTGACCTAGGAGCCAAGGCTTTAGTAGTGTTAGGGGACTCTGAGATTATCGTTAGACAGGTACGTAACACTATACATTGCATTGCTGGACATCTTAGAAATTACCAGACAGAGGTATGGAATTTATTATTATCGTTTGAAGCCTTTAACATAAATTATATTCTTCGTTATTTGAACCAGGAAGCAGATCTGTTAGCTAATGTTGCTTCAAGGTTAATTCTGTCTGAAGGCATGCTTGCTGATTCTTTCTCTACTGAATTGCTTTTCAGACCTTCTATACCTGATAACATTATCAATTGGAGAGTTTTCGACCATGACAAACAGATAATCGAAATTCATCATGAAGGATACTTTCAAAGATGCAGTCATTGATGAAATGACTCATGATGAAGACCTGTACAATTTTACGGTAATTCATAAGCCTTGTACAATTGAGGAATCCCTTAATCAGGTCAGTACCTTTCCTAGATCTATGATTAAACTTGAGAAATTTTATGATCTAAAGGGTAAATTTAATGGTTCAAGGAACTGCAAAACCAACAGCTCCATTATGCAATCTGAAATTATAAATCTAGGCACTGAACACAGTCCTCAATGTGTCAATCTGGGAAGTACATGTACTACCCAAGAAAAAACAGCCTTCATATGACTCTTTAATGAGTTCAAAGACATTTTTGCATGGACATATGATGATCTTAAGACGTTTGATCCAAATATAATGCAACATTTCATCCCTATGAAACAACAGGCTAAACCTTTCCAACAGAAGTTGAGGAAAATGCATCCTAGCCTAGAACCGGCTGTTAAGAAGGAGCTTAATAAAATCCTTGCTGCCAGAATAATTTTTCCAGTGCGGCATGCCCAGTGGGTGGTGAATATCGTCCCCATCAGAAAGAAAAATGGTGATATCGGGTTATGCGTCGATTTCCGAAATTTGAATAAGGTTATAGAAAAAGATAATTATCCTGTTCCCCCAATGGAAAAAATCTTACAAAAGGTCTCTAGATCTGAAATGTTTTCACTTTTAGATAGCTTTTCGGGATACAACCAAGTGTTAGTATCCAAAATAGATCAGTTGAAAACAACTTTTAGAACCCCTTGGGGAACTTATGCCTACAGGAAAATTCCGTTTGGCTTAATTAATGCCGGAGCAACATTTCAAAGAGCAATGGATATTGCATTTAGAGGTCTGATTGGTAAATTTTTTGTTATCTATCTTGACGATATAACTGTCTTTTCAAAAAACAGATCTGATCACCTAACACATCTCAGGAGGGTTTTTGAGCGTTGCAGGAAATATGGGATCTCCCTGAATCCCAAGAAAACCATCTTTGCAGTTACAGAAGGTAAGTTACTGGGTTTTGTATTTTCTAAACAAGGTATCAATATCGACCCAGAACATACCCAGGCTATATCACAGATTTCTATGCCTCACTCAAAGAAAACTATGCAGTCATTCCTTGGGAAGATAAATTTTGTTTCTAGATTTATTCCTGGGTTCACTGAAATTGTCAGGCCGCTTCAGAAAATGATTAAGAAAGATGCTGAGTTTAAATGGTCTGCTGAAGAAAAGCAATCTTTTCATGATATATTGAAAGCTATTACTGAAGCTCCTACTTTAATAAGCTCAGATTTTGCTAAACCATTTATTTTGTACACGTTTGCTTCTGACTCTTCATATGCTGATGTTCTAACGCAGAAAAATCAAGAAAAATAATGAAGCTCCGATTTCTTTTACGAGTTCTGGTTTGAATGGTGCAGAGCTGAACTATCCAGAAGTAGACAAACAAGCATTTGTTGTTTTTAAGTCAGTAAAACATTTCCGGCCTTATTTGCCGAAGTCTCATACCAAGGTCATAGTGCCGTATTCCACAGTCAGAAATATTTTGGTACAGAAGGACCTGGGTGAAAAGCGAGCCCCTTGGGTCACAACACTTCAGGAGTATGACCTGGAAATCAAGCCTTTAAAGATTGTCAGAGGACAAGGGCTTTGTAAGTTGGCAACTGGATCTTCAGATATCTCTGAATCTGATCTGCACTTCATCGATGAACATTTTTTGTTCAAAAGGGAATTTTTTCCGATCACAGCCCCCCCTGATTCTTGGTATCATAATATTAAATTTTTTCTGATGCATGGAAGTGCTCCTGAACATTTAGATTCATGTAGCAAAATGGATTTGAGACTAAAATATGCCCCTTATCAGCTGATTGATAATATTCTATTCAAA
This sequence comes from Pseudotsuga menziesii, assembly GCA_001517045.1. Classification (NCBI taxonomy): domain Eukaryota; kingdom Viridiplantae; phylum Streptophyta; class Pinopsida; order Pinales; family Pinaceae; genus Pseudotsuga; species Pseudotsuga menziesii. Next base: position 197,902 of record LPNX010116127.1, read on the forward strand.
AGGAATTTTGAAGGAGTTCTCCTTCGTTGCTTAGAAAAAAATGAAGCTGATAGTGTGCTGCCTCAATTACATGCAGGGCCAGCCGGGGGACATTTTGGCGGAGAAACCACCGCACATAAAATACTCAAAGCCGGATATTACTGGCCTACTTTGTTTAAGGATGCATATGCCTTTGCTAGGAAATGTCAGGAGTGTCAGAGAGTAGGAGGCAGAGTTAATAAAGCAGCATTACCTCTCCATCCTGTTATTATTAAGTCCCATTTCAACAATGGGGCTTGGACATTGTTGGTCCAATCACACCAGCTTCTTCACAACAGCACAAATACATTCTAACAGCCATTGATTATTTCACTAGACTGGTTGAGGCCATCCCTTTGTGAGTGGTTAACTCAGAACAGGTGATATCATTCCTTGATTCTTTTATTATCACCAGGTTTGGTGTTCCCGAATCTTTGATTTTTGACAATGCAACCTATTTTTCTTCTGTAAAGTTAACAGAATATGCATTGGAAAAGGGTATAAAGTTAAAGTATTCAGCTAATTACTACCCTCAGGGTAACGGATTAGATGAATCTTCCAATAAGAATTTAATCAAGATCCTGAAATGCACAATGGTTAATCATCATAGGGACTGGCATAACGCCTTATCAAATTCCCTGTGGGCCGACAGAGTGACTCCTAAAGCTGCCATAGGTAATTCTCCCTTTTTCTGGTATATGGAAAAGAAGTGATTTTTCCTCCTCATCTATTCTTACCCTCTCTACAGCTCTCCCAGTCAGTACAGGAGACACCATGTTTTGCCATGGAACATCGAATCAATACCTTGCTTAAATTGGAAGAAGATAGAGAGTTGGCTAGGAAAAAGTTTGACCAACACCAAAAGACTGTGAAACACTGGTTTGATCATAGAAAATCAGCTAGTAGGGATTTGGAAGTGGGTGACCTAGTTCTGAAATGGGACAAGGAGCACGAAGACAGAGGAAAACATACTAAGTTCCAATGCCTGTGGCTGGGACCATTTATTGTTACAGAAAAACTTGGTCCTAGTACGTTCAGGTTACAGACGCTGGAGGGGGCCATCGAGAACCTTCCGGTAAATGGTCATCTAATAAAGAAATATTTCTGCTGATCCCCCTTGAGGGATTATCCTGTACATACCTTGTGTGGTGTGCTTGGTTTGTAGAATTTATTAGTGTGTTTATTTTACTTGTTTTCTTTGAATATTTTCTCATACTCATTTGCTGTTTTGTTTGTGTATTGTTGAGACTGATCAATTTGTCAAACTTCAAGCTGATGACTTTTTTATCAAGTTCTGTGATTGATATACAAATCATGCATGAAGACCTTACTATCCTGAAAATTGTCATACTGTTTTACGTTTTGAACAGTGAACAGGTTTTCATCTTTCTAGATTTTACCAGAAATTCTTAAATCATGTTAATGCAAATCAATAATATGAGTCTCTGCAAAGATTTTTCCAAAGGAATTAGGGCAGTATTTGTCGAGGTTATCTATTTAAGTCTTTTACGCCATCCCTTCTTGTAAGGAGAATTGGACTTGCCTCCCCATCTGCTAAGATAGTCTCACTGCAGATTAAGTATAACTACATTCTGGCCATGGTTGGATTTGAATATTTTCATAATAATCTGAAGGACAGAAGGTCTCATAACGAGCTGGTCTGTTCAGGATCATAGGTTTGTATTCAGTAACATTGTCATTTCTGGTCACCAAGCCTGGACAATGGCCCTTGGACAGAAAACTTTGAGGGATAAAAGGTCTCATAACGAGCCAATTTATTTACTGTGGTGCAGAGTGGTGACTGACATGGTTACTATCTGGTTACCAAGACAGAATCATGGCCTTCAGAAGTATAATATATATATATAACATGAGAGTAATAGTTCAACCTAACCAAAATTGTATATCTATAACTGGCAAATGGGATATTGGTATTCTTTGTGCTTTGAAGCAACCCTATCGAGGCTACAGATGCCTGCTGGCAGCAGGGCCATGCTTGTGGTATTGAGATTTTATTCTTTAAAACCAAGCCATTTACTGTTTTATTTCGTTTGGGCTTATTTTTGTGAGAGACTAAAATTTTTATCAAATAAATAATCAAAGGTGTAAATTTCTGGTAAATTTCTAGAGATGTGAAATTCATGAATCTGTTTAAGATGTTAAAATACTGATGTCTGTATGATGGCATACATGAAGGATCTAATTTCTTTGATTGCATGATTTCAGGTTAACAAATCAGAGATAACTGTTCCGCCCAGTCAGGCGCCATCTGTTGTGCCACTACCCAACAACCTTAAAAAACATATTTCATCAAACAAAATAGAATTTTGTTTTGATGAAATATTTGAATTTCTCATTTCAAATCTAAAGAATCAACAGCTACTGAAATGGTGACATTTCACGAGCTACTGAATCGATGAAATTATATGTTTTTACAACCTTTGTGAACTATGGTTAATGGACATAAATCACTGCATTAAAATCATTACTTTGGATGAATTTATCTTTACAACTTAAGGGATAAGCTTTGCTTGTTATAAGTATTCACTTGAATATTAACTAATGGATATGTGCCATTGGTTTATTGTAAGTTTGACAAGGTCCTAGAACATCGAAGGCTTAATAATTTATGCAAATATGCATTATCCTAAGTTCATCTTTTGGACTCTGAACCATACTCAATATTACCATAATTGTTTAATGTTGATTTTTATAATATGGTCCATATTGCAAAGCTTGGTGTTGGTGTGATGGTTTATATTGCGTCGTATGCTCTCCACCTTCGAAGGTTTAAATCACTATACGGTAAGGTCGACATAGGGTTATTTCTTATGGTTAAATTAATTCATGTCGTCGCCTCCGAATCCAATCCACCTGCTACAAGGTTGATATGGTATTATTGCACCTGTACTTAACTCTGTCAATCACATTCACTTTCCAGTACGAGCTCGGCATCGTGGCTCCCTGTGCGTTGAACACCTGTGATTCATTTACGGTATGATTGTATGTCGAGTACTCCGAATAAATAATGGTAACATGAGTTCATCTGGAGTCTTCGCCGTCACTTTCTCTTTTGATTGCCTTGCTGCGTGATCATTCCCATCCATGCCAAGTTTTCAGGGTTATTGGCTGTGTTTGCTCATGTCACAGATTGTTTATCTCAGAGTCGGGTTTCATTGCTTATGTTTCCTGCTCGGATTCCATCCTGAGTGTTCACTCTCCAGCTCACTGTCATCTTTTTATTTGTGGTACCTCTTTTGTGTGCGGATTCATGCATGTGCATATGCAGCTATGGCTCCCGTGGTTAGGGTGGAACCCAATGACATGAAACTTCTTGATTCAAACCCCAAGCTCCTAGCTAGGGTGGAAGCAGTTGGATGGTTGCCATTCATTTGCAAGTTCACGGATTCGAACCCAGAGGTAACTAGGTTGTTCACTTTGTCGTTGGCCGATTCTCGGGTCAAGGTAGCTGATCTCCGGTTTAGGGTTGATGAGCGTTCAGTTGCTCTTGCTACTAGTTTGCCATTGACCGGCGAATGATGGTTCAAGTATAATCAGATGGAAGTGACTGAGTGGAGGCAAATGCTGAAGAATCCTTGTCAATATGTTTCTTTTAGAACTGGGGTATCAAGGAAATACTTCAAGAAAGAATGGCGACTTGTCCTCGATGTTATCCATAGGTACGTGAACTATGAAGGTCGTCTCTCGTCTGCTTATATCTATCACCTTCGGTTGATGGCTGTGTTTATCGGTTTTCCTCTTAATTTTCCTCATTATCTAGTTCAGAGTATGTTTAAGATGTCTTTGGCCATTAAGAAGGGGCTGAAGAACCTCAGTCATAGTCTATTTCATCACGGCCTAGTGAGGATATTAATAGAGAAAGAATTGTCTAAGCATAATCGGTCGTGGGATGAGTTTATCGTTTCGAATGGTTTCTTGGCCTTCTTTCATTGTCAGTTTGACTGCCATGAAGAATGTGTAAGGCATCTAAAGCCTAGTCGAGTTTTGGCTTCGCCTGCACACGAGCCTGTGTCAAACCCTGATGGCCGTGTAAGCCCCAATGTTTGCAATGACTCAGTTCCTGTTCCTGTAAGTAGTCCCGGTACTCCTGCGCCTTCTAAGCGCATGAGAAATTCTTCAAATCTATCATCGGTTACACCAAAACGTAATGTTGATACCTGCAAACAGATAGGCAAAAGGCCGAATGCTAAGGTTATGGGTAGGTTTACAAGGAGTATGTTAACCAAGGGTAATGTTGTTAAGCCTCCCGTGAGAAATAATGTTGATATTGAAACAGTCGTGATTTACGATGAGGAAGAAAAAACTGTTTTACCTGATGATAGTCTTGATGTTGATCATGAGCCTTTCATAAACCCTGCAGATAGTAGTCCTCATGTGTCTGATAAGAATCTTCAGGTTGACCTTGGAGTCGATTCTCCAATGAAGGGCAAATCTGTTGAAAATAGTTTACCCGGGCCTTATCAAATTGGTGGAACTGTTCACCCACTCTTTGTCAGTTGTCTGCTAGATAAAATACATAGGATGGAAATAGAACTGACAGAGATGGTGACACGTGATGATGTTATCATAGATGAGAATTTGAGGCTGAAAGAGAAAGTTGATTCAGGTGATAAGTGTCTGCTCTGTCTTAAGAAGTATAAGAATAGGTTGATTTGTAGAGTCCTGAAACTCCAAAACGAGAGTCATAAGAACGAGGAGAAGGTCCGTGAATTGAATGCACAGGTCACTCTGATGCAATTCAAAGGGAATTCGCAGAACCCGTCAAATGGTGTAAATATCCAGGTGTTTAATGCCCCTATTAATCTATAATGTTTTGGGCACACTTACTATTGGTTTCAGGTTTGAAGTTGTAATCAAGTGATAATCAAGTTATTTTTGTCACAGGTATTGGTGTGTATTGATTTTTGCATTATGTAGTTTATTTTATTTTGTTTTTGTGTGTGTTTTAATTATCTTTCTTTTATGTGTAGTATCGCAGGTGATGTTGTTGATGCTATTTCTCGGATTTTTATGACCGCTTACCTTCAGGATGATCCCTGGATAATCGAGAATAAATCGATTGGCAGTAATGTTTCCCAAGTGTCACTATATCATTAGTGCCTTTGTCGTTTTTATGATTTTGTGCTATAAACAGAGTCTTTCCAATTTCAAGACGTTGTTACGCATATAGAAAAATGACATGAGGCATTTGTCATTTTTAACGAAATTGGTTATGATTTTGATTTGATAGTTTCCAGTTTTATAGAATTGTCCTCATGTGAAGTAATTTGTATTCAAAGAAGACATGTATTACTGGATAGGGGGTCGATAGTTGGGAAAAGGACATGACCAGATCACTGTAATTATTTCATGTGACCTGAGACAATTTTTTTTCAGCAGCTACAGTATTTGTCACTGGTGATATCTATATATACTTACCGTATTTATACTATACAAATGTATTGATGATATCGTTTGATCTTGTCACTTTCTCTGCAGTATTTATGTTTTGTCATTATTCCTTTGATGAATTTTGCAAATACATCATATTTAATCTGTCGAATTACGCTAGTTTTTGATTTGCTAATATATGTAATAAAGTAAATTTGATATTGTAATCAAATATATGTGATATATTTGTTCGTTGTGTGATCTTGTTTAAATTCTGAATTTCTTCTGAATATTATCATGATTGTTAGCACAGTAGAATTATTGGCAATTAGATTCCAGGTGAATGTTTGCTATGCTCTTGATCTGGATAGGATATTTAGAATAGATTAATGGTAGTTTTCCTTTAGTTATTTTTGAAAATCTATTGAACCAGATCTTTACATTTATATCAATGTCAAGTCATTTTCTAATCTTGTGAATAATGTACATATGTTTATATTGTATCTCTGTAATTCATTAAGTATGTTAATATTTGATTAAATTTTTATTCTTGTATTATAAATTAATTGATTGAATAGATTAATGTTGACTGATTAAGTTTGTAATATACTAACTAACTTGACTAGTCTTATTCGTATATTCATAGGGATAGTGTAGATAAACAGTAGCTTTAGTTTTCTACTCTCATGTAGTTAGGAATAACTTAAGGAAGGAAACAGGGCCTTAATCCCGTCAGGGACAGCAACGCAACGACTGAGAGCATCTCGAAAAATCTCGGATCGGGTTGTCTCTTGGTTGACACTTGTGCCAATTCGGCCTGTCAACAAGCCCCAAGGCTCCAAGAAGAACTCCCATAAGAAGAAGAATAAAGGAGAAATGAGCAAGTGCACATACTACAGTAAGGGCTATCATCCTAAGAGCTCTTGTATGAAGAATAAAATTGACATGTTGACCCAACTCATGGAGAAGAATAACATCTCCTTTCTTGATTTCTCAAAGAAGGGGGAAGGAGGATCAAATTCAGAAGACATAGAGAGAGTACACGCCGTGGTTGCTGGCACATCAAGCTCACCTAGATTCATCATTGATTCTATATCTTCTAGACATATGGTTTCAACAAAGGAGAAATTATCTTCTCTTGACATGTCGAAAGGTCCACCAATAGTTTTGGGAGATGACTCTCTCAATGACAGTTTGGGGAAGGGTAGGATTGATCTTGACCATGGTAATTTCAATAATGTGTTGTATGTTCTAGGTCTTTTCGCTAATCTCTTGTCAGTGTATCAGATGACTCACACTGGGTCTCCAAAGAAGTTCATCTTCTCCCCTGATGATGTTGAAATAAATGATATTTTGAATGGTAAAGTCATAAAAAAGGTGTTGTTGATCACACTTTGAATGTATACAAGTTTTCCCATTTTCTACGCTACTCAAACCCCTCTGTTCTTCTTATTCATGCTAATGAAGAAAGCAATATTTGGCATGAAATATTTGGCCATCTGAACTATAATTTTTCTTCTGACTTGAGTGAAAACGATATGGCCATAGGGTTACCAAAGATCAAGTTTTCTAAGGGAGTCTGTCAAGGTTGTATCCTAGGAAAACACCCAGAGCACATGTATGAGTGAGCTAGTCATGAGAGAACCTCTGCACCTCTTGAGTCGATCCACGATGACATTTATGGTCCATTCCCTCATATTGCCATGAGTCAAGACAAATATGCACTCACCTTCATAGATGACTTTTCTAAGTTTTGTTGGGTCTATTTCATAAAGAACAAGTATGAAGTTTTTGACCTCTTTAAGGTCTTTCGAGCCTTGGTTGAGAACCATTCTGGGAGGAGACTCAAGATCCTCAAATATGACAATGGTGGTGAATATGTCAAGTATGATTTCATTCAGTATTGTAAAGATGCAGTTATCCAGATGCAACATTTGATCCCTTACACACCACAACAAAATGGTTTTGCTGAGAGAAAGATCAAATCACTGAAAGAGATGGCAACCTGCATGATGGAGGATAAGACTTTGCCACCAAAGTTTTGGGTCAAGGCTATAAATTATACATCCTACATCCAGAAAAGGGTGCCTCATAAGCAACTTGATGGTATTAATTCTTTCGAAACTTGGAGTGGGCACAAGCCATATCTGATCCATTTCAAGATTTTTGGCTCAAAGGCTTGGGCTAGAAATCCAACTGAAAAGAGGAAGGATTTGCAACCCCAAAGCCAAGAGTTCCTATTTGTTGGGTATTCAGAAGATTAAAAAAGGTACAAGCTGATCAACTTGAGCACTAACAAATCTTTCATTGAAAGAAGTGTTTAGTTTGAATAAGAACCTTTAGCAACAATTGAAGTTGGAGATTCCTCTTCATCACTAGAACGATTGATTGTAAGTGTGTTGCAGCTGCAACAAATTTCCCAAAATTCCAAAAAAATTTAGGACCCTCCTTTTGCTTGAATTAGTTCGATCGTCTTCTTGGATTTGGTTTGAGAATGATTCAGAAAGACTTGCTTATGCTTGGATTGATCTACAGCTATTTTCCATTTTTCTAAAATGATTAAGAATTTCAATGATTGATCAAACCTTCATCATTTTCCTTTAATTGCATTTGAAGCCGGGCTGGATCGTAAGGTATTTTGTTTTGATATTCCACCGTTGCGGGCGAGTCGTTGTTTTCATCTTCCGTCGTTGCGGGTGAGTCTGCGTTTTCGTTTTCCGATCTGTCGGCTGATTTTTTTGGGGTTTATGTCGGAAGGTTTTGGTCATGTTTTTCTCCGCCGTTGCGGATGGACATTTGGTTTTAACTTCAATTTTTCTCCCAATTCAGTTGGCGAAATAGGCTGGGGTTTGGTTTTGTATCGGAACCATTTTTACTTCTTCTTCCACCATTGTGGACAGATTTTCAGTTTGACTTCGATTATTTTTTTGATTTCTTTGTTTTCACGTCGGGTGCCTTTTGGTTTTGCATCGGAAGTTTCTAATTATTTTCTTCCGCCGCTGCGGCTCTCAAAAGGGTTTAACACCTGATGTGTAAAGCGACCCGCCAACCGAAGCGTCGGCCTTTAGTCACTTGCCCGAGGTCTTTTCTTTTCCGCCATTGCGGATGACGGAAGTGTCGATCTTGCCGATATGTCAATAGTTGTCTTTCGATTCAGGTTTTGCTCCCAGTTGTCCCCGTCGTTGCAGAGGGATTTTTGGTTCAGCTTTCCGCCGTTGCGAAGCAAAATAAGATTTCAGCCTCCGATTCTGAAACTCTCCGACGTTCGATCTTTTAAGTTTCCCACCATGCGCATCTCTACAGTTGGATCTACGCTGTGGTCATTCACCGTTGCGGAAGGACAAGAGATTTCACCCTCTGATTAGAAAGCACTCCGACGTCCGATGTTTTTCGCACCCACAGTGTTGACTATATATATGGGTCGAAGGGTTATATTTTTTATTGTTGTTTTCGACAGTTGAGCACTGTCGTTGTCATGCGTGCCATTCTCACAACCTGCGAAGGATTTCATGCTGGTACCCACGTCTAGGTGGCTCGATTGTGGACGTTTGAACACTCATCTTCCCGTTGATTACGCATTGTATTTCCAGGTAGGCTCGTTGGCCTTTTCCCTTTTCCGTTTAGGTTTTTGATTGATTGTTTGCTGCGGTTAGGGTGTTGAGTGCATCCATTTCCTTCATCCCATTTTCTATGCCTATTTAGTTGGGTATTTTTTGTCATAACTGTCTTGGGAAGGGGGCATTTTAAAACCACAGATTAGTTTGCACACCGCCGTTCTCTTGCAACCTCGCGCAGTGGTTTGGGTTTTGGTGCAGGCGGCCGTTACGCCGTCTGCACCAAGCTTCCCTGTGTGTGATGATGGGTTGCAGAGGGAGAGTTTGTGGTTTTTCTATAGCATTTGGTGGGTTCCCTTTTTGTTGAGATTTCCAGTCCCCCTGTATCCTCAAACCCTAGCCATTTTGCCTACGTGGTCCCGCGCAACCGATTCTTGCTCAGTTTCGAACCATGGCCGGAGAAGGGGTTTGACTACGACACCAGGTTGCTGACCAAGGTTTCACATAGGCGATTTTCTTTGATTGAGCACACTATAGAAACCCGCATCCTCAAATATCAAGGTTTCGCTGTGCCACTCCACGCACCGTTGGCTTTTATCTTAAACCCGAGCCGAAGGGGGAAAGGATGTATTGCGGCATTTAGGTTGTCCACCATTAGATTGCGGGCGGTTTGTTTGTAGAGTGCCGTTGAGAGGGATTGTGGGGGTTTTTCATCCTTTGTCTATCCTGCATAGCAAAATGTTAGTAGCGCCTGTAGAGAACGGAAAATTTAGTCGTGTCAATATAATTATTTTTCCTGCAAGCAGCATGAGCCTTTTTAATTTTATGTAGACACCATTTCTGCTGGATTATATTGTTAATGTTTTATATTGGCAAGTAATGGTAGTATGCACATTTTATTGCACACAGCTAGTTTCCATCATGATAGACATAAACAAAGTCTCTGAATACTACCCATTTCGTTTAATAATCCTGTTAGTTAAGCCATTTCAGCCTAGGTACACACAGATTTTGGCTTCATTAACTAATTGCTGTCACAATACACATTGAAGAAGTAAAACACTGCACATTGTCATATAGGTGTCTGCAACTTGAATTGCTTAATGTTACAATGTATATATGGCAGGAATAAATCGAGCTCACCATGTCGAAAATACAAAAGAAGAAGGCCCCTGTGGTCGAAGAAGAGCCAGAGGTAGAAGTGGTCACCAAGACAGAATACGTATATGAAGATACTAAATGCATTTCTGGCTTGGAACCTGAATACCAGTGGGGGGGAATCTATAGATTGATTACTCGAAGAGAAGTTCTCGACATGGGCTTAGAAGAAGATTCCATATATGCAAACATTGAAAGATATTCCCTTATGAAGGTCGCCACCAGGCCAGAGCTATTCCCATGCTCCGAGGTAATTGGTTGGATTCTGCCCTGGGCAGATGTAACCACAATGATTCTAGAAAATATTGAGAGATAGGGCTATGATGCATTTAGCCCTGGATATGTGGCGTTGGCTTATCACCTGCCAGAAGCCTAAGTATTCCTATCTAATGACTGGCTGAGTAGCATTAGAATGGACTTGGTAGAGACCGTGAAGAGGATGTTGTTGCAGGGAAAACATTACCGACACAGACCCACGGGTGAGTATGATACAGCGAGCTTAAGGGTGCCCTATAGATTTATAGCTCTGATGCTTAATAGGATCTTTGGGAGATCCCATGGCAGAATCTTCAAGCTAGAGTGGATACCCATCATTTTTCATGTGGCAACACAAGGAATAGTCTTCAATTGGGCCAGCCTTGTATCCAGCAGTATTTCTTCTTGCTTGGCCTCAGCCTTGGAAGGGGAGTCCCGGAAAAGGTCTAAGTTTTATATGAGCTCATTACTCATAGACTGTATACTATGCAACCAGCCTTTCCCTGGTCTCAGGTGCATCTGGGATAGGGAAAGAATGCCTGTCTATGCTACTTATAGACCACTGTGGGCACACCAGTACCACAGCCATTACAGAGAAGTCTGTAGCACTTCATTATGCCACTATACACACTCATTTTCCAGAAAGAGTGTGATTATATGTCTGAGGAGGCCATGCAGGTGATACAAGATTACGCAGACTACTATTTGACTGAACATGGCATGTACTTCAGAATGTTTGGGGGCTCAAGAGCACCTTCCCTACTGCCAAAATATGCAACTGATTACATTGTCCATAAGGAGGCAGTCACACAAGTGTTCCTAGATGGAATAGGCAGCTTCCTATTCGAACACGAGAAGACTGCTTATCCTCCCTTGCCCTTCAAACTTGGGAGTTACAGGTTCACTAAGGTGAAACAAGCCGATGAATTTGTAGAGGAGCCGGAGAGGTTCCATTTTGGTGAGATGCCCTATCACAAAAATGACTCCCACGGTAAAGTGGCTGATCATTGTAAAGAAAATAAGGTGCATTTCGAATATACCCATCATTTTGATAGGGAAGAATCTGTCTTCCGGAATGCCCCAAACATGACAGCACTGAAAAGAAGATTCACGAAGAAAATCACCACCAAGTGTGGAAAGGGGGATGAACAGGCAAAGGAAGAGGAAGAAGCCAAAAGGAGAAACAAAGAAGCCCAGAGATTGGCACAGGAAGCTGCAGAGTGGTTGCACAGTGAAGAGGAAGGGAAAAGAAAAGCAACTCAAGAAGCAGCTAAGAAAGCCCAGGAAGCAGCTAAAGAGGGAGGAGAAGTAGCTAGAAAGGCAGCTGAAGAAGCGAAAAGAAAGCTCGATGAGGAGCTACAAAAGCAGGAGGAAGAGAGGGTGAAGCTGACACAGACTAAGACAGAACAGCCAGCTTCCGACATAGCTGGGGGGTAGACCCAGGATGTTGAGAACCACGAGGTTCAGGACCCACAAGTACCTGCTGCCAGCACTCCCATGATGCCCACTCTCAAGCTGGTTCCTTTTGTCCAGAAGAAAGGGGAAGAAATCCCCGATTTCAACACTGTATATTATGATAGGGAAAAAAAGAGGATAATAAAGAGAACAGAGAGGAAGGTTGAGGCAGAAGGTCTACCTGGTAAGATGATAACGGATACGGCTGTTATGTTAGGAACAGACCAAGATCCAAGATTTAACCTAAGATCCGGGTTTGCATTTATCCAAGCTTCAGAAGATAATGTAGGCAAGATAATAACTGACTTGGAGCAGTCCAAGAAATCCTCTGCTCAGCTGAAGGATACATTGAGGAAAGAGAGGGAAGAAAACAACAGGCTCAAGAGGAAATATGAAGATATGCAAAGGGAAATGAAGTCCTCAAGACCTGAAGCACAGGCCCTCCAAGGAGAAATAAAAGTGCTTGAAACAACACAGGAGTCTCTGGAAAGAGTACAGAAAGAATACGAAGGGTTAAGAATTGAAAAGGAATAGCTGCTAGAAAAGGTGGAGGAAATAGAAGAGCAGCAAAAGATCCTCTTGCAGGGAAATGATATGCACACCCAAGAACTGAAGAAGGAACACCAGGAATAGATTTCCTCGCTAACAACTGCTCTGGAGGAAGCAAGAGAACAGCAGGTTAACCTCCAGCCATTCAAAGAGAATGTCTTGGCCCAAAAGGCCAACATGCTGCAGCTACAGACTGCCGTTGAAGAAGAAAGATGTAGGGTGTTGCAAATCGATGGCCGATTGGAGGAGATCTTGGAAACTGCGTCTTACTTTGTGGATAGATCTCAAGACATCCTTGAGGTCCTGACTGCCAAAATAGTGAGGTTGGAAAGTAATGAGGAAACTCCAGCAGAGCTGCCATCAAAAGATAAACAGGCCCTCAAGCAGGATCATGACCTGGTAGAGTTCGCCATCAACACCGCTGAAGATTTCAAGAAGGAAATTAAAAAGACAAAGGGATTACGCACCGAGTTTTTCAGAAGAATTCTCATTACCTACAACCGGTTTTAGACAGAGGCTGAGTAGAGGCTCGAGGCTTTCCCAGGCCACAATTCATTCATGGAGATGTTGCAGAAAAGACATCAGGATGAAGAAGCAAGGGTGCAGCTCATTAAGGCCATCGATGACCAGATTCTGAGGAGCAAAGTAGGCCATTCAGCTGTTAGTGTGCAGATCCTAGAAGACTAGCTTTGATTAAGCGCAGCCAGAGTGGAAGCCATAAAGAACCAGGCAGAAAAATTCAAGATCAACATTCAATTTTTGGAACCCTGCGCATTTGAGGGCATTGCCTCTGATGCTACGTCATGGAAGAAGTTTCTAGATGCTCAAGTGGGACCTTCCTCATGAGGGACCGGTCATTATTGTAGTTTGTAACTATTTTGTAAAACATTTAAGAAAAGCAGAATGTTGGGAAACGAGGGGTTGGGAATCCCAAAGGTCACTTTGGGCAGCCCAACAGTCTCACCCTTTTGTATAAAGTTAGAAATCTTAGAAGGGAAAAGGGCTTTTTCCCAGCGAGACTGGTGAAGACATATTGTAAGAAGAACTATTTCCTTTTGCAATAGAAAATTATAGTTGGCCTGTTGGAGAAAGCTTGGTGGAATATTCTAATGTTGTGCTATGGATTCGTTGAAGAAGAACTATTTCATTTTCAGCTTTGTGTCCATTAACCGTGAGATCGTTCTAACTCTTTGAACCTATGTTCTTGTATGAATGTTTTCTGGTTTATTTTATGAAAATTTCCACTATGAGTAATGAATATTGTTCATAAACAATTGGCTATCTGGTTGTGAAATATCCTTAATTGTTCATGCAATATGGGAAGAAATAATCAGCTAACTGTAGTTTCACTTTATGTTGCATGCACACTTTATGTTACTCATAATTAATTTCAGTTTGCTCCCCGGGGATAGATAGATAGATAGTTAGTTTCATTTCATGGTTGCATATGTGATTTAGATGCTTGGGGGCCTAAGATGAGAGGTAAGAACCTGCGCATCACATTGTGACTGTCCCTCGCATCCTTATCACCCTGCATGGTTAAGTAGGCATATGCATCTCATACATAAGTCAAAAATACAAAAACTCGGTGGACTGGGCCGCAACTGGTGAAACCTTTGTTTGTTACTTGACCTATGGTAGCCGGACCGTAAAACTGGATGGATTCCCTATACCAAACAATCAACGGGCTAGTTGGGAACATTGATTGGGGAGAATCCTTTTCTATTGTTTCCTGCGAATTTCCATGCCTCAACAGTTATGGCGCTAGAAGGAGGGCCGCCAGTGAATGGCTGGCCGTGGAAACTTATTTTTCCCAAGGATACCTTACCAGCAGATATTTTGAAACTTTTATCCTGACCCAAGTACTTATAGGTTTCGGTTATACCTTTGAAGTAAGAAAGGTTGTTCTCATCCTACGTTGCTCTTTGCTCAGATTTTGTTCTTTTGCCTATACTCATGGCTGGTGTGATTGTGAACCAGCCCAAACCATTACCTGCTTGGACAGCTAGATCACCTTTGAACCTTACGCCTCCATTGCATAACTTACCTCAGGGTTTTGATAAGCTGCTGCCTAAGTTTAACCCTGAGGAAAAGACTGCCGTAGATGACCACTTGCAGAGTTTTTATTTAGCAGTAGAGGGGTTAAGGGCTGGGGAGTACGAAGATGTTGTCTGTAGATTATTCTGTCATACCTTGAAAGGGGCAGCTGCTTCATGGTACTTTTCCCTGCCCACAAACTCGATCCCGAACTGGAACACTTTCGAAAGGGTTTTCGGGAGTAAATACACAGCCCAAAAAACGCATGCCTCATTGATGAAAGGTCTCGGTTTGTTAAGAAAAGAGAAGAATGAAAAAGTGCATGGTTTCACTCAAAGATTTTCAATATACCTAAAGAATTTTTTTGAAGCTGACATACCCTCAGATAAGGTCTTAATTGAATATTATACCTCATCCCTAGGACCTGAGCTAGCCATGTTTGCCAAGATGAAAGCCAAACCTACATTGGTAGAGACTTATGAAGAGGTAGAAAGGGTAGAGGTTGAAAGGGATAGTGTAGAAGATTATCCTGACTTACCTAGAGAGAAAACTCCAAACAGAAGAGCTCTATTGCTGTCTAAACCTGTAGATGAACTATCACTTGATTATCAGAGAATGATGACAATGCTTCAGAAGCTATCTAACCGAATCATAGATCTGGAGAGAGAAAAGGAAGTTCAGAAAACTCATAAACCCCACTACCAAAAAAAGGAGGATAACAACCAATGGCAAGTCCCTCCACCAAGTTTAGCATCAGTGAACATAACAGAGATAGGGGGGGATAATTTCTGTACTTTTCACCAGCAACCCCACTCTGAAAAGAAGTGCCCTGAATGGTTGAATTCAATGTCATTGGTGATGAATAAGTTGCTGAATTCCAAATTGACTGAAGGCAGTGATGAAGAAAGAGGAAAAGAGCAGAATATAGAGAAACAAGATGACGATACCATGTTCTTATGGGATGGTGTTTCGTTGTTCGACACAGAAGAAAATGCTCTTAGGTCTCAATATACACCTACATCCACAAAATATAAGAACCTAGAAATTAAGGACAATGCAAAACTTTCAAAGATTAAAAAATTGTAGGAAAATGTCAAGAGACAAGTAGAAGTAAAAGTTAAGGACAAAACACCTGAAGCAAATACCCTCAACCAGGAGGTAGAGCCAAGCAATGAGACTTTCAAACCTATGAAAGATGTTGAGGAAGGAAGCACTGAAAAATTTAAGGAAGTTAAAGAGGAGATACCCACCGCAAACCAACCTGTGGAAGAAAAGATCGAATCAACCAGGGAAAGGAAGATTAGCACTCCACCTTTCCTTTTGACTCTGGAAATTTTGAACCATAAAGTACATAATTGTCTGGTGGACTCTGGATCGTCAGTGAATTTCATGCCTCTTGCAATCTGCATAAAGCTTAAAGGGCAGCTAAAACCTACCGATTGGGATGTCACTCAACTAGACAAGACTAGTGTAAAAGTAGTGGGGGAGATGAAGGATGTTTTGGTTCGATTGTCTGCAAATAAAAGGATATGTCAGTACCTTGATATTGTAGTAGCAGACATACCTGATGGTTATGGATTGATCTTGAATCGAGATTGGGTAGCTCGCCTTGATGGATACTTTGCTTCCGACTGGTCACACTTGTTGATACCTCAGAAGGGAAGCCCAAACCTGATTAAGATTTTAAGAGAGCCCTACATGAAGCACAATGTCACTGGGCTAGGAGAGGGAAATGAATCTGCTGATTCTATCCTTGGAAACTATCTGACTGAGCTTAAGGTAAGGTATCTTACTCCGAGAAAGGCCAGTTATATGATTGACACCCATCCTGAGCTCCTTCGACTTCCTCAGGTTGAGAGGGATGAATATAAGATACTATACATGTGTTCAATATCGAAAATAGTAGAGCTAGATCATGGATAGATGTCTCATGTCTATAATCCAGCCCACCCTCTAACTCCCTAAGATTAAAGATATTCAGGAGTGGGCAAAATTTTTCTTTTCCTTTTGCTTTATACATAAATACATTGTTTTGTGTTCTTTAATGCTTTGATGCTGTTTTCTTTTTTATCATTTGATTTGATGTTGTTTTCTTTAATTTTACTTCTTTGTTAGTAGTTTCTGTTTTTGAATAAAGAGGTAAACTTTTGGTTGCAATGGAAAAATCAGGGTTCTTTATTAACTGAAATCTTGAGCGAAAGATTGTGCTTTAAAGTATAGAATGTCTTCTAGTAGTAGTGTTCCTAACTAGCAATGCATTCATTGAAGTCTTACTTAACCCCTGTAAATAACTCAGAAGTAAAAGAGGTTTGGAATACTATTTCGAGGCCCCATCCATTTTCACATCTTAAATATCCAAGGGGGTGACAGCAAAAGACCCACGGAAAGGAAGCAGAGTAAATAGTATATCATATATAAATGATCCCATGCCATAATTTCAGAAAAGCTAAAAGCTATCAAGAGTAAAAACTCCTTAAAGAAAAACAATACATATCAAAGCAAAGTATCAAAGCATGAAGTACTAAATTGCCAAAAGATCCTCTCTGTCCGTGGACTGGAACATGAAGCACACTGTTCACACAAAAGGACACTATGGGATAGAGGATCCTAAATTAAAATTCAGTAAGAAAGGAATGTAGGAGGACTCATATCAAAAGAACTAAAGTTCAAAAGGCACAAAAGTGCAGTTGGCATGGGAATGAGGAACACAAGGATAGTACTGTTTACTATCTGTTACAATCCTATGGTGTCCAAGATGGAAACTACCTAAGGACAGGAAAAATAAACCTCACTTATTTGGCCTCAAAAGAGTTATTCAGACTTGCACTATTTCTAATGTTACCATTTCCCAAAGAATAGACTACTTCTCAATGGTTTAAATGCTTAAGGTGGCTAGCCTAGGGATACAGACATCTAGAATTTTTCAAATTTTATTCAGACGATCTTGCACTGGGAAGGAGTTAATTCAGAAATATGGGGTTCACCAGGTAGTCGCCAATTGTTGCAGCTGCAACAAATTTCCCAAAATTCCAAAAAAATTTAGGACCCTCCTTCTGCTTGAATTAGTTTGATCGTCTTCTTGGATTTGGTTTGAGAATGTTTCAGAAAGACTTGCTTATGCTTGGATTGATCTACAACTATTTTCCATTTTTCTAAAATGATTAAGAATTCCAATGATTGATCAAACCTTCATCATTTGCCTTTAATTACGTTTGAAGCCGGGCTGGATCGGAAGGTATTCTGTTTTGATCTTCTGCCATTGCAGGCGAGTCGTTGTTTTCGTCTTCCGCCGTTGCGGGTGAGTCTGCGTTTTCGTCTTCTGATCTGTCGGCTAATTTTTTTTGGGTTTATGTCAGAAGGTTTTGGTCATGTTTTTCTCCACCGTTGTGGATGGACTTTTGGTTTTAACTTCGATTTTTCTCCCAGTTCGGTTGGCGAAATCGGCTGGGGTTTGGTTTTGTATCGGAACCATTGTCACTTCTTCTTCCACCGTTGCGGACAGATTTTCGGTTTGACTTCGATTATTTTTTCAATTTATTTGTTTTCACATCGGGTGACTTTTGGTTTTGCATCGAAATTTTCTGATTATTTTCTTCCTCCGTTGCGGCTCTCAAAAGGGTTTAACGCCCGATGTTTAAAGCGACCCACTAGCCAAAGCGTCAGCCTTTAGTCGCTTGCCCGAGGTATTTTATTTTCCGTCGTTGCAGATGACGGAAGTGTCGATCTTGATGATATGTCAATAGTTGTCTTTCGATTCAGGTTTTGCTCCCGGTTGTCCCCGCCGTTGCGGAGGGATTTTTGGTTCAGCTTTCCGCCGTTGTGGAGCAAAATGAGCTTTCAGCCTCTGATTCCAAAACTCTCCGATGTCCGATATTCTAAGTTTCCTTCCATGTGTTTCTCTGCAGCTGGATCTACGCTGTGGTCATCCGCCGTTGTGGAAGGATGAGAGCTTTCAGCCTTCGATTAGAAAGCGCTCCGACGTCCGATGTTTTTCGTGCCCGTGGTGTTGACTATATATACGGTTCGAAGGGTTATATTTTTTATTGTTGTTTTCGACTATTGAGCACTGTCGTTGTCGTGCATGCCGTTCTCACAAGATGTGAAGGATTCCGTGCTGGTACCCACATCCAGGTGGCTCGATTGTGGATGTTTGACCGCTCATCTTCCCATTGATTACGCATTGTATTGCCAGGTAGGCTCCTTGGCATTTTCCCGTTTTCGTTTAGGTTTTTGATTGATTGTTTGCTGCGGTTAGGGTGTTGAGTGCAGCCGTTTCCTTCATCCCGTTTTCTATGCCTATTTAGTTGGTGATTTTTTGTCATAACTATCTTGGGAAGGGGGAATTTTAAACCACGGATTAGTTTGCATGCTGCCGTTTTCTTGCAACCTCGCGCAGTGGTTGGGGGTTTGGTGCAGGCGGCCATTATGCCGTCTGCACCAAGCTTCCCTGTGTGTGATGATGGGTTGCAGAGGGAGAGGTTGTGGTTTTTCTATAGCATTTGGTGGGTTCCCTTTTTGTTGAGATTTTCAGTCCCCCCGTATGCTTGAACCATAGCCATTTTGCCAACGCGGTCTTGCGCAACCGATTCTTGCTCAGTTTTGAACCATGGCCGGAGAAGGGGTTTGACTATGACACCAGGTTTCTGACCAAGGTTTCACACAGGTGGTTTTCTTTGATTGAGCACACTATAGAAACTCGCATCCTCAAATAGAAAGGCTTCGCTGTGCCGCTCCATGCACCGTTGGATTTTATCTTAAACTCGAGCCGAAGGGGGAAAGGATGTACCGCGGCATTTAGGTTATCCACCATTAGATTGCGGGCGGTTTGTTTGTAGAGTGCCGTTGAGAGGGATTGCAGGGATTTTTTGTTCTTTGTCTATCCTGTACAACAAAATGTTAGTAGCGCCCGTAGAGAACGGAAGCTTTAGTCATGTCAATATAATTATTTTCCCCGCAAGAAGCATGAGCCTTTTCAATTTTATGTAGACACCATTCCTGCTGGATTATATTGTTAATGTTTTATATTGGCAAGTAATGGTAGTATGCACAGTTTATTGGACAGAGCTAGTTTCCATCATGATAGACATAAACAAAGTCTCTGAATACTTCCCATTTGGTTTAATAATCCTGTTAGTTAAGCCATTTCATCCTAGGTACACACATATTTTGGCTTCATTAACTAATTGCTGTCACAATACACATTGAAGAAGTAAAACGCTGCACATTGTCATATAAGTGTCTGCAACTTGAATTGCTTAACATTACAATGTATATATGGCAGGAAGAACTCGAGCTCACCATGTCGAAAAGACAAAAGAAGAAGGCCCCTGTGGTCGAAGAAGAGCCAGAGGTAGAAGTGGTCACCAAGACAGAATACGTATATGAAGATACTAAATGCATTTTTGACTTGGAACCTAAATACCGGTGGGGGGAAATCTATAGACTAATTACCCAAAGAGAACTTATCGACATGGGCTTAGAAGAAGAGTCCATATATGCAAACATTGAAAGATCTTCCCTTATGAAGGTCGCCACCAAGCCAGAGATGTTCCCATGCTCCGAGGTAATTGGCTGGATTCTGCCCCGGGCAGATGTAACCACAATGATTCTGGAAAATATTGAGAGACAGGGCTATGCTACATTTAGCGCTGGATATGTGGCATTGGCTTATCACCTGCCAAAAGCCCAAGTATTCCCATATAATGACTAGCTGAGTAGCATTAGAATGGACCTGGTAGGGACCGTGAAGAGGATGCTGTTGCAGGGAAAACATTACCGACACAGACGCATAGGTGAGTATGATACAGCGACCTTGAGGGTGCCCTACATATTTATAGCTCTGATGCTTAATAGGATCTTTGGGAGAGCCCATGGTAGACTCTTCAATCTAGAGTGGATACCTATCATTTTTCATGTGGAAACACAAGGAACAATCTTCAATTGGGCCAGCCTTGTATCCAGCAGTCTTTCTTCTTGCTTGGCCTCAGCCTTGGAGGGGGAGTCCTGGAAAAGGTCTGAGTTTTATATGAGCTCAATACTCATAGACTGTATACTATGCAACTAGCCTTTCCCTGGTCTCAGGTGCATCTGGGATAGGGAAAGAATTCTTGTCTGTGCTGCTTATAGACCACTGTGGGCACACCAGTACCACAACCATTACAGAGAAGTCTGTGAGCACTTCATTATGCCACTATACACACTCATTTTCCGAAAAGAGTGTGATTGTATGTCTGAGGAGGCCATGCAGGTGATACAAGATTACACAGACTACTATTTGACCGAACATGGCATGTACTTTAGAATGTTTGGGGGCTCAAGAGCACCTTCCCTAATGCCAAAATATGCAACTAATTACATTGTCCATAAGGAGGCAGTCAGACAAGTGTTCTTAGATGGAATAGGCAGCTTCCTGTTTGAACACAAGAAGAGTGCTTATCCTCCCTTGCCCTTCAAACTTGGGAGCTACAGGTTCACTAAGGTCAAACAAGCCGATGAATTCGTAGAGGAGCTGGAGAGGTTCCATTTTGGTGAGATGCCCTATCACAGAAATGACTCCCACGGTAAAGTGGCTAATCATTGTAAAGAAAATAAGGTGCATTTCGAATATACCCATGATTTTGATAGGGAAGAATCTGTCTTCTAGAATTCCCCAAACATGACAGCACTGAAAAGAAGATTCACGAAGAAAATCACCACCAAGGGTGGAAAGGGGCATGAACAGGAAAAGGCATAGGAAGAAGCCAAAAGGAGAAACGAAGAAGCTCAGATATTAGAACAGGAAGTTGAAGAGTGGTTGCACAGTGAAGAGGAAGGGAAAAGAAAAGCAGCTGAGAAAGCCCAGGAAGTAGCTAAAGAGGCAGGAGAAGCAGCTAGAAAGGCAGCTGAAGAAGCGAAAAGAAAGCTCAATGAGGAGCTACAAAAGCAGGAGGCAGAGAGGGTGAAGCTGACACAGACTGAGATAGAACAATCAGCTTCCGACATAGCTGGGGGGAAGACCCAGGATGTTGAGAACCCCGAGGTTCATGACCCACAAGTACCTGTTGCCAGCACTCCCATGATCCCCACTCTCAAGCTGGTTCCTTTTGTCCAGAAGAAAGGGGAAAAAATCCTCAATTTCAACACTGTATATTATGATAGGGCAACAAAGAGGATAATAAAGAGAACAGAGAGGAAGGTTGAGGCAGAAGGTCTACCTGGTAAGATGATAACGGATACGGCTGTTATGTTAGGAATAGACCAAGATTCAAGATTTACCCTAAGAGTCAGGTCTGCATTTATCCAAGATTTAGAAGATAATGTAGGAAAGATAATAACTGACTTGGAGCAGTCCAAGAAATCCTCTGCTTAGCTGAAGGATACATTGAGGAAAGAGAGGGAAGAAAACAACAGGCTCAAGAGGAAATATGAAGATATGCAAAGGGAAATGAAGTCCTCAAGAGCTGAAGCACAAGCCCTCCAAAAAGATATACAAGTACTGGAAACGACACAGGAGTCTCTAGAAAGAGTACAGAAAGAATACGAAGGGTTAAGAATTGAAAAGGAACAGCGGCTGGCAAAGGTGGAGGAACTAGAAGAGTAGCAAAAGATCCTCTTGCAGGCAAATGATCTGCACACCCAAGAACTGAAGAAGGAACACCAGGAACAGATTTCCTCACTAACAACTGCTTTGGAGGAAGCAAGAGAACAGCAGGTTAACCTCCAGCCATTCAAAGAGCATGTCTTGGCCCAAAAGGCCAAGATACTACAGCTACAGACTTCTGTTGAAGAAGAAAGATGTAGGGTGCTGCAGATCGATGGCCAATTGGAGGAGATCTTGGACACTGCATCTTACTTTGTGGACAGATCTCAAGACATCCTCGAGGTCCTGATTGCCAGAATAACAAGGTGGGAAAGCAATGAGGAAACTCTAGCAGAGCTACCGTCAAAAGATAAACAGGCCCTCAAGTGGGATCATGACCTAGTAGAGTTCGCCATCAACACCGCTGAAGATTTCAAGAAGGCAGTTAAAAAGACAAAGGGATTATGCACCGAGTTTTTCAGAATAATTCTCATTACCTACAACCGGTTCCAGACAGAGGTTGAGCAGAGGCTCGAGGCTTTCCCAGACCACAATTCATTCATGGAGATGTTGCAGAAAAGACATCAGGATGAAGAAGCAAGGGTGCAGCTCATTAAGGCCATCGATGACCAGATTTTGAGGAGCGAAGTAGGCCATTCAGCTATTAGTGTGCAGATCCTAGAAGACCAGCTTTGATTAAGTGCAGCCAGAGTGGAAGCCATAAAGAACCAGGCAGAAAAATTCAAGATCAACATTCAATTTTTGGAACCCTGCGCATTTGAGGGCATTGCCTCTGATGCTGCGTCATGGAAGAAGTTTCTAGATGCTCAAGTGGGACCCTCCTCATGAGGGATCGGTCATTATTTTAGTTTGTGACTATTTTGTAAAACATTTAAGAAAATCAGAATGTTGGGAAACGAGGGGTTGGGAAGCCCAAAGGTCACTTTGGGTAGCCCAATAGTCTCACCCTTTTTTATAAAGTTAGAAATCTTAGAAGGGAAAAGGGCTTTTTCCCAGCGAGACTGGTGAAGACATATTGTAAGAAGAACTATTTCCTTTTGCAATAGAAAATTATAGTTGGCCTGTTGGAGAAAGCTTGGTGGAATATTCTAATGTTGTGCTATGGATTTGTTGAAGAGGAACTATTTCGTTTTCAGCTTTGTGTGCATTAACCGTGAGATCGTTCTAACTCTTTGAACCTATGTTCTTGTATGAATGTTTTCCAGTTTATTTTATGAAGATTTCCACTATGAGTAATGAATATTGTTCATAAACAATTTGCTATCTGGTTGTGAAATATCCTTAATTGTTCATGCAATATGGGAAGAAATAATCAGCTAACTGTAGTTTCACTTTATGTTGCATGCACACTTTACATTACTCATAATTAATTTCAGTTTGCTCCCTGTGGATAGATAGATAGATAATTAGTTTCATTTCATGGCTGCATATGTGATTTATATGCTTGGGGGCCTAAGACGAGAGGTAAGAACGTACGCATCACATTGTGACTGTCCCTCGCATCCTTATCACTTTGCATGGTTAAGTAGGCATATGCATCTCATACATAAGTCAAAAATACAAAAACTCGGTGGACCGGGCCGCAACCGGTGAAACCTTTGTTTGTTACTTGACCTACAGTAGCCGGACCGTAAAACCGGATGGATTCCCTATACCAAACAATCAGCGGGCTAGTTGGGAACGTTGATTGGGGAGAATTCCTTTCTGTTGTTGCCTGCGAATTTCCAGGCCTCAACAAAGTGAAGAGACTAATGAGTTTGATTATTCTGATA
Organism: Pseudotsuga menziesii; assembly: GCA_001517045.1. NCBI lineage: Eukaryota > Viridiplantae > Streptophyta > Pinopsida > Pinales > Pinaceae > Pseudotsuga > Pseudotsuga menziesii. The sequence continues at coordinate 221,670 of LPNX010116127.1, forward strand.
TGTTTGATAATTATGATTTAATTGTAGATCCTAACAGTCCTACAAGAACAAAATGGGTAGCAAATACCATTCATGTAGATGGGGAGCTAGCTAGAAATCCTAATGACACTAGGAGGACTAGATCTCAATTTGAGAGTGCCCTTTGTGTGAAAGATATTCTATTTGTTGAGAAGCGCTATATGATGGTTGAATAAAATCCACATACATATGAAGATTCAGCACATGATCCAACATGGAAAAAAGCCATGAAATAATAATTCAGCACGCTCCAGAAGAACAACACTTGGGAACTGGTTAATCTTCCACATGGGAGGAAGATAGTTCAATGTAAGTGGGTCTTCAAGAATAAGTTTTCTGTTGATGGATCACCTTTGAAATATAAGGCAAGATTGGTAGCCAAGGTATTCTCACAAGTACATGGTATTGACTACAATGAAACATTTTCATCAGTGGAAAAGATGGACTCCATAAGGCTATCTCTAACCATTGCAGCTTCGAAGCAGTGGGAAGTACATCACATGGATGTGAAGTGTACTTTCCTAAATGGAGATCTCACTGAAGAGATTCACATGCAGAAACCTGAAGGGTTTGTTTCTACTACCATATTTAATGTGAAGGTTAAATAAATAGGTGTATGGGCTCAAGCAAGCCCCAGGGCTTGGTATGCTGAAATTGATGGCTTTTTACTGTCATTGAGTTTTGTTCGATGCAAGTCTGATTTGAATGTTTATTTGAATATGATTCATGGTTTTTTGATGATTATTGTTTTATATGTGAATGACCTTCTGATTATAGGAATTTCAAAGAAAGAGATTGCCTCCTTGAAGGATGCAATCAACCATGCATTTTCCATGACAGATTTGGGATTGTTGAGCCAATTCTTGGGTCTCAAAATTGCTCAATCCGAACATGGAATAAAAGCACATCAGTCCAAGTATGCTTCATATTTTCTCATCAATTTCAACATGAAATATTTTAAGCCAAGCAAGACTCCATTCCTTTTAGGAGTTAAGCTTGAAGAAGCAGGTTCTTCTCCTATGTTAAATAATACAATGTATAGAAAGTTGATTGGGTTTTTTCTTTATCTTACACACACTCAACCTGATTTATCTTATGCAGTTAGTGTGGCTTTGAGATACTAATGGATCAGCCTCATGATATCCACTGAAGAGCATCCAAGAGGATCCTAAACTTTGTTCAAGGAACAAGAACTCATGGGATCTTCTACAAAGAAAAATATGATCTTGATTTGCTTGGATTTACTGATAGTGATTGGGCAGGTAACAACATAGATCAAAAGTATACATCAAAATATGTGTTCGTGCTTGCAGAAGGACCAATCAGCTGGTCAAGTAAGAAGTAGAGTGCCATAGCACTCTCATCTACAGAAGCAGAGTATAGAGGAGTTGTAAATGCAACAACTCAATGTTTACGGTTGCAGGGGATACTTGGATAATGTGGTTTCGAATCAGAGTATTCAACTATTATCTTCTATGATAATTAGAGCAGCATTTGAATCTGCAATGATCCAGTTCACAGACAACAAACCAAGCACATTGAGATCCATATGCACTACATTAGAGAGCTTGTGCATGATGGTACCATTTTTCTAATCTTCTGTGCATCTTCAAAACAAGTAGCAGACATCTTCACCAAAGTTTGTTGTGAGAAGACCTTCAACAATCTCAAATCACTACCAATGATTTCTAATAATGCTATGAAACATGATTGATGACAATATTTCCAAATTTTGTTTCATGTCCATGTTTTAAGGGACGATTTTTCCCACAGGGTTTTTGCCTCTTTCCTTGGTTGTCTGGACAAACAGTATGTAAAGGGTGACTAAGCCTTGTTACTAGGATATATAGTTTTCTGATATTTACTCATAACTTCAGGATTAAGGGGGGGTGTTAGAATAATCAACCCATAGTTACCTACATTTGACATTAATTAATCATTTTTGTCTTATTACCTAGATTCCTAGATTCCATTCTATGCTAGTTGTCTTCCACATGTCCTAGAAGTTAACACATACTAAAACTGGGTCATGGAGCACTTAGGAAACATCCTAGAAACCAGTTTTAGCAAGTTTTCCTTTATTCCTAGTTACTAAAGTGCAGTTCTATTTTTTCTAAAAGCTACCTTGCTTTACAACAGTTTTAAGGCAAAAGGAAAAGCTAGTCTAGGTGTAATTGCCTTGTTTTTTTCCCACATAATCCTCCCTCTTTTTCTTTGATTAAAAGCATGAATGGCTTGCCTTTTCATCCCTCTTTATATTTCCCACTTTCTTTAGCAAATTCATGATCATCTACATAGATTTGGAAACTTCTTTACACACCTATGGGGGATTTGACTAGTTTTGGTAAGCCTTATTTTTTACCAATTCGAATAGCATCCTTATGCTTTTGAACCACTCATGTAATTATATATTTTATCAGCCTATTACTTCATAAGTTTGGATATTGTACACTTACTCAATACATATTAGTGTTATGCTCCAATTTTAGTCTTTTTTGGTGTGAATTTTGCATGTTTGATTAGCAATTTTGTGAGTGTTCTTGTTCTATCACTTGGGTTCAATTTCCACAATGTTTGGAAGTATACAACTATGCTTGGTATTAATTTATAATATTTATTTATTTTCAAAACACACAAAATAGAAATACTGGAACGAGACCTGACATAACGAGGGCATCGATGGAAAAGAGGGTGTCTGGGATTCCAATGCAATCCTGTCAATAACTGTATTTTGAAAATGATTATAAGTCATGGTTATATGGAGTCTTGGAACACCCATAAAATAGAAATGTTGGAATATTACCTGGGAATGTGTCTATTGAAAAGAGTGTGTCTCGGCTTCCAAGACAGTGCACTCAACCATTGAGTCAACATGATACAAGTAGTTGGTGATTCCTCTTTGGTGATTGGAAGGATGCAATATGGAAAATAGATACATAATATCAATCTACAGGAACTTGCTTCTCATATAAAATACAATACTACCCACTTTCAGTTAAATGAGCCTCCTCATAAATATATTAAAATAGAGGTTACAGTTGGAACCACACCTTCTTTTGTCAGAAGAGATATCTGAAGGGGTTTAATCTAAGTGTAGATTGTCCCTATATTTTCTGTACTATTTATCATGCATAGATACACTGTTACTTTTGTGTATACATTTTTTTTTGTTATATATGTGTACATTCTGGAGGATTTATTAGATAGTTTGCTTTTGAGAGACCTATAATACATGGATCATATTTTGATAGGAATCTTTATATCATACTATTTTGGTTCTGAAGAGATCTTGGCATCTCTTATATTATGATGTAGGATGTGAAAGATCACCAAAAGAGTGTATTTTGTATTCTTATTGAATAGAACATATTATTTTTCATCGGAAAAAAATGTAATGCCCTTCTCATCATAAGATTCATAACCACAAAGAACTTGATTTTTAATACACAAAGGATCTTGATTTTTAATACAAAGACACGAAAACATTTTTAACACCTTTCAAAGCCCTTTTTTAGATGAAGACTAATCCTCATAATTTAAATATTTGTTTCCAAGCATTTGCTTACATACAACGAATGGAATCATTTTTCCGGAGAACATGTAGTTGGCTTTCAACAAAATATGCATAATATATAGAGATATATAAGACGCCACTTGTAAGCCATAGCATACTAGAATAAGAAGTAGCAGGATTAGGCAGTCATGTTAAAAAATATTTCAAGAAATAAAAATTGGCAAGGATCCAAAATTACCATATCTCGCTCGAGAAAAGAATAAACCAGAAAATGTCAAGAGAAAATGCAGAGGCCAACAATACTGCATAAGTCCGACCCAAGATCTGAATGCTATTCTCTATAGAAAATAAAGAAAATAAATCTATTTCCAATTTAATTAATAGAACATGTGTATATCATGCATCAAGAGACCTAATCAAAGCACATGCCATCTACGAAAAAAACACAAACAAAAGCACTGTTAAAATTGTGTGAATGATGGAAATTTTAATTCCAGCATATATAAATTCATCCACCAAATCAAAATTTGAGTAACATTTTCATTCAAGTAACCAAAAGTTAATAAGAAATCAACAATTAATTAAATATATCCTAGCTAACAACACTATATGGTGAAAACCCTTTAAGTATTCAAATACAACAATGTGATAAGTTAGTTTTCCATTTATCCAAATTTTAGGTCCACAACTTTAACTGAAAAGAGTCTCTGAAGTGTTCAGTTGCAGGTGACAATGGTCCACAAACCCATATTCTGAAAACCCCAGACATAATATTATTTATATGTCAACATTGCAAACTCATCTCCATGTGCCTAGATGACCTTCCAACTCCCTGTTGTTGGCAATGAAAATAGAGACTAAAAGGTCTTGAAGCTCAAGGAAGTTCAAAAAGTGCTTCTTAAGATATAGAAGTAGATAAAGAGGAAAAATATGATGTTCTTTGATTAATATAGAAATGAATATTATGGTGTTTATTTGATAATTTGTGATAGATCAAGAGGAAAAATTAATCGATCATAGAGTATATAAATTCATGTTGAATGGAAGGACATTTTATTTATTGTTCAAGCAATTCTTATGGTGTTCAAATATTAACGCAATTGAAAAATTATCAAAGTGTAGTCCATGTGAGAGTGGTTAACAAATTAGAAAATTGTCAAGTTATATTCAGGAACTACACCAAACGATACTTGAAGGAACTCTACCTTGAATGTTTTGGGAGAATCTGCACCTTATGATAGATAGTCAAATGTTAGTTATGTTGTAGGTTATGCTTCGCTGGTGGTGATGCCTCGAATTGTCTATACTATAGGTTTCATTAACTTATGGATTTATCTCTCAATGATGGACTATAAATAAAGAAGCATTCTCATTTGAGCTAGACACACTACACATCTTCATAGCCCATCCAAGGAGACTCTTTTTTGGGTTTAATGTTGTTGTCTCTCTCTCTCTCTCTCATCACCATCAAAATTCTGTTTCAGAATTAAATGCAGCCACAGGGGTAATGTAATTTAGAGGAGGAAATCAATAGTTTTGGTTGGGCCTACTTCTAGTTCACGAAAGCACTACTAGGCCTCTCTCCACTCATCTGTTCCCTAAATAGGGCCTTCTTTTAGTAGTCAAGCCCTGCTATGAAATTTTCTTAGCAGTCGATCCCTCTCTAGGGCCTTCTCTACTCAACCAACTGTGATTGGAGAATGTTCCAAGAACCAAATCCTTATTTCAGCACAATCAACAATTAGCAACACTTAACATCAGCCTTAGTGTTGGTCAATATAGCCTTTTTTCAGTTGATTGGATTTTGGGTCAATTTGACCAGTGGAATCAATCTTGTTCATGACAATCATTCTTCAATAGGATTCTTTTGGTATGTGTACCCTTGCAGAAAATTCCAATGGATGTAAAAGTCTTCTTCTTATCTACTTATGTACAAACTTAGTCATTTCATTTAGAGGAAGATTATCCATTTTTTGGGGTTTTATTCTTTGAAAGGTTTCCCCACGAAAAATTTATTTGTGTTCCTGCGTATAATTTTTTGGATGATTGTTTACTACTGGTACATAACTCATAAATTTAATATCAAATTTTAAGAATACTATTACTACTATTAAAATCATATCCATGTTATAAATTTTACACTTTCCCTATTGTGGAGGGTGCAGTTGTTCCATAATTCATGTTGACAATAGAATAGAATTTCAACATCCTGTTACTAGTGCCTATTGTAGGCATGTTCTAACAAGTAATTACCATACTACAAGAGCACTGGATTACACCTTATTTATGGAATCTGAGGTGATGATTGGCTGGGGAGTTTATTTAACACATAAATGAAAGTTGAAGCACACAGAATGAAAGGTAGTCAGAGATGTTGATGTATTTGTAACTTCAGAATGTATTCACTTATATATATTATGTATTGTATTTCATTGTACCCTGATGTTCCTATCAAGAGAATCATTAATGTAATCAAGTCATGTAAAGTCATAGAGGTTAACCCTCCTTTGTTGGTCGGGGGGTAAAGTCCCCACAGTTGAGGGGAACTAGGGTTATTAGACTCTCCTAGTTAAGTCGGCCCTGCTAAGTAATTGTCAAGTCAGAAACTAGTATAAATAGAGAGTGAGCCTCTCTATTTGAAACATACACCCACTCAGTTGTAGTGCATGAGTGAAAGAAGAGAAGCTCACACAAGTGAGAGAGAGAATAGCTATCAGATATCATTTTTCTATCTTTGGGTTTTACTTTTTCCATTGGTGCTCATTCTATCTATGAGGAAGTTGCGATGTTTTCTCCTTTATGGTTTCCCTGAGGAAAAATATTTCCGTCTCTTGTCTCTTGTGATTATTGTTGTGCATGCTATTCTCTCAGATAAGATACTAAGATCATATTGCTTATGTTATCCCTAAAGTTGGACCTAGACTACAGGGGATCCAAGCTTAAGGAAATCTTAAGTCTGATAAAGACGAAATCAAAATAAAATAAAATCAAAATACAGACTAAAACAAAGCCTAAGGCTGGTATCATAGGTTTGTACAGTTTTCAGGAATAAAATCACAATACAACTTATGTATATACAGCTGGTATATGTCACAAATTATAAATACAATTATTCACAGAAAAGATCAAAGTGTTCAACAGGTTGGTGAGACAATAATAGCTGAGATGGCATATATGAGTTCTTTTCAAATAGCATAAC
>LPNX010116127.1:234266-264221 GCA_001517045.1 Pseudotsuga menziesii
AAAACCTCAACTTCTTATCATCTTTGTTGGATGCTCTTCCCACCAATTCAAAAAATAGTTTTTTAAATAGTTCCTCTGCAGGGCGTATGGGGTCTGAAAAATCTACAATAACGACATCATAGACACTTTCCAGAGACTCCCTTAAGAATGCAACTCCATCACCGACATTAACCCTCACACGAGGATCATCAAAGCCCACAGCGATTTCAGGGAAATATTGCTTGGATACATCTATGACCATTCCATCATAAGCGTGAAACCCAGCACAATACCAATAGCGATTGACACAGCATATATCGTGTAATTCTTAATTCTCTGAAAGAAAGCATGACATGTTAGAACAGAGCACAATATCAGATGCACCTCTAGCTGCATCAGTTGCATCTGCCACTGCAATTCCAATATCTGCCTTTTTCAAGGCAGGAGCATCATTAACACCATCGCCAGTCATTCCATAGATATGCTTCATACTGCGCTGCCAGAAACTCAAATTTGAAATATGAGTAAATTTACAACCCTGAAACTTAATCCAAATCCAATACCCCAGCACCTTCACTTAAAATGATCCTGGCATACTCTCACCAGATCTTGCTCCTACACAGGCTCATAGCTTATAAATGAAGTTTTGGATGATTTTAAAAAATAAAAGGAACCTTAAAGGTGAGTAATGAATCAGAAAATATAAAACACAGTAAAATTAAAACAATAAAAACCAAGGATAATAAAAATTTAACAATAAATAGGAGGCACAACCCTAGAGATAACAGCTTAAATGATAAAATCTAACATGGTATCAGAGCTAACCTAAGAAGAAGAAACTATGCAGCTGCAGAAGCTAGGGCTTCTTAATTGTTGGGTCTCTCTCCATAGATCATTAGAAAAAGGAGGCTAAGTTAACTCTCCATTGAAGGGTGCATCTTTTTGTCAAAGAAAAATATTATTTTGAGTATTTTCAGTTTTTTACCAACCACTACAACGGGAAATTAGGGCTTTTCACAGAAGAGGAATTTTTGAGTGAGCCCAACATAGGATTTCTCTCCTCCTCAAAATATAAGTTAGAGACCAAGATCAAAGGTTTTGGTTGGGTAGAACTCTGGGAAATTCAAACTCTAATTTTCCCTTGAACTAGAAAACCAGCACTACAGAAGATCAACTCCATATCCAGTTTCGATATCTCAAATTGGTAAGATATAAATATTTTGTATTTCCATTTGAGGTTCTCAATTAAGATGTCTCATCACACTAATCTTGATGAAAATCTTGAAGGAGCTGAAAACTTCAAGATCCAGAATGCAGAGACCATACAGTCAAACTTTACAAGGGTCTTTCAAATTAAAGAACAACTTGAAGAAGTGGATGAGAAGTGGAGAATGCAGAAATTGTGGTGAACACCTTGAATGGTCTCCCTAGGTCATGGGACTCCTTGATTCAGGGGATTTGTGCTAGAAGAAAGCTAATCACTTTCAGTAGGCTATGGGAGGATTTCTCACAAGAAGAAGCTTGAATAGTAGCTCAAGAAGAAAAGATGGGAAATAAAAATCAGGATCTCATAGTACACACCAAGAAAATCAGAAAGGACTATCATCATCCCAAAGGTAAGGATTTTCACCAGAAAGATAACCCTAAAATATATAGCAGAGATCTATCTAAAATCAGATACTATACATGTGACGAGAGAGGACACTTTTACAGAGAGTGTCTTAGAAACAAAGGTGGCTCTCACAAGAAGAAGGGAAACAAAAGAAGACATCATACCTACACTACAGAAGATGATGAACTTCCCAGAAAGAGAACCAAAGAAGAAAGTGAAGACTCTTCAAGTGATGAAGATTATGTTTTGATTTCTACCCTCACAGAAACTGTCAATCATGGAACTAATGATTGGCTCATAGATAGTGGGGCTTCCAAGCATATGAGGGGATTCAAAGAATCTTTTGTGAAACTATTCGAACATGAGTCACCCCACAAAGTGAAACTTAGGGATGACTACCAATATCCCATAAAAGGTAGCGGAGAATCCTCCTATAATCTAGACTCTATAAAGTCTATGAAGATGAAGTATGTCTTGTTTGTACCAGGACTAAAGAAGAATCTCCTCTCCATATCATCATTAGATGCAAAAGGCATAAGGGTTGCATTTGTAGATGTCCAAGTCCTTATGTGGCCAAAAGGAAAGACTGTAGATGATGTAGTAGTGATTAGAGAGAAAGAGGTAGGATTATATAAATTAAAGGGCCATCCAAAACAATATTTGGTCCATGATTCAGTAGAACCAAGTGAGATTTGGCACAGAATGCTTGCACATGTGCACTACAGGGCACTACCACTTGCAAGCAAAGATGTCAAAGGTCTTCCAGAAATATAGGAAAAACATGAAGGTATTTGCAAAGGATGTGCGAAAGGAAAGAACACAAAGAAGACATTTCCAAGCAGTGAGAGAAAGACAAAAGGAATCTTGGAAATAATCCACTTCGATGTATGCGGTCCGATGTCATCTAGTTCATTAGGTGGGTATGTATATTATGTTTATTTCATTGATGTTTTCTCTAGGAATACATGGATATATTTCTTGAAAAGAAAAGATGAAGTTTTCAGTAAGTTCAAGGAATTCAAAGCCTTGATCGAAAACCAAACAAAGAAGAAAATCAAGACCTTTCGATCAGACAATAGCGAATAAATCACATTAGATGAATTCAAGGAATTATGCAGAGATCCAAGGATTAAGAGGGATTGACCACTCCATATAATACATAATAGAATGGGGTTGCAGAAAGGAATAATAGACAGTTATGGAAGCAACAAGGGAAATGTGTCATGATCAAGATCTTCCCATGCATCTATGGGCAGAAGCTGTGAGGATATCTATGTATGTACAAAACCATACTCTACATAGAGTAATTGAGAACAAGACACCTGAATAAGTATTCTCCAGCAAGAAACTAGAATTCATTCATCTCAAAATATTTGGCTGTCCAGTGTACATACACATTCCGAAAGAAAAGAGGACAAAGTTAGATCCTTTAGGAAAGAAGGGTATATTTGTGGGATATAGTGAAAGCTCGAAGACTTAAAGAATATACTTCCTAGGATTCAAGAAGATATACATCAGCAGGGATGTTCAATTTGAAAAAGACTCAACTTACAACAAATCTAGAAAAAGACCTAATGCAGAACTTGAAGAAACAAAAGAACCCAGGATCTGAGATACAACTATGAACGAAGCAACTCCAGAAGAAGATTGAGAAATGGAAGAACCCAGGAACTTGTAGATCCACCCCAGGAGAAGAATCCTTACAAAAGGAAACCTGCATGGGTATGAGAGGCTATCCAAGGTGTAGAAAGATATGGGGCTCTAGAAGAAATGCACAGAGAAAGGAAGAGAACTAGGTCCTACTCCAGTTATGTAGCCCTATTATGTGACATCATTGATAAAGAACCTTCCAACTATGAAGAAGCGGCAGAAAATAAAGAATGGAAGGATGCTATGATCGAGGAGTGCCAGTCGATCATGAGGAATGATGTCTGGGATGTTGTCCCAAGACCAGAGGGGAAATCTATTGTGACTTCCAAGTGGATATACAAGATCAAATGTGTTGCAGATGGCGGCATGTAGAAATATAAAGAAATATTTGTGGCACATGGCTTCTCCCTGAAAGAAGGGATAGATTATGAGGAGAATTTTGCACTTGTATCCAGATACACTTCCATCAGATCAGTACTTTTTTTGGCTGTAGTAATGAAATGGAAGATACACCAGATGGATGTCAAGATTGCCTTCTTGAATGGCGTAGTAGAAGAGGAAGTGTATGTGGAGCAGCCACTTGGTTTTGAGACACATGATAGGGATACTCATGTATGCAAATTGAAGAAGGATCTGTATAGTTTGAAATAGGCACCCAAGACATGGTAGGGTAAAATTGACAGCTTCCGGACTAGCTTGGGTTGTACCAAGAGTAAACCGGATTCCAACCTTTACTACAAGGTTGAGGAAGGGAACCCAATAATACTCCTACTGTATGTAAATGACCTGGTTGTAACAAGTGAGGATGGCTTGATTACTGACACAAAGAGGAATCTTTCTACCGAGTTTGAGATGAAAGACTTGGGTATGATGCACTAGTTTCTAGGCATGGTAGTGTGGAAGAATACAGATGGAATCTCCCTTGGACAAGGGAAGTATGCAGTAGATATCTTGAAGAGGTTCAAGATGATGGATGCTACTTGTATATATTGTGACAACTAGAGTTGTGTGAAGTGTCAGAGAACCCAATGTTCCATGATAAGTCGAAGCATATCGAGATCAAATATCACTATATCAGGGATATGGTGTAGAGAGGAGAAGTGAAGCTTCAGTATGTTGTGACGGACGAGTAGATAGATGATGTGTTGACCAAGAAGATAGCTGATGTGTTTACCAAGCCATTAGCCAGAGTTAAATTTGAGTGCTTCAGGGAGAATATTGGTGTTCTCCAGATCGAGGTTCCTTCCAATAGGAAATGATGAGTTTGTGAGCCCTTCTGACATGGTGGTAGGATTGGTTCCTCCCATGGTCAGATGTAAGTGCTTTGCCTTTCTGACATGGTGGTAGGATTGGTTCCTCCATGGTTAGATGTAAGTGTTGAGTCTTTCCTCGAATGGTAGTAGGTGTGTCCTACCATGCCAATGGATTTAAGTGCTATGGCCTTTCCCTGGATGGTAGTAGGTGTGTCCTACCATACCATTGGATGTAAATGTTGGGGCCTTTCCCTGGATGGTAGTAGGTGTGTCCTACCATGCCAGTGGTTGTAAGTGCTGGGGCCTTTCCTTGGATGGCAGTAGGTGTTTCCTACCATGCCAGTGGTTGTAAGTGCTGGGGCCTTTCCTTGGATGGCAGTAGGTGTTTCCTACCATGCCAGTGGATGTAAGTACCATGGCCTTTCCCTAGATGGTAGTAGGTGTGTCCTACCATGCAAGTGGATATAAGTGTTGGGGTCTTTCCCTGGATGGTAGTAGGTGTGTACTACCATGCCAGTCGATGTAAGTGTTGGAGCCTTTCCTAGATGGTAGTAGGTGTGTAGAAGGAGAAAGTCAATAAGTCAACTCAAACGATAGCTGACTTAGTCAATCAGCTGACTAAGTCAAGCAGCCGACTTAGTCGATCAACCGACTAAGTCAGTCGGCCGACTAAACTAGAGATTAGGTTGGCCACCTAAGGTCGCGTCGGTTCACCGAACTAACAGGTAGTTATTTTGTAACTGTTTTGTAATCATATATATTAGGCTATTGAGCCAGATGAGAACTCAATTCAGTTCTCTGCATTGTATGGACTCATTTGTATAATATAATCTGCTAATTCACCTATTGGTTCTTATCTCTTGTCTCTGTTTTATATATATGTGTTTTAATGTGTATTATTGGTAACCTTATGTGATCTGTGAGATTACAATATTGGTTCCGTTGCCGAGATGTACATGTCTAAAATGTATGCAAACAGATGATACCAAGGCAGGAGATTAAGGAATAGTGGAAACGTAAAGTTGCAAACTATTTGCAGAATTACGCACGAAGGAACATATTAACAATCACACAAGCAAAAGAAAGATTTTTCATAGAAACACATGAAACGTTTGTTGAATCAGTGCCCCAACTTCTGAAGAAACTCATGGATGAGAAATCCGGAAGGGGCTAAAGAACAACAACTGCTGGAAAAACTGATCCGTGGAGGTAGAACAAACTTGTCGGAGTGGTTCGAGAAAATCACCGACGACTTCTGTGAGGAGCAAGCAGTCGAAGACAGAACTTCGATGGAAACAGTCAAGGATAAATTTTACACAGATCTCATCAAGAAATTTCTGTGTTCTTTACCGACCTTGTTGTTCAAATTCCTGATCGAGAAGGGAGTAGGACATATTGTCGAACCTCGTCCATCACTTCATGAACTGCCATCAAACTCTAACAGGGCGAAGAAGAAAAGGAAGTGGGAAAAATTTATTGTAGAAAGGGAGTGGGAATACTTCCTAAGTAAATAAACTAAACTATCTGGGATTTCTAAAAGCATTGGGTAGGCTATGGGGGGGAAGCTGGTCATATGTCAAGATAGAGTAGAGTGGATTCTTATCGACTAGAAACAGGTACCTTTCACCAGTAATGAGAAGTTGACCAAAAGGAAACTCAAGAGAATAGTATCATGCAAAGGTATGTCAGACATTCAGAAAATAGAGAGGGAAGAGAGACAATAGAGGAGGGACGCCAGAAGAGAAAGAGCCTTAGAGATGCATATAGGAAGGAGACCTAAGGTGATTGGCCAAATAGAGAATCTTCCAGAGTCAGGTCATGACCGACATGATGAAGGCATGGAACAAGAGGCGTCCCCTGCGGAGGAAGAATTGTGGATAGAGCAGCCAGAAGATCTCCAATTAATATATTCCCATGAAGGAACAACCCTCTCCCCGTTGAATCCTTACTCGGATACAAACTATTGTCGAAGAGGACCTCCGACTATGAGCTAGTGACTTTAGTAGATGGATTCGACTAGATGACGAAACATACACTGGATGACACCTCATTATACATCAACCAGAGGAAGGGAATTGGGTAACCTTTCAAGCGACACCCTCCAACTAAAGTATCCACTTACTATTACCGACACATGAAGGAGCACCCCCCCCACCAAATACAGCTTTAGAAGACACAGAACATTAAGAACTGTGGATAAATAGTTGCAGTGGACCATCGAAAGCATAAGTTGACATCAACCAACTCCCAGTCGACGAAGACTCAACAACTGATAGGAACGGAAGTTTCATCGACCATAGTCCCGCAGAGACGAATAAACCAATAACCCCACCACCCTCACCTCCACCTCTACCTCCACCCCCGCCACCTCCTGAGAGAAGTGACAGTGATTCAGACATGGGTCACATATCGGCTCACATTCCTCTATATGAGGGGGATGAGGACCCCAGATGACACTGGTTCGTCTACAAGTCGACTTGGGAGGCCAACCAAGTTACAGACGAAGATAGAAAAATGGCATAGTTCACTGGTGCCTTGAGGAAAAGGGCATTGACATGGTATATGACCTTTTCGGAAAGACAACCTAGAGCAACCAAAGCCGAGATCAAGGCGCAATTTTTATCATTTTTCAAAACTCTAGATGCCAAACACCTGGCAGCGAAAAAATTAAAAACTACATCATAGAAGCCAAGGGAAACTGTTCGCCACTATGATAAGTGTTGGAAAGACCTTCTGAGATAGCTGGACTATGTTATAGATGAACAGTTACTAATCTAGTGGTTTCTTTTACGGTTATCTCAGAAAGTGGGCTGACACATCAGTCTGGAAATGTTCAAATCTTATGAAGATGTGCTAATAAAAGCTATTCAAGTGGAGATGGACGAGGACATACCCGCTTACCCCACAGACCAAATATTGGAAGAACAGATCGAGAGTGTACAGAAGGATTTAAAGGAGTTAAACCTCAAGAATCAAGAGATTTGGTGCACCAAATGCTCAATGGTCAGCCACTCCAAAGGAAACTATCGAGAGGAATACAGCCAACAGGATGTTCGATTCTTGTGGACCAAATCTTTTTGCGACATTTTCCAGTAGCATGGGGATCACTCAACAAAAGACTACCCGTTCAACATGAAGAATGGAAAGGCCTCCTGGTGTGCAATCTACAAAACCAAAAATCACAATACAGCCGACTGCCATTTGAACCTAAAGAACCGACAAAATTATCATGCAGTCTACCAAACAAACGCAGTTGCACAAACTAACGAGCAAAACAATTTAGCAAATGATCAGAATGGTCAGAGATATGACGGTCGACGATACGAGCACCAGTACAACAATAGATGTGCAAGCTATGGAGGAAGAGGTCAATTCCCTGGGAATCGTGACAACCAATCGTGTTGACCCATCCAGTGCTTTACCTGTTATAAGGAGGGACATCAGTACGCAGACTGTCCGTATAAAGACAGAACTGACCTCAAATTTTGTACTCACTATGGAGTAGGGGATCACTCACTAGAGGATTTCCCTACCATGTTAGAAAAAATAAATACAAATAAAAAAGTTAATGTCTTGTCCTGTGTACAAAAAAATGATGTAATAAACAAAAAACAATTGCATATTGTCACTCGACAAGGAACAAAAATAGGAGCTGATAACCCAAGAATTAGTAAAATAAAAGAGAAACATGTCTACCCTGATCCACTAAAAGAAAAACAAACATAAAAGGAAGAAACCAATGTATTCAAAGAACTTGCATGACAAGACCAAGTTCACGACACTTGACATAACACAATAAATGAATTAATCCAGCTCGTACAAAAATACAACTCTGTATCTCAGTTCATCGATTTGTTGTATGAAATAAAATGTACCAACTCTAAAAAACAAACAAAGAACATCTGCAGCTTAAATAAAAAAGACAAAGGTGATGCCGACCCACTTGTCGACCAGGAAATTGAAGGATACCATGTCCGACAAGTAGTGCTCGACTTTGGATCACAAGTTAACATCATGACTCATGACACTTGGGAACAAATGGGCAGACCTCGACTCTATGATTCAGGCATATACCTAAAACTACCTGACTAGGGCCTAATAGAGCCTATTGGAGTCTAGAAAAGCGTCGACATGACTATAAAAGGAATCTCGACCAAGGTCGACTTCGAAATCATTGACCCAAATGAAGGATCCAGTTCCTTCCCAACGTTAGCGGGTCGACCTTCGGGTAAAAAGATGAAAGCATCGATATCCCTGGACAAGGAGCAAATCAAATTGAAAGGAAATGGAAAAAAGGTCATTGTACCTATTCATGCATCTCAAGGAGAAACTTGGACTGAACCTATCAAGGAAAAAGTCGATGTCCGACAACTTTTTTCAGATAAAAAACAATGCAGATTACATCGAACCAAATATCCATGGAGAACTTCATTTAGGCAACCAAGACTCAGTTGGTTATAATTCTGACATAGAATTATATGATTGGGAGATTGATAACTACGAAACATAAGCAAGAGGGTGCTGGACTATACAAAAAGTGTAGAAAAATCCCACCCAACAGTGCTTCATAGTGTTCATTGTCCCAAAAATCTTTGAGAAGAAAATTAGGGATTACCCTAGTTTACAACCTACCAATATAAATACTACACAACTACCAAGATACAAGGAAAGGGAATCACTAGTCATGCATGTCGAACAAGCTAGGGGTGAAACCTTCTTATGGCATGAACTTAGGGAAAATTTCATTAAAGATTTCAACTTTATACCTCAAAATGAAAACTTGTTTGAAACGACAAAAAAATTAAAGAATTTATCCAACAGACTGAAAACAAACGCTTAACAAACCTTAACAAATAACCGATAGATAGTGAAATGTAACAATATACAAACAAGGACAAAACCACAGTCGACAAGACTACAGTTAGAAAACGAAAAACACAGAAGGAAAAAGCTTTAGATGGAAATCCAACCATGTCAAAACAACCAAACCTATTTATACAATCCTGAAAGTCGAAACAACTGACAAACAAGATACCGACATAATGACTACAGCCGACTTCCCTGCCACATTCTCATAGTTCAAAGAAGGAAGTAGACCAATCAATGAAGCCAAAGAACCAGAATGGATAGATGCTAAAGTCAAAACTCAAGAGTTCGACATCTCAAATGATGATTGACGAAAAATGGCAAAGATTGGTGACTACTGGAGCGAAGAGCAGACCACAGAAATAGTGAACTTATTAAAGGAATTCCAAGATGTATTTGCTCAATATTATAAAGACCTCAAAGGCTTATTCCATGAAATGGGAAAATGAAAATTGATACTAAACCTGATGTTTGACCTGTGAAGAAAAGGCCTTATAAACTAGCTCACAAATACAAGGAGATAGTCAAAAAGGAGATTGATAACATGCTTGCAGCAGGAATCATCTATCCTAACGACCAATCAGAATGGGCAAGTCCAATGGTTGTACAGCCTAAGAAACATGACCCGACCAAACTAAGAATTTGCGTTGACCTCAGGGAACTAAACAAAGTGACACTGACAGACCCATTTCCAACTCTTTATGCAGATGAAATCTTAAATGAGGTTGCAGGACATGAATGCGACTCATTTACAGATGGATTCTCAGGTTATAACCAAGTACCAATAGCTAAAGAAGACCAAAATAAGACAACTTTTGTGTGTGAATTTGGTTCATTTGCTTACAAGGTTATGCCTTTCGAACTAAATAATGCACCTGCAGTATTCTCTAGAATTGTTGTCAAAACATTTCAAGAATATATCTATAAGACCATGGCCATATACTTTGATGATTGGACAATATGCTCCATGCTAAAGGATCATTGCAAATGGCTCAGACTTATGTTGGAGAGATGTCGACAGATTCAACTATCCCTAAACATCAAGAAATGCATATTTGTGACCCCCATAGGGATATTATTAGGGCACATTATCTGTAAGGAATGTATTAAGGTTGACTTTGCAAAGATCAAAATTATCCTCGACCTAAAACCACCAGTAAACCCAAAACAAGTTAGGGTGTTACTTGGCCACACAGGCTACTATAGAAAATTCATAAGGTATTATTTAGACATGACCTATCCACTTGAATAACTATTAAGGGAAGATCAAGAGTTCAACTGGACAGAGGAGTGCCACATATCATTCAAAAAATTAAAAAGAAAACTAGTCGAAGCACCAATCCTAAAGTTCCCAAACTGGTCAATCATATTCCATGTTCACATTGATGCATCAGGCCTAGCAATAGGTGCAATCTTAACTCAACCAGGAGATGATGGAATGGATTATCCTATAGTTTACAGTAGCAGCAAATTAAACAAGGCTGAGAGGAACTATTCGACAACAGAAAGAGAAGCCCTAGGCATGGTATTTTCACTACAAAAATATCGACATTATCTCTTAGCTAACCCATTTATATTCTATATATACCATCAGGCTCTTAAGTATCTCGTCAATAAACCACTACATCATGGAAGAATCTGTCGATGGCTACTGCTCTTCCAAGAATTCGAGTTCAAATTCGTTGTCCGACCATGCAAGTTAAATGTCGGGCCTGACCACTTATCCCGAATTGACATAGGAGAAGAACCGACAGGAGTCGACGATGACTTACCTGATGCACATTTATTTCAGATAGAAGCAATCCCAACAGAACTAGAAGAAATAGCTTAGTTCTTAGAAGATGGACATGCACCAGAAGGTACAAGCACCAAGAAAAAGTAGATCTTAGCTATGAAGGTTGCACCCTACAGTCTTATAAATGGATTTTTATACAAAATGGGATTAGATGACATCCTCAGAAGGTGTGCACTAGAACATGCACGAGACAACATTATGCATGAAGCACATTATGGACCTATAGGAGGACATTTCCACACAGACACAACTGCAAAGAAAATCTAACAGTCAGGGTTATGGTGGCTGACACTCCACAAAGATTGCAAAAATTTTGTCAGTCGATGTGATAAATGTCAACGACTAGGTCGACCCCTACCTAGTATAGAAATTCCTTTGATATCAATAAATCCAAGTTTAACATTTGAAATCTAGGCCATAGACTTCATAGGACCATTTCCTATACCAGCAAAATGGACGGGTGCGAGGTATATCATAACTACAGTCGAATATGTCACTAAATGGGCAGACGCTAAACCAGTCGATGGATGTTCTAGTGAGATAGCTGCTAAGTTTATCTATGAAAATATCATCACTAAATTTGGATTCCCACTAACCATGATTAGCGACTAAGGAACACACTTTATCAACAGAACTATCAAAACCCTAACTAGCTTAGAGCTAGGACAACTTTTGAAGACCCTAGCAGGCGAAGCAAAAATGTGAAGTGAGCAAAGACATAAGGAACTTGACGACCAGAACGCAGAATAGGGTGAGTTCCTTCACAAATGTAGGAATCTATCCCAATCCGTCATGTCGGGCCCCATAGAGGTCAACACAGACAAACTGCTTGACAGGGCATATCATCTATTTGAGAGCATGATGTCGGCACTCCAAGCTCACATTCAGGAAACAAAGGAGGAACAAAAAGAGGAAATTTCCCGACTCCTAATGGCATAGCACACTACCTTTTCTGAAGCCTATAAAGTGCTGCATGATCATATGACGGATTCTATCAGCAGACTCGGCAGACTCGACAAGGGATTCAGGCATTAGAAAGTAAAAAAAAACTGAGGAAGCACTTAGAATGACAATAGAAGAACAAATAGTGCTTGAAACTGCCAAACTATAGAGACTAGAAAGGGAAGCACATCAGTGGGTACAACAAGCTCTCCCCAACTTAGAGAAATTCGACATCATCTACTCATAGATGAAACGACTGATCGAGACTGCAGAAGAGAATGACCAATTTATGGGTCCTGACATGGAGAGGCTAGCTGAAGTCTCCATTTGAAAGAATATGTCGATCTTATTAGGCTTGACCACACTCACCATCGACATCCAGAAAATTTTACAGAGTTGGATAGATTTCCAACATCACCTCGCAGTAACAGCCCTAGCCATTGTAGAAGTCTGTGTACAAAAAAGACAGACCATCAGACTTCACAGCCCACCACAATAACTATTGAGACTAGCCAGGAAGAATGTTGTACCTCCATGTTTCTTCAGAATGAAAAAATGTTTTGTTCGCGGGGGAGATGTAGAATGAGCAAGTCGATAAGTCGACTCGAATTATAACTGACTTAGTCAATCATATGACTAAGTCGATGAGCCGACTTAGTCGATCAGTCGACTAAGTTGGTCGGCCACCTAGGTCACATCGGTTCACTTAACCGACAGGTATTTATTTTGTAACTATTTTGTAATCATATATATTAGGTTGTTGAGCTAGATGAGAACTCAGTTTAGTTCTCTACGTTGTATGGACTCGTTTGTATAATATAATCTGTTAATTCACCTATTGGTTCTTATCTCTTGTCTCTGTTTTATATATATATGTTTTAGTGTGTATTATTGGTAACCTTATGTGATCTATGAGATTACAACAAGGTGTGTCCTATCATGTTGGTGTATGTAAGTGTGGAGCTTTTCCCGGATGGTAGTAGGTGTCTCCTACCATGCCAGTGGATATAAGTGCTAGATCCTTTCTCAGATGGTAGTAGGTGTGTCCTACCATGCTGATGATATAAGCATTGAAGAAGAAGACGTACATGGAGGCTAGGCCTACAACCAACATGAGAAAAGGCTGGCTCTATAGAAATTAATATAACAAGTAGAATTGAGAGATATTACCATTTTCTCGAGATAGTGGGAGCAGTGATGATGATGATGATCTATTCTAATGATGATCCAGTGATGATGATGATCCCGTGATGAAGACTTGTATTGATGAACTGTGTCAAGAGAGTACCTTCCTAGTTAAGTGGGAGTGTTGATGTATTTGCAACTACATAATGTATTCACTTGTATATATTATGTATTGTATTTCATTTTACCCTGATGTTCATATCGGGAGAATCATTAATGTAATCAAGTCATGTAAATTCATAGAGGTTAACCCTTCTTTGTTAATCGGGGGGTAAAGTCCCCACAGTTGAGGGGCTCTAGGGTTATTAGACTCTCCTAGTGAAGTCAGCCTTGGTAAGTAATTGTAAAGTCAAAAACTAGTATAAATAGAGAGTGAGCCTCTCTATTTGAAACACACACTCACTCAACTGTAGCACATGAGTGAGAGAAGAGAATCTCTCACAAGTGAGAGAGAGTGAACAACTGTCAAAGATCATATTTTTGTCTTTGGGTTTTACTTTTGCCATTGGTGCTCATTCTATCTTTGAGAAAGTTGAGGGGTTTTCTCCTTTATGGTTTCCCCAAGGAAAACTCTTTGTGTCTCTTGTCTTTTGTGATTATTGTTGTGCATGCTATTCTCTTAGATAATATCCTAATATCATATTGCTTAAATGATAAAATCTAACAGGAGATTCTATAGGAAACAAAATTACTAACGTGGCTCGAGGTTATAGGAAATTAAAATCCCTTCCAATTGACTCTGCAAATACTAGTATTCCTACCTCACATCCATCAGAGAATTCAAAGAGAATCTCTTTAGCTCATTAGCAACCTCAGTATAGGATTCACTCTAAGTGAAAATATCTACAAATTTGTTTCTTCTTTTCTTGTTTAAGTACTCACACTTCAAAATACAAACCTACATTCCTCTATCTCACACACCCCACTAATTCAGCCCCCCATCAAAGAATACCTATTAACAACTATGTCAAACACTCATCTAATTTAAATAATTCTTTCCTTTTCTACAACAAGCAACTTGGTACAAAATCATTGTTCCCATACAATAGATAAATGACAAAACCAACATATTTAACATAGATACAAAGGAGAATAAGATTGAAAGACATGAGATTCTCTCAATGAAAGTTTCAAAAATGTCTATAATGCAATTCCAAGGAAAATCTTTAATTTCATAGGAATTCCATTTGGATTCATGATATTGCTTGTAAACGCTTGACAATGTATGGTTGGAAAAGTAGAAAAAAATACTATACTTTGTAATGTCCATGGCTACAAAATTTCAAATTATACATATATTTAGTAGACACACGTGTTAATACTCACGAGAGCTTCAATATCACAATGCCTATGACAAATTTAAGCAATTTTTTTTAGACTTCTGATAGTCCAGTGTAGTAGGAAAAAAACAATTTCATCCAATAAAATCAAGCACCTATTACACATCTAAATTGTTGGGAGACATGGTGATTATATACATTACAATTTGAGTAACACCATGTTGTAAAGGTATCATTATATCCATTTAAGAGAATGACATATCTTTCTTAGAACTGAAATCTTAGAAGGATATCCACATCGCTAGCTGACATGGAAGAGACTAAGGATTCTTGGGATTTGAGTTTTGGAAACTTCATCACCAATCAAAGAGAAAGGTTCACTTATGCTCCAAACCATACGAAGGCATGGAAAAGCTACAAAGTACACCTAAGATGGACTAGGAACCATTTCAAAACCAACTTCTATTTTCAATAACCTTTCAATCTTGCTAAGCCCAACCAAGATGTCCTCACATTGAGTGATATCCCTTAGTAAAACGATGTAGGATATCAATTAAAGGGGATATCAGGAGCTCACTTGGTGATGTTATTCAATTTCTATATGGGAAATATGGTATTGATGTTGTTTGGATTGAATGACAAAATCCTAATTCTATGAAGATGAAAAAGAAGGAGTTTGAAAATGTTTATAAATATGAGCTTGATCAAGAAAATTGGAATCCTAGTTACATGTTACAAGAGCACGTGGAATATTTGAAAACAATTCACGAGTTCCAAAACTTTTTTTTATGCAGAAGTGCATAAACTGAAGTCAGATAGACGACAACTAGGTATAGAAATTGCACCTAGTGGAGAGAACTCGTGGCCTCTACCTATAAATCTTAAGAGGCTCCTCTGGAACGACTAGAAGACATTCAAAATTGGTATGAGAAAACCATCAGATATGCATCCCATGGAGATTGTAGAAGCAATCGATAGGCTTCAACAAATACTTAGGGTTGTTCCTGGTGATAACCTAGTGATTATTGAAGTAGATAAGAATGCCACTCTCTTTTTCAACATTCATCTTTGAAGTACATTTTCTAGGAAATGTGTCCTGAAGGAGTACCACCATTCAAGGTAAGAATTTAAATGGTTAGTTTGTGAGATTGAATCTCATTTCCTACAGTCTTTAGTAGCTCCAGGTGAGATGATTGGTTGTGTTGCAACACAGTCTATTGGTAAACCATAATAATGAATACTTTCTATTATGTTGGTGTCAGTGTGGAGAATGTTACTCTCGGTGTCTGCAGGTTGAGGGAAATCATAAATGTGGCAAAGAAAATAAAAACGCCATCACCGTCTGTGTATCTAAAATCATACACAAGAATCAATGTCCCATGGGTATTCCTCAACCATTGAGGAGGGATGTGTAGGTTTTTTCTAAAGAAAAACAATAAAAATTGAGGCTTTTTTTCAACTCTCATCATCGTCCTAAAAATAACTCATGGTAGACTAAGAATCACCTATTTAATTTTCATAATATCATACAAGATCCAAGTCCCAACTAGGAATATGGTCCTCA
This sequence comes from Pseudotsuga menziesii, assembly GCA_001517045.1. Taxonomy (NCBI): domain Eukaryota; kingdom Viridiplantae; phylum Streptophyta; class Pinopsida; order Pinales; family Pinaceae; genus Pseudotsuga; species Pseudotsuga menziesii. The sequence goes on from LPNX010116127.1 coordinate 250,393, forward strand.
AAACTATCTTCATTAGAAGATAATTCCTAATTATCAAGTTCGCCCCTTTTGATGCTCAATACTTTGGCATATAATTCAATATTTTTGAACATTTGTTTTTTCTCATGGCCCCTACACCCTAACACTAAACAAAAAAGAATCTCCAACCCTCTTCAAATGGGGCCCTCTTCAACTTGGACAAGATCCAAGTACCAATTAGAAATAGGGTTCTCAAAACTATCTTCATTATTATGTAATTAATTAATAACCTACATGTTAACCAATAATTGGTGTCTTAGTGCACATAAAATGCCTAAATACATAGGTTATTTGTAATACACATTTTAATAAAGAATTCAGAGGAAAAGTTTGATGTGGAAGAATGTCTTAGATTTTCTACTACCTTCAATAAGGTAGATTACATATATAAAATAATTTCAAGTTGTTCCATCTTGAACTTTAGAGTCCATAACATCCTACATTTGAAATTCATGTGCTATTATGAAACACAAACTAAAATAGTTGTGCCAAAAGGAGGCATAACTCGATAATGCATATAATGGATGTCGGTCTCATGCTTACAATTGCAAAATATCCTTATTTCTAGTTCCAGTACTAAGAACCTATGTGGCATATGCATGCTTGGTTGTATCATCATGCATATGAGCATGACCCTGTAAGTACTAGACTTTCCATAATATAGCAACAAAAGGTCTTCAAGAAAACCCAATATGTAAGGATTCCATCATATGAGGGAATATAGAAGTTCTATATAGCATGTTTCTCTAATTTCCACGTTCACTACACTTTATATCCTCATATTTTCAATCCCTTTCTCTTTAAAGAAATCCATGTAAAAATACACATTTAGTATCAATTTTACTTCATACCTAATTGAAAGAATAAACTAGTGCTTGAATTTTATTATCAACTTTAAATTTACTGAATTATCTATATATTTAATAGTCCTGTATCCCATCCTACTAGCAGTGGCAAGCCTACATCACCCCTCATGAAGTATAAGTAACATATTTGCATCTTATAAGAAACTAAAATAAGCACTATGTGTTGGAAAATGTCCCCAAATTGAAGCTAGGATCATTAATTCCTAAAATGAGTTTGAGACTACCCCTAAGAATTGACAAGCCTACATTGATCCCATGGAAAAAAATCATAGCATTTGTATCTTATGAGACTCTAATATTGATAGAAACTATTGTGTAGTGGAAATGTTCCGTTTGAATGTATCTAGAATCATCAATTTGTAAAATGAGATTGAAGAATATACCAACAAATGAATGGAAAAACTGACAATTGCATAAGTTCCCTAAAAGCATAGATATACTTACAAACATGTCACCATGTCACAAAAATGATACAGTTATAAATATGCGAAGGAGATGATATGGAATGTATAGAAAAATGAGTTACACCAAAGGAATCTATGAATCAAAACTTAAGAGACTAGATCTCTTTCTAACAACATTATCAAAATAGAAAAAGAGTGGAACATCCCTAGAATCCAAAATATCATGACTTTAGAAGCACAGTTATAGGAGCTAGCCACGCCAACCTAGAATTTCTTAGTTAACCCAAACCTTATAAAAAATGGTTCAAGTAATATTGGACACAAATAGACTCAGCCAAACCCATTTTGACAAGACACAACTCTTAGTGAATCTAGGTAGAACCATTCAGGTTTGCACTAATGTTTTCTTTAATAAGGCAAAAAGGGCAATTTTCACTCCATGGTTGCACTTGTTTTTTGGGCGAATTTTAAGCAGGTGACGTAAGGAATCTTGGAGAAATCTAGGGAAAAAATTCATCAACCAATATCTGGGAGGGAAAGACTACCATTAATTCTTAGAGCTGATTAAGAGAATCTAGGGAACACATTTTCAGCACTATTCAACAATTAGGGTGCACGTTTGCACTCATACTCAATAGTTAGGGCACAATTTTTTCGAAGAATTAGTATGACAATTCACTATTCAGTTTCCACACATTTCTTCAGTGTTAGGGTATATGATAGTCGGGGTAAAATAGTAAAAACTAGACCTCATTTAAAGACCTAGGAATTTCTTCAACAAGGGTAGCAAGGGTACCACAGGGATAATTTTCTGAGATATTTTTTCACAGTTAGGGTAGCTTCACAAATTTGTTTGCATATTTTCAAAGTTCATTTTTTTATTATTATCTTAGATAGTATATCCTCAGACATATTACTGCCTGAAAATGCATGGTTCATTTTGCAATTCCCTTATCCCCTTATCTTTGAAAAGAACATGCCAATCCAAATACTTCTTAGAAACCTCCATCAATTAATAACGATTACAAATTTTTTTTGGCAAGTTGTAGGGACAATCTTTTGTTACAAAAAAAATCCCTTTCCACAAAGAAAAATGATGGATTACTTTGTGAGACAATAGGGATCTTATCCTATCAACATCTTCACACCCAAAAAAAAATATCATAAACCCAACAAAAATCATCTTTTTCTTTATGGATTTTGTTAACCCGTAGATTACATTTGTATTATGGGGTAAGTAGCCCAAGTAAATTGTAAATAATACTACCACGAGTGTATTTATTGGAAGGAACACAGTTCAACATCATCACCAGACGTGGAATTACATAATGAGAAGAGGGAAAATTGGTTCAGTTGTGAAAGGGCACATGCAATCTACTTTGAGGAAGTAAGAAGGTTGCCCTATGTCACACAGAGACATGCATATTTATCTATGCTTTGCATTTGAGACTATATTTGTTCTATAATAGTCCAAGTATGTTGGAGATTGGTCATCATACATGCATACTATTCATGTACCAATAGGGCGTATTTACTTGCCAATTATTCTTCTGTTTACCTTGCTAAGTCCACAAGGGACTGTTGAAAGTGATACATTTTTGCATACTTGGGTTCCCACAATAGAAAAAAATTTGTATTTATCCTATTGGACAAACAATGCTTAGGAGGAGGATGCTCACAAGGTTGAGAACATATTTTGGAAAATAACACATGTCCGGAAATATAAAACCTTTTTTTTCAGTTCTATTTATTTCCATAGAAGAGGGAAACGTTATCCTAAAGGAAATTAGTTTTATATCAATGAATTCAATCAGTCTCAAACCAATACCATAACTAAAAAGCTACAAGAAAGTAGGGGTAGTGTACTATTTCTAATCTGAAATCTAAGTAACCAGACTCCTCTTATCCTATTCTATATGTCTATATGCCATCTTTTGAAGAATGTAAAAAGTATCAAATTAGAAAATCATGGTAGTAGCTATGTAGCATGTTGAGAGGAAAGAGGACAGTGGTCTGAGAATAATATTACATAGTAAAAAAAGGCTTAAAATAAGGTGCATGGTAGCAGATGGTACTTACCATTTCTTGCATTTACAAATGATATTTGAAGAGATCCTACAATATGTATAGAAATACAAAGAGAATGGAAACATTTAAACACAAGAGCAAGTACCAAGAATGATTAAGAACTCTATGTTGAATAAATGACCATATTATGGATGTAATTTATTTTTTATTTAGCAGAAACAATAATATTTTGAGAACATAGCTCCTAATCAATTGAAATCATGTCTAAATTGGTTTACTAGTAGAGGGAGGGTGCACTATAGGAAGCTATGCAAAGATTAATACCAATGATTAGAATAGAAGCTTTATTATGGAAGAGAGTGCACCCAACATGAAGAGGCTATCAAAACCGAGAGGGTAGACTTTAGTTACACTTCACCTTAATATGTATTTATCTAATAAACTACACCTCCACAACCTTGAGATTAACCCATCCTCTTGGTTAACAAACAATGAAAGGAAGTAAGCATTCCTACTTCATGGAAATTGTAGTTCAAGACTTATTTTTCATTGGCAAGAGAGGCATCCCCTTCTGAGAATATTATTAGCATTTATTTATTGTTTTTGGTGGGATGACCAAGTAGTTAGCCAGAGATCTAAAATTGGGAAACCCAACTAGGGATGGCACACTCATCTTAGTTCCTCTTCTATGTTGTTATTTCCCATATGATCAATCACCAATCCAAATAGAGAGGCATCCAACCATGACCAAGGCTGGTAAGCCTATAGTTTTTACAAGAATCTATCAATGCATATTTTTGTGATAACAAAAAGAAATGTGATTTTGATACTACAATATTTATAACACATCACAATACACACAATTCCATAGAAGAGAGAGAATTATGTTAGTTATTATTTTTTTTCAAAATTAACTGGTATACAAAAGAATGATGCAGGATAAGATCATAGGGTTCAAAATGTTGCACTTAATTAACACCAAGAACCCTACCAAGAAGCCAATGTTGTAATCTTCAAATGTTTTCAAGTCACAACAATCTGGAAGGATACTTAGGGTAGAATTTATGGTATTTATTTGTATATTCCGATGTAAGGAAAGGGAATTTTTTTGTCTAATTAAAAATAAATTGTTGTTATTTTTAAACAAAGGCTATTCTATCCGTAATAGCTATTGCACATGTATGTTATCAAACCAAGGTCATCGTATTTAACAAGACAGTTCAAAGGCAACCTATGATTATCATTGGCATATATATTCCACCAATGATGATTTATAAAACAACATTTTAAATTTGTTATACTGAAATATTTTCACCCTCATGTTATGAGATAGGTATCCCCTTGACTGCTCCAATCCCTCAGAATTTCCCTAGAGAAATGAAGGAATAAATCAACCCCTTGCAATTTTTCCCTCTTTTGAGCTCGTAACTCTCTTTCCGCATTAATCAAAAGCATTACCCAAGAAGAAAAGAGCCAACACCGCTCCTGATACATGAGATAAGAGAGGTTCCACCACTCTTTCCCTTACTGACAAAGGCGGTGCCACCTTATCACTTCCTATTTGCTTCTTTGGAAAAGCGGTGCTAGAGTTTTGAAGGTAAAAAGAGAAGCTTCAAGAGGATTCTCAAAGCTTTCCTATGTGGAGCCTCATCCCTATGGTTTAGGACCACCTCACCCATGAGATCCTCAACCATACCTATCCTCCCATGCCTTTAAATACTAGTTCATCCCCCATGGGTCAAAGGAGGAAGAATTGTGTTTCATACCCAAACTATGTCAAAACCATTCTTGAGTCTTTGGAGGCAAGGTGTAGTTGGAGGCAAGGAGCCATTGGAAGGAACTCTCGACACTAAGGCTTAATTGGTTGTAAACTTCTCCATTCATCTTAATGCAAAGCTGATTTCTATCCCACATTACTGTTGTTGTTGATTTCACATGTAAATGTTGTTGGATTCCTTAGTCACTGATATGGATGAATAGATTATGTTTTGGTAACTTTGAGGTGTTTGTGTGTTTAATATGATTGCAGGTACAGAGGTTTACTATTGAAGCAGCATTCCAGGTATCTACAACATGCAGGGAGGGTCTTCATCCTTTGTCGTTCATTTGTTCTGGATCTAAACCATTCAGACCATAGGAACAACTTCTGTCCATAGAAGGTGAAATATTCCTACTTACAAAATTTTAAAGTGATTTGATGAATTTGGATAGTATTAGATAAGAGTGTTTAATATCAATAAAAGAGTTATAAGTACACAATACAAGTTACTAGTTCTCTAATAAGAAGTTATTTGAAAAATATGTAAGAAGTAACTTGACAAACATGTTATTAAGGGAAGAATTCCAAAGTAGGGAAAACAAAGTGCCCCTAACAAAATTTGATGCAACAAGGTTATTATCGAAATCAAAAGACATTCTTCCATCAACACATGGAAAAAATAAGAAATAAAAATGAACACAACATTCAATAAATGATAAAAAAACAATTATATGTGAAAATGACTTACAATTGTACACTCAAGGAAACTAGAGGTGATGGATGTCCTCAAATGATATTAAAATGTCATCATGAGCAATCAATAATCTAGGCAGATAGTTTTAATGATGAGTACTAATATGAAAGTATACCATCTATAATTTAATTTAATTATATTCCTAATGTTGTTCGTTCTCTTCATTATGATGGTGTGATTTCTATAGCCTAGGACACATAACCATGTTAAACTAATATTAAGTCACATAATAAATAAATAGAGATATATAAATGTATCTCTTCACTATGTTGACTTGATTTCTACGACCTATGGCACACAACCGTATTTTACTAATATGAAGTCACATGATACATAAATAACAATATATAAATATATTTATATTAATTAGTTCTATGAGCTCAAATAAATCACAAACTTGAAGTTTGCATGTCACCAATCAACATGATCATGAACAGAGTTGAACATTTGGTATGTCATTCTCTACCATGTGTTAATTTTATCAAACAATTTGTTTTTAAGGGTTTGCTCTCGGGTTATGTTCCTAGGGTTTAGGTTTTCTAGAATCTCTATTTCAAATATGATTTAATTATTTCTTAATGAAAAACATAAATGAAAAAAAAATCATTTCTAAACCTTACTAATCAATAGTTAGATTAAAATGATTAACAAATTCTTACATATCTACTAATGTCAAAAATTTCTATAATAATCATTTTCCTTATATTTAACCATTGAATCTTTCTAGTAATTATTTCCTTTCTAAATCTCACTCTTCATTTGTCCCTTTCTAAAAATGAGGGTGGAGTGTTTATGGTCTTTACCCATCATGAACAAGATATGTCTTTTTTCTTTTTTCTTTTTTCAAGGAATAATTTCATGAAAAAACATTTGAGTACTTATCCCCTAACCCCGAGGGGATCAAGAGAGCTGAACTCATGACTTTCCCAAATGGACATATATCATGTATGCTAACTCTCTCTCTCTCTCTCTCTATCTCTCTACATTTTCAAAGGTGAAAAAAAATATAAAGTGCCCTCATGAGAGAACCATATATCATAACTTCTCTTGATATCATAGTAAATTTCTACTAACATTCTACAATTAAAAAATAAGGTACATTTTTTTGTTTAAATAACCAATTAATAATATTTAGCAAAGTCTTCAAAGTGTTTAGTTCATATATGCTTCGGTACTCTCAGTCATATCTGAAGCATTCTAATGACACATAAATTCATAAGCATCCATAATAAGCATTATAAAAAAACAAAAATATTAAGAAAAGATTTCCATTCCATTTTTTGAGTCACTTCACATTAAGGGACCTAGTTCATGTTCAAATATTGTATTCTTTCTATTTGCAAATGTGCCAATAACCAAGATCCATTTACAATTGTTCATTTGACATCAAATATGGAGTCATATTCCTTTCCTTATAAAAATGGAAAAAAGAAACACCATCAATAGGCCTTAGAATAAAAATGTCATGATCTCCTCAACTGTTGGGCCTTAGGAATCAAAATTTCTAATTACTTTTTCTCCTTCATCCATTATATGACTAATAAAGAATCTCTGGTTAACTAAATATTTTGTACACCCTTATCTACCACTACCCTTAATACAATATTTAATGCCAAGAACTTAACTTTGTTATTGGAACTTCTACTAAGGATAACTTTAAATTTATAACATTGAATATATATATATATATATATATATATTAGTCCCCCTACTCCTTTAGTCTACGAATCCCCATGGACACCCTATCAAAGTAGATCTAGTCTCCAACTATGTACTTCAATCTTTACCCCCCTTGAGGTCTTTTTATCTTTCTCGTATTTGAAATGTTAATTTAAATAGTTCTTATGAGGCACATTTAAATGGTGGGGCAATTTTTCCTTCAAAAACACCAAAATACCTAGCAATCCAAATTATCCAAGTTACAATAGGTGGCCTAGTTACTTAAATAAATTATTCTCATAATATTTTGACACCAATCATTTAGTGCAATATCCACATTACTACCCTCTGAAATTATTTCCATACATGAACATATGAGTAGTGAATGAGAATATGGAGATATATTCATGTCTTACCTTGCGTAGTGGATGTTCCATGACCCTTTTGACTTATCCTTTGCAAGAATTCCCAAGTGGGAACTATTCAATTTATAGCCAACCATACGAGTATTTTTCCTTCAAGAGGGCACTTGAGATTACAAATCCCCTTGTACCACCATAATTTATTCTAGTGCAAGATTAGTCTTCCTTCCCATCCACTTTATGTTATATCATTGGCATATAGATACCACCAAAAGGATTTTTGGACCAAATAATCTCATTTTCATTGTGTTTTTATTCTAATGTGACTTATTTTTAAGGCACGACAATAATTGTTCCAAACATGCCCCTCTTCCCCAACAAAGTCCATTCTCCCATCATCAAACCATTCTTGACTCATAGTATTTAATCTTACAAAATCACATACCTTGGTATAAATAGTAAAATCCCCTAGATCTCTTATAGCTTCAAGAATATTCTTGGGTAACTTAAAATTTTCATCACACTTAACCCATGTGTCATATCTAGGAAGACTCACTCTATTTCTAGTACCTTCTTTCCACTCAACCCATTTACCAATTAATGGAAATTAGGGTAATACTTCTAACTTCCAAATAATATATGCACTTCGAAGGATTTATAATTTGATCTTACCTAGCCTTCCATTTAAACAAATGGTAAATATATTTTTTCTTTACCATGTTACATCACAACCCTCTTCCTTTAATATGTCTCTAAACGCATTTTGTAGCCAATGGTCTTGCAAAGTAATGGATATTTTTTCTACTCCATTTTCCCTTCTCCTTTTGCGAAACAATGTTCTTCCAAGATACCCATGTGAAGTTATTCCCCCATCCTTCTCTATCCCAAAGGAATTTGTATGCCCCTGATTGATTTGAACCATACCAATTTTTTTCCCCTTGGATAACCATCTATTAAGCCACAAGGATACTATTTTCTCTACCTTAGAAATCACCCAACCCCAACCCCTTTTGGAATAATCATTAGGATTTAAATAAAACCCCATGTACTTTATACCTAATTGCAACTTGACCACAAAAAGAGGAACATTTGCATAAATGACAATTTATCTTCCTCATTGATACTCATAGTAGAATTCCCCAAGTTCACTAGCATGCCAATGATCATACAATAAAGGTTCATGATCTTCTTGAGTTTTTGTACATATCTTTGAGAACCATGACGAAATAAAATAATTCCACCAACAAATAAAAGTGAGAGATATGTAAATTCCTATTCATTAAGAAATGGATTAAGTAACATGTTCCTTTCCTTAAAGAAATCTAATGCTAACTCATTAATTAAGAATACAAATGATACTAATGATACACTATTCATAACCAATTAACAATGTTGAGATTGAAGAGAATCCTTCCATAATTTCTAGAATCCTCAATTACCCTTAGAATATCTTCCTCAAGTAAAGCATAAAACCCAAAGAAAAATTCTACAGGCTAGCCACAAAGATTTTCTTTTGAGGCTTCAAGTTACCTCTTTTTCCTCTAGTAAATGTCCCCTTTTTTAGGATCATTAAAAAAAGTCACATAACTCTAGTAAAAAAACTTGCTAAATACATAAATCCTCCAACCCATTTTAATTTTTTATTAATTCCTTTTGACTTCTCAACCTTTTATTCATGAGCCCATTCCATAGGAACTTGCTTTACATTGTAAAATTGCCAACAAACATAATGGTTGTAAATACTCTACTCTAGCCATCAAATAGAGCCCATTTATCATTCACCAACATTAATGGATTACTGGTTACCCTAGTCTAAACTCATAACATCATTAATTTTTTTAATATTCTAATAATTCACATCGAGGGGATTTTTGTGAAAGTTAAAATTTAAGATGTAAAATTTTAATTATATTTTAAACTCAATTTTTTAAGATAAAATTAATTTATGAATAATTAATTTTATTGTTTTTTAAATTAATATTTAAAATGTAAAATTTTAATTATATTTTTTAAATTCAAAATTTTAACTTAAACCATTTTATAATAAATAATTTTCTAACTTTTATAATAAATGTTTTATATATTTTATTTTTCAAGAAAGTACAACATCAAATCTATTTAAAAAAAAATCCAATTAATGGATTGAATTGACATCTTCATCTCAATCCAACCAACAATGAAAGGATATACTCAATAAAATTGTTACCAAAATATATATTTTGGTAGACTATTTTGACCAAACTTAAATTTAATTGTAAATTCAGTTTTAACATGTCTCAAAACTTTAATTCACATATTTTTTATTCTATATAATTTAAATTAATTTTTTTTAATGATAATATTCATTAAAACCACCTTTGATTTATCCTACATAAATTTCTATTTATTCATTTCACATAATTTTAATAATTAAACGTTTAAATTAATTTTTTTATTAAAAATTTTACATAACTTTTATCTTTATACGCCAATACGGTGAATTTTAGGTTTCGCTGGTGGGATCATGGATGACTGCTTCTAAAAGTGCTTCCCCGGTGACTGTTTCCCACAGTTAGTTAGGCGTCAATGTGTCCACTCCGCTGTCGTGGCGAGATCCTAAAAGGAAAGTGCCAGTTGAAATTTAGTGGGATAAAAAAACGCTTCAAATCTTGCTGTGGATTGAGGAATCTTATGGATAAAAGTTTACTTACTACACAGCTTTTGCTTTCTTGAAGTTAAGCAAGGGTTTGGATTTGTTATTATGGAAACGGAGAAGGAGCTTTTTGCGATCTGTTTTGCTTTCTTGAACTTAAGAAAGGGTTTGGTCCTTGGATTTGGCATTACGGAAACGGAGAAGCAGAGACAAAATATAACCCTAAAATCTCCTTTTAGGAGATAAGCTGTGCTCGGGAGTATAATGCACTGCAAAATTGCATCAATCTGGAATCACCCTGCGTGTGGGATAAAAGCTGTGAAAGCAGGAGTGATGGAGGTACCCAGTGATGCTACTAATGAAGTCAGAGTAAATGGAATTGAAATCATTCATGATCACCAACAGAAGCAGCGGAGGGATATTATTGAATCTTACAGAATTCTTCCAAATAATTGCACTTTCTTTCAGCTTGATGAAGAGATACAGGAATATATTAAGACAAATTGCAGAAATTACAAGCCCATTTGTCCATCAGGCAATCTGAATCATAACTGCAGATTCAGATACATTGATAACGCATCCATTTGCAAAACATTGCAGCCACGATATGAGTGCAAAACCTGCAACCGAACATTCACCCTGTTTGGTAAATATTATATGGGTGGTGCTCGCAAGAGACCATTGGCTGGATCTGTGGGCGCCGATGATCAAAAGTACATAAGCTGCAACAGGGAAAAAAGTAAGAAGCACAAGGATTTGGTTGCTGCCCTCTATACAGCTAGTGGTCATGATGAAGAATTTATAATAGTGCAGCCACAGAATACGATGAGTACCAGAAGAATTACAGGCTTAGCGAATTGTAGCAGCTACCCAAATCAATTATATGCATCTCATGAATCTCAATGGCGGCTGGATGTTGAACGGTTTCCTGAGCAAGAATATGATATGTTATGGTCTTCTTCTAGTTTTAATTCGGAGTCGTTTCTTTCTTTTCCGTTTCGAATGAAAAATTGCAATGATCAGCATCCGTTGCATGAAGGTACGAAAAATGCCCAGGCCAGCTACCCTTCTATTAGTACTGTTCTTGCACAAAGAAATTACAGGCCGTTTGGGTCAGCCGATGAATTTGGGATATCTTCTTTGCCAGCAAACGATGTGATTAAGAATGGGGATGAGATGGGGATAGATATGAGGAACTTATTGATAAAACAAGCCCATAGTTATGATTATTCATCTCATGATGACTCTGTGTTTCCCACTTTCCCTAACACAAGACTAAATTACAGTGGGATTTCGATGGCTCCACCTCCACCAACACATCTTCAAATTCATCTTCAAGATCAAGCTGCTGCATGCGATCAAATCGAAATCCAACCCAAAGACTACAGGAACGGCTTCCAAAACGGTAATATTAATTCTTCACCCTTCAATATGCAGTTTATTAGTTCTCCAGCTTCTTATTATTCTAATGGAAAATTGAGTCGAATAAATGTGCATGATTTTTATATATATCTATTCCAATGGTTGCAGATTATCCCATAAACATGAATCACCAGAGCTACGAAAGTGCTTGTGTTGGAGGAGGGTTTCAAGAAATGATTAAGGAATATGCAGAAGAAGCTGAATATGGTTTGAAGTATGCCAAGCATGAGATTGCAGAGATCTGTGCTTCAATCTTCGACTTCGACCAAACTGAAGTGCTGGATGAAATTATCTCAGAAGGCATGAAGTCAACATCTGACGACACCTGCTGCTTAGAGGAATTAATTGAAATTGATGACATTATATTTGATTCTCCAGTTCATCCCAGCTCTACTCATGCCTACGAGAACAATATTGAAACTCCTAATTGTGATGATTCAGATGATTTGAAGAAATATCTGAACGATGCAGACATGTTAATCAAGCAGGAAGGTAAGGGATTTCAACAGATGATAGAAGCAGAGAAAGCCGACGACATTGAGACTTTCATATCTTCAATCTTGGATAGCCACCAAAGTCTCCCGGGTGAGAATTTTGAGAGCTATGGTCATGAATACACAGAAATTAGGTGTCTACAGAAATGATAGGAATGTGAAAAAAAGGGCACTTCCCGAAGCTCCATTTATATGTGCAGAACATGGAAGTGCATACCATCATTGGATTGCGCCCCTTGGGCAGCTTGTATTACTTCCGGGATCTTAAGTTTCCCAAAAACCTGTTACAATAAATCTTGGCTTAATATAGTAAGCCAAAGATTTACTTGATATTAATTAATTAAAACCCGTTCACTAGCTATTTATGTTTTGAAGAGCTACACATGCCATTACTTTTAATGAGGTATAGGATTTCGTTTTGTATGTTGTTGTTTTTTTTAATATGTAACCATGCATACTAGTTAAAGATCTTCGGTAGAGATTACACATCTTTGGTATGCATTAAAACTAAAGAGTAGTATCTTAATACCGCATTAAAACTAAAGAGTAGTATCCTAATACCGCATCAAGGGTGACAACAATCAGCTATTTTCGTAGTTGGTGTTCAACGGTGAGAACAATCGGTTTTTTCAAACCTGGTTGCTAAAAATTACACACACCACGCCGGCAGTTGAAAAACCAACAGAGATTCAAAATTAGACAAACCTGATCGGTGACCGCTCAAATTAAAAATGGACAACGGTAATATGCTTTACTTGAGGAATTCAAAATCCATTTTAGGTATTCAAAAAATTAAAAAACTTTTAACCTCTATTTTACCGATGGACCCATCACATTGTTCCGAACCGTTCAGCCCGCCATCTATGACTGGCATTGAAACCTGGGATCGCCTCAGACTCTTGGATCGAGTGACTACTGGTGGCTATTGGCTATGGTCGACTATCCTATCTAAAAGTCGTTACCCAGTATGTTTAAGTAAGAATAAAATTTAAAAAAAAATAGTTTTATATAATATATATATATCTAAAAACGATTAGGTTTAGAATAATTATATAGAAGAATAATTTGCTTGTATGAAGTTTGAGTTCATAATAGTAGTTTGTTTGTATGAAATTTAAATTTATTATAGGATATTTTTTTCATTATTTAGAGTGGAAATATCATTTTTCAAGGGTCATTTATTTTTAGTATTTTTCTTATTATTAAAAGTTAAAATTAATGGAAGGTGAAATATCATATTTTTATTTAGATGTTTTTAACATTAATGTTGGAGAAATCTTTCTATATTTAGAATTTTAGATTTTTTTTGTGCTTCCAAGTTTTAACAAGAAGAATAATATTTTTAACTCATGATCCAAATTAAGTTGAAGACTTTGTTACATGGTAAGCTTGGATCACAAGGAATTGCTATTTATTGATATTTTGTTCTCA
>LPNX010116142.1:0-53946 GCA_001517045.1 Pseudotsuga menziesii
GTCTTCATCTGTGCTTTCAACACGATACATTCACTACATTTACTGAAGTTAGTGTTCTTTGAGAATGCCACATCTGGAAAATGAGTATTCCAAATCTTGATCATTGTTGGTTGTGATATTGATGGAAAATTTAGCTCTTGAAGAGCCTCGTTGATCTCTTTTAACAAAGAACTTTGGGTGTACGTTGATGGCAGCAATCTTAAAGGAGCAGATGTTCCATTTTCTTCAACTTGTCGTGTTTGGTTCGGTGAAAAGTCTGAATTATCCATTACAATTTTGTGCAATATTTCTATGGCTGCCACAGTATGTGCACGTGGTTTGCATTTGTTGGTGTTACCATGAATTCCTTTCACATGTCCTTGTTGGAAATTATGTTGGTAATTATAAAAGGTGCTTTGAGGAATATTATGTATCTTGTACCATGCTTTCTTACAAATAATATCTCCATTAAACCTCATGTCCTTTACTTTCCTAATAGAAGGAGGTAGGCCATGGCCATGGCTCTTTGACATGATTGTGTTGGAAATGAGTGAATTCAAGACAAATTCCCTAATGTCATTTTTTTTAAAGAGTTGCATACCCCTTCTAGCAGTTGCAATGGCTTTCCTATCCACATGTTGAAGACAATCTTGTTTGCAACATTCATCCGCTGCCAAAAGTCGGATTTCTTTCTCTTCATCTCTTTGTATTTGAAATTTTCCAACTTTTTTTGTAGCCACAACTCGTTTAATCCTTTTATATGGCCTCGTTGCATGCATAGCAATTGAGTCTGGATCTTTTTCATTATAAAGATCATCATCCCATGTGTTCAAGGGACTTGTGTCCTCTATAATATCCCATACCGCCATTTCCTTGGGTGCCTCCTTGCAATTTTCATTCACCCTTAAAATCTCACCTTCATTGTCCACCAACTTATTTATTGCCCATCTAACCAAACAATGTATAGACTTGTCCCCAATCCTACATCTTTCACAATTTCTATCTATGTCTTCCACAAAAACACCGAATTCCTTTTCACCTAACATTTCACCCTCAACCATGTCATCCTCACGGACATTAACTATGATCCCTTTGGCAATGCACATGCTTGTTCCTGTGCATTAATTTGTAAGAGAAACCTTTTTACATGTGAATGTAAGCCTATCTTGGGGAGTATTTATTGGATGATCATGACAATGAGGTTCCAAATCTGATTCTGGCCAAATCTCATAAGATCCCAATGCACCCCCTAGTGTATTCTCAAATCCTGTTGGATGTGGCAAAAGAGCATCATGTTTTAACACTTTCTCAATGTTAACCACTATGGATCCTTTTTTCACCATCCTGCCATGCACCTTATGACCAATCATTGTATTGAATATGGAGCCTTCACCCACCTTCAATACACATTGGAAAAGATCTACCTTGTCTCCAATAGAAAATGCAGAAGAGACATTTGCACCTACATAGCAAATTAAACAAACTTAGTATTTGCTAAAAAAAAAACAAGTAATGTACTATCAAAAACACTTAACATGTGCTTCAATATTTTAATTTACCTTTGTTATGCCTCAAATATATGATCTTCCATGGATGTAAGTCCCCTTCATCAACATCTTCCACAATCAAATGTGGTTCAATGACATCAATTATCAAAACCATAACATATCCTACATTAAGCCTTTGTCCACCATAATGAGTTGTAGTCTCTGTAGATTCAAGCTTTCCTAGTCCAACAACTTTACCATTAATTAGGAGGTCAACATAGTGTCCTCTTGTCAAAATTATATTTTCCATTGTAACTCCTCCCAATTTCTGTAACACATTTGAATTGTAGTTTGTAATTAAGGTTAAGCCATATGAAGTGTATGTTCAAAAAAGTAATATAGTTGCAATAATTCAAAACAATAGGGTAGCCCTTTTGTATGCCACGAAACATTGTTCCCCTACATTTTGTGCATGCTTGCAAAAAGGAATTTACATATAAATTACACAAAATATATATGAAGAGATAACAATAAGAGATCCAAGAATTATTAGAGAATGATAGATATCAACTCCAATAAAACAACCAAATTCTTATTTGACTTTGGACATGGGACTTATATTATTGATGTATGTGTATGAATGTGCTGGAAATCTAGCCAGAGTTAGCTTTCGTTCTTAAAATGTTGCACGTTGAATTAAAGTTAATGTGTGTTAGTTTTAATAATGTAGTTTTTCATCTAACAAAATCACATTGTCATCGATCACATTACACCATGATGGAAATCTAGCTGTGTTAGTTTTTATAATGTAGTTTTTCATCTAACAAAATCACATTGTCATCAATCACATTACACCATGATGAAAATCTAGCTGTGTTAGTTTTCATAATGTAGTTTTTCATTTAACAAAATCACATTGCCATCAATCACATTACACCATGATGAAAATCTAGCTGTAGTTAGCTTTCATTCATAAAACGTTGCATGGTGACTAAAAGCTAATTTGTGTTAGTTTTAATATGGTAGTTTTCTATCTAACACAACCACATTGTTATCAAATACATTACACCATAATGAAAATATAATGGAGTTAGCTTCCTTCTAACAACATGGCATGGTAAGTGAAACCTAACATGCGATTGCTTTCGTAAGGAAGTTTTCCATCTAACACAACTACATTGTCATCAATCACATTGCACTACGATGGAAATCTAGCTGAAGTTAGTTTTCGTTCTTAAAACATTGCACGGTTAGTGAAAGCTAAAGTGTGTTACTTTTCATAAGGTAGTTTTTCATCTGACACAACCACATTGTCATCAATTAGTTTTTCATCTGACACAACCATATTGTCATCAATTACATAGCACCATGATGAAAATCTAGTTACAGTTAACTTTCATTCTTAAAACATCGCACTGTGAGTAAAAGGTAATGTGTGTTAGTTTTTCATAATGCAGTTTTAAATCTAAGACAACCACATTGTCATCAATCACATTGCACCATGATGGAAATGTAGCTGAGTTGGATTTCATTCTTAAAACATTGCACGATGAGTGAAAGATGATGTGTGTTAGTTTTCATAAGGTATCTTTCTATCTAAAACAACCACATTGTTATCAAATATATCACACCATGATGGAAATATAGCTATAGTTATCTTTTATTTTAACATGTCATGATGAGAGAAAGCTAATGTGTTTTAGCTTTCATAAGGTAGTTTTTCATTTACCACAACCACATTGTCATCAATCACATTGTACCACAATGGATATCTAGTTGGAATTAGCTTTCGTCCTTAACTCATTTCACGGTGAGTGAAATTTAATGTGTGTTAGCTTTGATAATGTAGTTTTCCATCTAGCACAACCACATTGTTATAAATTACAATTCACCATGATGGAAATCTAGTTGGAGTTAGCTTTTGTTCTTAAGACATTACACGATGAGTAAAAGATAATGTGTGTTAGCTGTCATAAATTAGTTTTCCATCTAACACGGTCATATTGTTCTCAAATACATTACACCATGATGGAAATCTAGCTGGAGTTAGCTTTCCTTCTAACAACATGGCATGATGAGTGAAAGCAAATGTGTGTTAGTTCATTGCACCTTGATGGAAAGCTAGCCGGAGTTAGCTTTTGTTCTTAAAACATTGCACGGTTGAGTGAAAGTTAATGTGTGATAGTTTTCAAAATGTAGCTTTCTATCTAAAACAATCACATTGTCATCAAATACATAACATGATGATGGAAATCTAGCTATAATTAGCTTTCCTTTTAACAATGTGTTAGCTTTCATTCTTAAAGCATTGTACGATGAATGAAAGCCTAATGTGCGTTAGGTCATTGCACCAAGATGGAAATCTAGTTAGTGTTAGCTTTTGTTTTTAAAACATTGCACGGTGAGTGAAAGTTAATGTGTGTTAGAATTCATAAGGTAGTTTTCTATCTAAAAGAGTCACATTGTCATCAAATACATAAAACCATGACGAAAATCTAGCTGAAGTTAGCTTTAGTCCTTAAATCATTGCACGATGATTAAAATCTAAAGTGTTAGCTTTCATAATGTAGTTTCCATCTAACACAACCAGGTTGTCATCAATCACAATGAACCATGATAGAAATTTGGTTGTTGTTAGCTTTCATAAGTTAGTTTTCCATCTAACACAACCACATTGTCATCAAATACATTACACCATGATGGAAATCTAGTTGAAGTTAGCTTTGCTCCTAACAACATAGCCGTATTAGTTTTATATCTAACACAATCACATTGTCACAATCCGCCATGATGGAAATCTGGCTGGAGTTAACTTTCGACTTTAAATCGTTGCACGGTGAGTGAAATATAATGTGTGTTCGCTTTTATAATGTAGTTTTCCATTTAACACAACCAAATTGTCATCAATCAAAATGCACTATGTTGAAAATCTTGCTAGAGTTAGCTTTTGTTCTTAAAATGTTGCACGGTGAGTAATAGCTAATGTGCGTTAACTTTCGTAAGATAATTTTCCATCTAACATAGCCACATTGTCATCAAATACATTACATCATGATGCAAATATACCTGGAATTAGCTTTCATTCTAACAACATGGCACGATGAGTGAAAGCTAATGTGTGTTAGCTTCCATAAGGTAGTTTTTCATCTAACACAACCACATCATCATCAATCTCATTGCTCCGTGATGGAATTATAGTTGGAGTTACCTTTCATCCTTAAATCATTGCACGATGAGTGAAACGCAATATGTGTTAACTTTCATAATGTAGTTTTTCATATAGCACAATCACATTGTCATCAATCATAATGCACCATGATTAAAATGTAGCTAGAGTTAGCTTTCGTTTTTAAAACATTGCACGGTGAGTAAAGCAAATGCATGTTAACTTGCATTAAGTAGTTTTTCATCTAACACAACCACATTGTCATCAAATACATTACACCATGATGGAAATCTGGCTGGAGTTAGCTTTTCTTTTAACAACATGGCACGATGAGTGAAAGCTAATATGTGTTATTTTTCGTAAGGTAGTTTTCCATGTAACACAACTACATTGTCATCAAACACATTGCAGCGTGTTGAAAATCTAGCTGGAGTTAACTTTCGTCCTTAAATCATTGCATAGTGAGAGAAATCTAATGTGTGTTAGCATTCATAATGTAGTTTTCCATTTAGCACAATCACATCGTCATCAATCACAATGCATCAAGATGAAAATCTAGCTAGAGTTAGTTTTCCTTCTTAAAACATTGCACGGTGAGTAAACTAATTTATGTTAGCTTTCATAAAGTAGTTTTCCATCTAGCACAGCCACATTGTTATCACATACAATACATCATGATAAAAATCTAGCTAGAGCTAGTTTTCCTTCTAACAACATGGAACTATAAGGGAAAGCTTATGTGTGTTAGCTCATTACACCATGATTGAAATCTAGCTGGAATTAGATTTTTTTTTAACATGGCACGATGAGTTATAGCTAATGTGTATTAGCTTTCATAAGATAGTTTTCCATGTAATACAACCCCATTGTCATCAATCACATTGCGTTGTGTTGGAAATCTAGTTGAAGTTAGCTTTCATCCTTAAATCGTTGCACGGGGAGTGAAATCTAATGTGTGTAAGATTTCATAGTGTAGTTTTCTATCTAACAAAGTCACATTGTCATAAATCACAATGCACCATGATAAAAATCTAGCTGGGGTTAGCTTTCATTCTTAAAACATTGCACAGTGAGTAAAGGCTAATGTTTGTTAGCTTCCATAAAGTAGTTTTTAATCTAACACTGCCACATTGTCTCATTACACCGTGATGGAAATATTGCTGGAGTTATCTTTCAACCTTAAATCATTGCATAATGATTTAAATCTAATTTATGTTACCTTTCATAATGTATTTTTTTATTTAGCACAACCACATTGTCATCAATCAAAATGCACCATTTTGGAAATCTAGCTAGAGTTAGTTTTTGTTCTTAAAACGTTGCACGGTGAGTAATAGCTAATGTGTGTTAGCTTTTGTAAAGTAGTTTTTTATCTAACACAACCACATTGTCATCAAATACATTACACCATGATGCAAATCTAGCTGGAGTTAGTTTTCATTCTAACATGGCATGGTGAGTGAAAGATAATGTGTGTTAGCTTTCATAAGGTAGTTTTCCTTCTAACACAACACATCGTCATTGATCACATTGCACTGTAATGGAAATCTAGCTGGAGTTAGCTTTCGTCCTTAAATCATTGCACAGTGAGTGAAATCTAATGTGTTAGCTTTCATAATGTAGTTTTCCATCTAGCACAACCGCATTATCATCAATCACAATGCACTATGATGGAAATCTAGCTAGAGTTAGATTTCGTTCTTCAAACATTGCATGGTCAATAAAACTAACGTATGTTAGCTTTCATAAAGTAGTTTTTCATCTAACACAGCCACATTGTTATCAAATACATTACACCATGATGAAAATATAGTTGGAGTTAGCTTTACTTCTAACAACATGGCACGATAAGGAAAAGTTTATGTGTGTTAGCTCATTACACCATGATGGAAATATAGCTGGAGTTAGCTTTCCTTTAAACAACATGGCACAATGAGTGAAAGCTAATGTGTGTTATCTTTCATAAGGTAGTTTTCCATGTAACACAACCACATTGTCATCAAGCACATTGCATCGTGTTGGAATTCTAACTGGAGTTAGATTTCATCCTTAAATTGTTGCACGGTGAGTGAAATCTAATATGTGTAAGCTTTCATAGTGTATTTTGTCATCTAGCACAACCACATTATCATCAATCATAATGCACCATTATGGAAATCTAGTTGGAGTTAGATTTTTTTCTTAAAACATTACTCGATGAGTAAAGCTAATGTCTGTTAGCCTTCATAACGTAGTTTTTCATCTAACACAACCACATTGTCATCAAATACATTACATCATGATGAAAATCTAGTTGGAGTTAGCCTTCATTCTAACAACATGGCACTATAAATGAAAGCTTATGTGTGTTATCTCATTACACCATGATGAAAATCTAGTTGGAGTTAGCTTTATTTTAACAACATGGCATGATAAGTGAAAGCTAATGTGTATTAGCTTTCATAAGGTAGTTTTCCATCTAACACAACCACATTGTCACATTGCACCATGATGGAAATATAGCTGGAGTTAGCTTTCAACATTAAATCTTTACACGGTGAGTGAAATCTAATGTGTGTTAACTTTCATAATGTAGTTTTCTATATAACACAACCACACTGTTATTAATCAAAATGCACCATTTTGGAAATCTAGCCAGAGTTAGCTTTCATTTTTAAAACGTTGCATGGTGAGTAATAACTAATGTGTGTTAGCTTTTGTAAGGTAGCTTTCTATCTAACATAGCCACAATGTCATCAAATACATTACACCATGATGCAAATCTAGCTGGAGTTAGATTTCCTTCTAACAACATGGCACAATGAGTGAAAGATAATGTGTGTTAGGTTTCATAACGTAGTTTTCCATCTAACACAACACATCATCATTGATCACATTGCACCGTGATGGAAATCAGGCTGGAGTTAGTTTTCATCCTTAAATCATTGCACGATGAGTGAAATCTAATGTGTGTTAGATTTTATAATGTAGATTTTCATCTAGCACAACCACATTGTCATCAATCACAATGCACAATGATGGAAATCTAACTAGAGTTAGTTTTTGTTCTTAAAACATTGCAGAGTCAGTAAATCTAATGTATGTTAGCTTTCATAAGGTAGTTTTCCATCTAACATAGCCACATTGTTATGAAATACATTACACCATGATAAAAATCTAGCTGGAGTTAGATTTCATTCCTTTCTAGGAGAGTACATTGTGTCATCTACTATTACAGCCCAGTTGGATATGATTGCCTTCCTCATTGTGGTGGTAAGAGAAAATTCAATGATGTAAATGATTACTCTTTGTACATTATATTGACTTATAAAGCTAATCCTTTTGAAACAGCAACAAAAAAGTATTTACTAGTTTCATCCAACCTCCCCTCCAAGCATATAGGACATTTCCAAATTGAAATATTCATCTCTATGAGAAGAACTAGAAAACCTGCTGGTTATCTTTATAATTTTATTTCCTGAAGTCACATATATTGAACAAAAGGAGACCCAAGCTCCAAAACGTCTCATAAACTTCCATATTGTGCACTTTTATTAAGTTAAATTCCATAGATATATGGAGCAAATGATTTGTTGGATTCCACTTGTGTAATGATTCAAGGATTCAACTTGACTGAAGGATCCAAATGCTACTACAACAATTGTTTCACAATCTACCATGCAAACCTATCCAAACTTGCCATGAGTGCCCCACGCAAGTTGAACAATACTCCAAACAAGGCATGAATGGTCACACAGGTAAATCACCCCCTATAGGGATTTCGTTTCATACACATGAATCCCTAACACACATCAAACCTGGATTTTTTAAGGATTTTATGACTATTGTTTATACTTTTGTCACCTTTTCTAATGCAAAAGGCTATATCAAAATTTTATATTGTTATTCTAGGGCACACAATGCACTCAAAACCCCTCCAAATAGTTTGTAAATGAGAATTGAGTTCTCTTACCATCCCTGCTCATGCCCAAAATTGGAGCTTTAACCATCAAAATTGGACTAGAACTTACCAAAGCTAGTTTAATGTTGTTATTCATCACCTTTTAAGACTGAAACATGCCCAAAAATGTATTTCAACCCTTAGATTTAGCCCATATTCAAAGGTTATGTCTTATTACTGCTAATTTATAGTCGAAAATGATCCCCACAAGACAATTGTGAAATATTTCCTAAAGGCTTCCTAGCCAACTCAGTAGTACCCCCCAAGTAAGTATCTTCAACTTTGTCCAATACATATGCCGCCTTCTCAGCACTGAAGGTTATGGTTTCTTGCGGAGCTAAACTCAAACTCAGACTATATATATGTGTAACTTTTCATTTCAATGGGTTATCCTGACGCTCATTACCCGCGTAAAAACTTATATAAAACCCAAAGAATCCATGTTTTTTTTGTGGTGGAGGACGTACATATTTCGAAACCTTCTCGTTTTAGGGTTACAGGCCAGGAGGGAGAGGTTGCAGAACAAAAATAAAGTTTCCCTCTGACGGGTAGGAATGCCCTTGGACCCTTTCCCCCACTTCTATAGCTGAATAGTAAGGCTCTGGATCCATAGCTACTCACTTGGATACTTGGATTGGCTTATATCCTTGGTTACTCAACTTGGTTACCACCCTATACTCCCTAAATAAAAACAACCCATTTAACCCGTTTGCAACTTATTCCAAAATATCAAATTTTCAACATCTTGGCGCTTCAAGATATCAAAGTTTTGTGTTTTCTTCTTTGAGAAAGCACCATTTTACTTCATTGCCTCCTATTCACCCTCCTTAAGTGTCTTTCTCTCTTTCATGAAAATGAACAGATAAAGCATAATGAATCTGCTAACTGCCAACTTTTTTTTACCATCCACCAGTTGAAACAAACCCTAATCTTTGGCACTTATAAATCATCTTCTTGCACTTCTTGTCAGTAATTAAAATTTGATTATTACTGAAGGAAAACATTGAACTGTGGGCTATGCTTCATTATCCAACTAACAAATTTTTTATTTATTTATGTGAACTAGGGACATCGTCATAAATAACAACCTCTTACCTCTCATCTGAACTTTCCCACTTCTCAACTCTACATTTTCTCCACCACTCGAATACAGAATTAGATTTGGATTTGTCCTCAACAAAATAAATATACCAATCTTTCTGATTAGTAAAATGTTGTGAGAAACTTAAATTGAGGATAACACTCCTACTCTCCACCACCTGGCCTAGGTTGAATTGACAGCTAATCAGCCAGCTGTTGGAACGACCTTTTAGTTATTACACAACTATTGATGAAGTCCAGTTGTTTGACAAACTCACATCTTATCCTTTTATTTAAAAGTACATGCTTATTTTGTGATAAAATTTTGGTGACAATTGGCATGCTTCTTTAGTGATTGTGGGTGTTCCAATGGGATGCTAGTTAGCGTCTCTTGATACAATTTCTCATGTCAATAGCTCTCCTAGATTTACCTAACCAAGTGTTCCTACTTGTCATTTTTCAAGATTTCCAACCAAGAAATTTAAAGTATTCTTGTATGATATCTGTTTTCTCCCCAAGATATTTTACTCTTTAGGTCCATCCTTTGGAGGCATTTGTATTAGATCACTATGGATCAGAATTCCAGTAGATAGTAGAAGTTTATGCCCACACTCCTCAGAGATGATTTACCGGTAATGCTAGGCTTTCTGGTAAGTAGCTCTTTTTTTTGATAAATTTGTACCCATCCTCCATAGTTTACTCTCAGCCTTACTAACTGCTTCAATTCTGCCAATCTTGATTCTTATCCATGGTGCCTAAGTCCAAACCTAATAGGACTCTTGATCAAGCATGGGAACATTGTCTCCAGGTGGATCAAAGCAAGTCACTGTCTATCACCCAAAACAATAATAGGTGTGTTGACCGACAACTCGACAAAAGAAATGCAAGGTGATATTACACAATCAAGCACTAAAATATTTTCTTTGTTGATCAACACTCACGACATATTGAGCAAGGGGATTAGATCTTCATTGTTGACCAACACTCACCAAACACCAAATAACTAATACAAGATCATTTTGTTATCGGGCACAAACCAAACACTTAGTATAAATATTATGAGAACATTAAAACCTTCGATACATGTTTAAATGTCACTTACACTTGTAAGCCACATAAACATACATCTGTTTTTTTGGAAGCATCAACTAGTAAAAGAAAGCAAAAAATAATTCTTAACCAAAATCCCATACAAAAATCAAGATAGAGAGGCTACACGATGAGGAGGGAGGAAAAAAATGCAAAGAAACAAAACCTTCAAACTACACTTGATGCAAAAGAATTGAATTCCTTATATGTTGTGAAAAAACAAACTAACATTCAATGGATTTGATTGGATAATTACCAGCTTAGGTCTTCCCTTGAGTATAGGAAAATTTCAGATGCAGGGATCAAGAGAGCAGATTTTATAAAGTAATAATCATGCCTATATTTGAGCACAACCAAAAAAATTGGCAGATATGTTATCTTAACATGATTGCAAAAGAAAATTATGCAAAATGAAATATGAGCACAGGAAAGGACTAATCTATTTCAAATACAGAGAACTTCCAAGACTTTTATGGGTACCAAACAATGGTGAATCCAAAGACAGAGTCATACTGTTTCTAGAAGAAAAATTGGCTTTTATTATAGCGTATTGTATTGAAGACAACTATCAAGTTGCTAAACGGAGAGGAAAGGGTACAAAAACAAATAAATTTGAAGATCAGGTGCCTCAATTTTCCTTGGAAAGACTATTATGTGAATGTCCTATATCAGAGGCATACTCATAGGGATGATGTACAATTGGGTCAAGTGGTTGTTAAAAAGAATGCAACAAAATTGAAAACATGTTTTCCAACTAAAACACAACTGCAAAATACTTAAATTTGGATTTATATACCCAAGAATTATACTATGAAGGAAAGAGACAACTAAAGTGCGGAAAACCCACATAGTCCATCTGTGTTCTAGCTTCAGGAAATTGAACTACCACAAGAAACACTCCAAGTGTTATTTGAAGGAAGGGAAAACATGTGTATCTGTGTTCTAGCTTAAGGCAAATGGAATAGTATAGGAAACACCCCAAGCGTTATTTGAAGGGAGGGAAGAATTATGTGTTCAATTGTGTTTAAAATAGTTTCCAAAAGTAGGTTGTGAAATCGAAGAAGATGAATCCAAAGAAGAAGTAAATTAACAACTAAGTAGGAAATCAAAATTAAGCTTTCAGTCAAGCAGGTCTAGACTCTAAACTTGTTAATATTTCATTTGGTCAACAAATATCATTCCAAAAATTTGTGAACCTTGTACACTACTTACCTAGTTCTCATGTTAATCAATGGAATAATAATGAAAATTCAAGTGAAAAGGAATTTTTTCATAGAACGACCAATTGTAAAATTTTCAAAATTGCCATCCTCATAGTCCACTAAGACCCAATGAAGTGATACACATTACTCATTTACAATAATTTGATGGCTAATGTTCCAGGTAAAAAGTATTCTGAACGTTCAGAAACCAGATTTGTTCAAACTCAAGAGGTAGCTATGTCCCTACTAAAGAAACTAGTACAAAGCTACAAACACCAATGAAAAAGAAAGAATTAACCTACTTTGGGAAATATGTTGGTTTCTTTTGTCGATGGACAAACCTGATAATGATGTTACGGTACAAAAAACAATCTAAAATGGTTTACCAAGGCCGTTAAAGGAAAGTAACTATGTAAAAACCATGGCCTTCATCCCATATGGGAAAATTTACAATCTTGTTGGAGGAGGAACTAGAACTTGTACCAATATCTGTTAATTACAATGGGAGAACAAATGCCATTTCTTGGTGAAATAAATTGAAAATTGTTTAAAAAAAGAGATGATAGAGAAACAATATTTTAAAAATTAAATTCAATAATGCAAAGAGAGCGGAGAAGCATTGATATATGATGACCCATAGATAATGAATTTCTACAGAATTCTTAGTAAACAGGTTCATGAACCATGTAGTCAACCAATTCCGATCGAAGTCCAGGATAACCCTTGGTCAGTAATCTTGCTGCAATTCTCCAAACTCAAGCCTTTAATAAAATGATCTATTTAGTTTACTTTTATTCTATAAATGAGAGTTTCTAAGTTTCCATTAAGGTACTTATATTGGTATCGGTGTCAACCTGGTTCTAATAAAGAAGAGATGACCCCATAAGAGTCTGTTCTAATGGCCGCAAGCATGGAAGTAGTCACTGAAATTTGTATTTAAAATTCTTTGTGGTTGTGGTTGTAAATGTCTTAAAAAGAGTATTTTCAAAAATAAAAATGATGAAGGGAGATAGCAGGCTGTGTTGAATCCCTAGAAGTTATAGAACTTAAGATAGTTACGACTATAGGAAAGGAGGCAGGGCAGGTCATGTGCCTTCTCCATATGACTGATGATTTTTGTCTAGTTTGGAATCTGGATCATGATTTTGGTAGTCGATGGTGTTACTCTATAATGGCTCAGAGTCTTTGAGGCTCATTGGACTATACATATTAAGGAGACTGATATAAAAACAGATTTTCTCTGTCAAGGATTTATGATATAATTAAGGAAGAAGGAAGAGATACTTGACACCGTGCAAAAGAATATTCAATCTTAACTTGATACCACTTCCTCCCATGCACTGTTGGTTACTCGTAAGCAGTTTTCCCAAGTAGGATTTGGTTCCAAAATGCTTTGTTAAATGGGATAATACAACATAAAAAGGAATCGTTTCTCCTATTGAGCCTGAAATGAAACCAAAGCAAACATCCCATAAGATTGATACATAGAAGGGTAAAGTCACTCTGAGCTTTGATTACCCACATTAACTTAAAGAACAAAATTGAATTGCAATTTAGACAAAGTCAAATGATAATCAAATCAAAATTGGTATGAAGGGTGAGCTCAGTCTGTTAAAGACGTTGAGTTCACATTGTAGTGTTTTATTGGCTGTGTTTTTTCCATGTAAAGGACTCAAGGAGGCTGCATTGTTGCTGTGTGAAGGAGGTATGTTCACAGTCCAAGTATATGCTGTGTGAAGGAGGTATGTTCACAGTCCAATTCTGGAGAAGTGGGTAGCACCCTTAGACAAATTGGCATTCATCTATGTCAGTGGTTCCAAGGTTTCCTTGAGTCTCATACCTTCTTTCTATGCAATACCTTATTCACTAACCTTGCTCTGTGCTTGTCAACTTAAGCATCTTGTTCATACTTTTTTATTGTAGACCATTTACAAATACTGCATTTTTCCTTTAGGCACTTCCCAAATTCCCATATTCCATGTTTTCACATTGGATCATATTCCCTTTAGGATTGTTCCTTTAGGTACCGTTTTTAGGATGTAACAACGACGGATATAATAGAACTGTATGTTGAATGAAAGTCGATCAAAAGAATTGAACTAGACAACGTAGAATGCAAATCAACATCTAGTAGTAACAGAAGTTTGAAGATTGGATTCAAGACGTAATAGATAAACATGGAACTGTATTTAATTGCAGGTTGAATTTGATGATAACTGAACATGGTTTCTGAGCTGTGGCACACAGAAATTTGTATGCATAGAACATAATGTGAAAAAAATGAAAACCAATAAACATAGAAACATTTACCCATAAGATTGATACATAGAAAAGTAAAGTCACTCTGAGCTTTGATTACCCACATTAACTTAAAGAACAATATTGAATTGCAATTTAGACAAAGTCAAATGATAATCAAATCAAAACTGAATTGTAATGAAGTAAATGTCTATACACTGCTAATATAACAAGAAAACAAAACAGTAGGAAAATAACAGGGCACTACCTATGATAGAGATTGAAATTGAAATGCTAATTAAACTATGATGCGTTTTTTTCAATGTATTCTTATGTCCAATGATGGATACCATACACATGTACTGAAAGTGAAAAATAAAAGCAAGATGACTAATGGTGGTGTATAGTACAAAACCAAAGTGGTGGTGTATAGTACCCAGCAATCTTGTATGGGAATCATTGCAAGCCTACAATTGGTTGAATATCAATTAACAGAGGATAACATACATACAATTGGTTGAATATCAATATCAATCACTCACTGGGAATCACTCAATTGACAGAGGAAACCAAACATTTGGTTGAAAGTGAAAAATAAAAGCAAGATGCCTAATGGTGGTGTATAGTACAAAACCAAAGTGGTGGTGTATAGTACCCAGCACTCTTGTATGGGAATCACTGCAAGCCTACAATTGGTTGAATATCAATTGATAGAGGATAACATACATACAATTGGTTGAATATCAATATCTATCACTCACTGGGAATCACTCAATTGACAGAGGAGACCAAACATTTGGTTGAAAATTAGTGGTCAGCCTGGGTTTTTTGTGATTGCTCCAGACCCTTTTGCAATTGTCCATTGTGGCTCTCTCCCAGTGGGGTGGACAATGTCTAGTTTTAAAACGAGTGATTTTTATTCAATTGGTTGAAAATTAGTCCAATGATGGATGACATACATACAATTGGTTGAATATGAATATCAATCACTCACTGGGAATCACTCAATTGAGAGAGGAGACCAAACATTTGGTTGAAAATTAGTGGTCAGCCTAGGTTTTTTGTGATTGCTCCAGACCCTTTTGCAATTGGCCATTGTGGCTCTCTCCCACTGGGGTGGAGAATGTCTGGTTTTAAAAAGAGTGATTTTTATTCAGTATATCAATATCAATCACTCACTGGGAATCACTCAATTGACAGAGGAGACCAAACATTTGGTTGAAAATTAGTGGTTGGCCTGGGTTTTTTGTGATTGCTCCAGATCCTTCTGCAATTGGCCATTGTGGCTCTCTCCCACCGGGGTGGATGATGTCTGGTTTTAAAAAGAGTGATGTTTGGTTTGAAGATTGGATTCAAGACGTAATAGATAAACATGGAATTGTATTTAATTGCAGGTTTAATTTGATGATAACTAAACATGGTCTTTGAGCTGGGGCACGCAGAAATTTGTATGCATAGAACATAATGTGAAAAAAAATGAAAACCAATAAACATAGAAACATCTGCCCATAAGATTGATACATAGAAGGGTAAAGTCACTCTGAGCTTTGATTACCCACATTAACTTAAAGAAAAAAATTGAATTGCAATTTAGACAAAGTCAAATGATAATCAAATCAAAACTGAATTGTAATGAAGTAAATGTCTATACACTGCTAATATAACAAGAAAACAAAACAGTAGGAAAATAACAGGGCACTACCTATGATAGAGATTGAAATTGAAATGATAATTAAACTATGATGCATTTTTTTCAATGTATTCTTATGTCCAATGATGGATAACATACACAGGTACTGAAAGTGAAAAATAAAAGCAAGATGCCTAATGGTGGTGTATAGTACAAAACCAAAGTGGTGGTGTATAGTACCCAGTACTCTTGTATGGGAATCACTGCAAGCCTACAATTGGTTGAATATCAATTGACAGAGGATAACATACATACAATTGGTTGAATATCAATATCAATCACTCACTGGGAATCACTCAATTGACAGAGGAGACCAAACATTTGGTTGAAAATTAGTGGACTCATTGGGTTTTTTGTGATTTCTCTAGACCCTTTTGCAATTGGCCATTGTGGCTCTCTCCCACTGGGGTGGACGATGTCTGGTTTTAAAAAGAGTGATTTTTATTAAGTATGTCTCTCCCACTCACTGGGAATCACTGGTTGAAAGTGAAAAATAAAAGCAAGATGCCTAATGGTGGTGTATAGTACAAAACCAAAGTGGTGGTGTATAGTACCTAGCAATCTTGTATGGGAATCACAACTGAATTGTAATGAAGTAAATTTCTATACACTACTAATATAACAAGAAAACAAAATAGTAGGAAAATAACAGGGCACTACCTATGATAGAGATTGAAATTGAAATGCTAATTAAACTATGATGCGTTTTTTTTCAATGTATTCTTATGTCCAATGATGGATAACATACACAGGTACTGAAAGTGAAAAATAAAAGCAAGATGCCTAATGGTGGTGTATAGTACAAAACCAAAGTGGTGGTGTATAGTACCCAGCACTCTTGTATTGGAATCACTGCAATCCTATAAGGTCATTTAAGTAATAACATGCATATCAATGCTTCCCTCAATGTCATTGTTCACAAGTGAATGACAAGGTAACGTTGTTGAACTGTTTTCAAGGTAATTGTACTAAGTAATAAACAACAACCAAACAAACTAGAATATTGTTGACCAAATTCTTATTCAAATGGACTGGTTGTAGGTGATGATATGAAGGCTTACTTTACCCTTCTATGTATCAGTCTTGTTCACGATTTTTCAAAAACATTATGGGTTTTATTTCTTAAGAACAAGACATATGCTTTGATTGATTTTAATACTTAAAATACCTAAAACGTTTGTCATGACCAGAATGCAACACGACCTAATCTTTGAAAGTCCCTTTATGAAAAATCAGTGAAATTGACCCTCTGTGAAGCTTACAGGGATGGAGTATACAGGGAAAATAAGCCGAAGAAAATATTGTTGCAGAAGATTGAGAAAATACCTAAAACATTCGTCCTGACCAGGATGCAACACAACCTAATCTGTGAAATTCCTTTTATGAAAAATTAGTAAAATCAAGCCGGAGGAGATGCAGGTCAATACCCACGCACCACTATGAGGTGAAGTTTTCCAACCGATGACTGAAATTACCGACCTGATCGAGCAATTTCTCTTCCTGGCAAATGAGCAAAAACGATGATTTCAATGTCATTGGCCGTATAGCCACTAAAATTTCAAGTTTTCAAAATATATTTTTCAAATTGGGGGAAATTAAGTTTAAGGATTTTTTTTTAATTTATAGGTGTCCTTAGAATGAGTTATGAGTGATTTAATTTACCATTTTTATAGAAAATTGTTGTGTTGTTTTGAAAAAAAAATTATAAAACTAATTAATTATTATTTTACCATCCAAGTTAAGTTCCAAAACCCAAACCACATTGGAATCAGGTGCCCACTGCCAACTACCCTCTAGTAGAATAAGAACTGGGACTCCTAATCCACACACATAGGTTTGGTTGGGTAAACCCATTTTGATTTGAGAGGTCACAAAACTCCTTACAATACCAACATTACATTGAGAAGACCTTTGGCTATGCAGCCATGACTAAGGTCTATCTATTATATCAAGTCATCAGGCCTTGCAACTGGCCTCATCTACAAAGACTGTGTTAGCACGGGGGACTGCCATTAACTTCTCCACATTAGAAAGCCATCTATCAACCTTGTTTAGGGGAGTCATCTTTAGTAGTTCACACTGATTCAGGTCTCAAAATTCTCACACATACTGATTAGCTTCTCTCAAAGACATGCTGAATCAAGACACTAAAACCTGTAAATTTGATTCCATTCATTGATTTTTGTCGTTAGGTAACATTAATTAATAGATTTTAACTTCAACTGTTGTCAATTTGAATTGTCCTGGCCGACCCCCCATTAGTTTACCTTGGTTTTTAGTCTAGTTTCCCATGGTTCTGCTTCTTGGTCATCATCTTTCCCCTTCCCAATGCTCCCTCGTTCTATCTCTACTTGCCTTACCCCATCCATCTCCCACAAGGAAGGATCCCCCTCAGTAACTCCAAAGTAAGCCCAAGCTCTAGTTCTATCTATATGACTTATTTTCTTATTACCCTTGGAGGTTTGATATACTGAACCCACTTGAAACTTTTAAGTATTGGCATACTTTGAGTGGCACGGAACTGTGGACGAAAACTATGATTTAAAATAATATGGAGTTACTTACCAACCATATTCCCCAACCAACAATGAGTAGTAAGGATTTGAAAGGATTTTCTATTGTGTTTCACACCAATCTCCCTTCTCTATTAATTTCTGAAGCCTATTTGAACCTCAGTTTCCTTCCAAACTGAGTAAGAATATGAGCATTGTATTAGCAGGAGTAAGGTTTTACTATGTGTTCTGACACAGTGGACATGTTCCCTGTCCACTCCCAAGTTTTCCTGGTGTATATTCTAACTTTTTTGTATATCATCCCCCTACAAGGCTCTTAGATCAAACAAGTTCATTTTTTTCCTCCTTTATTCTAACAAGGCTAGTTTTGAGTGCATGAGAATACTTATCCCACCACTATCCTTCTTCACCAAGAAATCCCAAGGTGTCAGTTGAGAGCTGCTCCAGGTTAAAGATAGTAGAAGTTAAAGTATTAAGTACTTGATGAAAATAAAAAAATATTTATATCTCTTAGGGATTCCACCATGTTCCTTGGAAGCTTGAATTTCTCTCACCACAACCCACCCAAGGGTCTTCACCTAAACACATTTTGTTACATGTCCCCACTCACCAAACAAGCCACTTAGCTACTAGTGGGAATGCCAACACCACTACATTCAAAATTACTGATGCGTTATGATATGATCTCATCTAGGTCCTTATCCAATATTCCACAATAAGAGGAGCAATATTCCTACATGATCAAGGCTTATTTAGATAAAAAAATTGCTTGAGTGTTGAAATCACGGTAAACGTGACTAAATGAAATAGACCCAAAAGGGTCTTTTACCTCCTTCGCTTGATTCATAATAGCATTTAGACCTAGGTTTCCAATGTTGAACTGTTTATTTTCCCAATCTCTCATGACTCATGACTTTTGAGTCACCAAAGACTTGGCAGATTTTGAGTCACAACATTCTTTCCTGTTTTTTATGCAACAGTTAAGCCAGATTTCTCCTTTTTATGAACATAGGTAGCTTGTTCCATTAAAATAGTCCTTTTAGTGGAATATAAGAAAATTATATCACCTATCTTGTGACAGATCATTGTAGCATCCTTGTCCATATTCCTTGCTCAATTTCCTTTATTAAATGGCCCAAATTAACATCTCCCTTTAGATACGCCAGAAAGACTGGCATTGTATTGCGGAGTAAATTTGCAATTTTCTTGTCATAAACTGTTTGAGCAGATATATTTCTCTACACTAAAAGCTAGTTGTCCCTGTTATGCATCGAGAAGTAATGGACACACAAGTTGAGGATTCACAAGCTGCATAGGTGAAACACATTAGAAAAGCCTTTCAAATCCTTACTACTCATTGTTGGTTGGGGAATATGGTTGGTAAGTAACTCCAGATTATTTTAAATCATAGTTTTCATCCACAGGTCCGTGCCATTCAAAGTATGCCAATACTTAAAAGTTTCAAGTGGGTTCAGTATATCAAACCTCCAAGGGTAATAAGAAAATAAGTCATATAGATAGAACTAGAGCTTGGGCTTACTTTGGAGTTGCTGAGGGGGATCCTTCCTTGGGGGAGATGGATGGGGTAAGGCGAGTAGAGATAGAACAAGGGAGCATTGGGAAAGGGAAAGATGATGACCAAGAAGCAGAACCATGGGAAACTAGACTAAAAACCAAGGTAAACTAATGTGGGGTTAGCTAGGACAATTCGGATTGACAACAGTTGAAGTTAAAATCTATTTAATGTTACCTAACGACAAAAATCAATGAATGGAATCAAATTTACAGGCTTTAGTGTCTTGATTCAGCATGTCTTTGAGAGAAGCTAATCAAGTATGTGTGAGAATTTTGAGACCTGAATCAGTGTGAACTACTAAAGCTGACTCCCCTGAACAAGGTTGATTTTTGGAGAAAAAGGGGAAAATTTGTGGGTTTTTATTCTATCAGAAGATTAAATAGTTTAAGTCACTTTTGGATATGTATACTAGACTTTATAAATGGGACCTTCTAAACCTATTCTAAAATTAATTGAACCTTACATGTGTGTTTGAGGAGATTTAATGTTGCTCATAATCTAGAATTCAAACATTCTCTTGTAAATTGTGTTGAGGCTTGATATCCTGACCTTTACAATATACATAAACTCAACAATGGTTCAAATCATAGGAACTGTAAAATTTGTCAGGAATAAATTAGTTAGAATAAGGTTGCTAATGTGGTATTTTTTTCAATAAACTCATCGACAATTTGGAGAAGGTAAAACTCCCCCATGCTAATTTAGGAGAGGTGGTAGGGTGTAGGAAATTGGTAGACGAGTGTGACGTAAGTTGTTTACCTTATTTTATAAGTAATAGTATAAAAGTGTTTTGGTACAACTTCACCATTGAAATTTTAAAATCCTATGGGAATGTTGGTCTCATAGAGAAAGCGTCAAGAAGGAACCTTATTTTTATTGGGAAATTTTTGACATGGTGTCAAATGTTAGACTATATATACCAATTATATTACAAAATATATGAATACCATGAGAGGATGCACACTAACTACTGGGAAAAAAATGATAATAGGTTATTAGCTCTCACACAAGAAGGGTATCTTATATTTTTGTGGAAGAACTATAATCCTAATGCTGGAGAATTTAGAGACTATTGACATCACAAACTAAAATATAGGCAAGTAGTGAATTTCCCCTATTCAATAATGGTTAATCCTCATAGGGATATAGTTAGAAAATAAATATACCTTGGATTACTATAGAATTAAACCAAGTAGACCTTATTTTGTGTTTCCATATTTTAATTTCATAAATGGGTTCCAAGTAGAGGCGCAACCTCTGCTTCAGCCCCATTCTTTCAAAGACATAATCCAAGATAACTCCTCTATGGAAATAGGTTCAAATAATTCTCACTTTAAACTATAGATGATTTGAATGTGGATGAGATGATTAAGAGCTACTTAGACCATGTCCTAAATTTTGCATTTAATGACCTTTGCATAACTCTTAAGCTCTTTCCAATTTGGTCGCTATTCACTAAGCAATGTCATTCCACAAAATTTTATCCTAGATGTTTTTTAAGTCGATTTACATTATTATGTAAAATTGTAAGTGGCTATGGATTGTGAACCATGGTTTTGAGGGAAATGTATATGGTTTATCCAAAATAATTTTGAAATATTCATTTTTGTTACAATTCAATGAAGCAAAATATCCAAGAATTGCATAGTCCAAAGTTGTCTTAGGATATTTTAATGTGTTTATTCACTTTAGAGACCCTAAAAAACATCGAGGATTAATGGAAGAATGCCCGACAACTCCTCATACCTCCCTAATTAACAATTCTATGGCATAGCTAAGAATCCTCCATGTAACTGAATCGCTGGGACGAATGGTGACTGAGAACATCTCATGCCCTAGCACCGACATGCTGACACAACACATAGAACTCACAATGAAAAAGCATTGAGAACCCACGGTGATAGAGTGCTGAACTGTTTAAGAGGGCCAATTTATTCAAATTTGGATCGAGCCTAATCAGGTAATATTTATTGAGAATACATGCCATGTATTTGAAGTAATGTCTGTGAGGGAATCAAATCTAGGTTGGCATTCACTTTTTTTCCTGGATCTGTTTGAATTGGGGCATAATTATGGATGACTATGGTAGGTATGAATTATTCTTCTCCCAGATATAGTTCAACATTTACCTGAGCATCATTGTTCATTGCAGCTTCTAAGAGTCGGTAAATATGATGATATATAGAACATGGATTACTGATATATAATGATAGCTTCCAAAGGAAATGGAAACATCTCAACAAGGAAGTATAAAAAATTGTGTAAGTTTAGAGGTAAGAATATTGTTTGTTTCCTTTGTTACCAAGAAAATGTTCATATTAAATTTTCTTTGAAGGAAATTCTAGAATCCTTGGAAGAAGTCCATGTATAAAAGGATTCATAGGTAGATTTGGAGGTTCTAGGTTCCTTGGCAATTGGTCTATGAAATTTCATGAAAAGAGGTCAAGGACATGGTTTTCAAGGTGAAAGTAGTTATGAAATTTGTATTTTGAACGTTATAGTCAATTGTTTGAAAGTGGTGTTTTTAGTAGACAAACTTTAAACCCATATATTTATAATTTAATGAACTACTAAAGGAATTTATTGTAAGGATAAGAGTAGCATGGCCTCATTCAAGATGGTGAACTTTGTAGTGAAGGTAGCAACCAAAGTAGTTATTTTTTCACCTTTTGAGGTTGGGTAATGGTTTGGTGTTTTAGAGTTGGAATTGGTTCAATTGAATGAACATAAAATAATCTTAAGATCAGATTTCTGAAACTTTCCAAAGCAGTTGTTTTTCCGCATTAAATTTTTTTATGTTCTTGGATGGGACCAAGACATGTGGTTTTCCTATGATGAGTATAAACAAGTTGGGGAGGGTGTCAATAGTTTCAATTGTGAAGATGATTGAGGTAGTTATTGATCCCATGAACACACATTTTTTTCACACAAAAATAAGAATACCTATTTTTGGGTAAAGGAACCTTAAGTGTTCATGAAAGTGTCTCCCACATAGAAAATATGTTGGTAGCAATGGACAATTTAACAAACATAGTCTTGGAAAAAGTTGTTCGATTGTGTTCTTTAGTGAAAGAGGGGAAGGATGTTGGAGGTAAGTTGAATCTTGCACTAGTAGAAGATGCAAGATTTTGTGACAAATGAATTCTCCAAGGTGAATCCTATGGAATTAATGATTATACACAAGATAAGAGAACTCATAAGGATGCATTTTTTTCAATTGAAAACAAGATAACTATTGTGTATCAGCAATGCAAAGAGACATTCATTCAATATAAATATTACTTGCAAGATGGTGGGTTAATTGAAGGAAGGGTATGTGAATCCAATCCCGTTATGGATGTGCTTCAACATTATATATACCAAGAAATTGAGGGTGTTATTGATGGTGTTTCAATTGTATAAAAAAACTTAGATGTGACAATCTTAAGGGTCACTAAGAAGGATCAATTTACTATTCACAATAAAGGGATGAGTAATTCTACTAAGATGTGAGTTAGGAGGGTACAAAATAATAAAAACATCCAACTATGGAACCTTTAGTGATTATGGACGTAGTGAATGATTTAACATACCTCGGTGAAGGCAAAGAATTGGAATATGTGTCTAGGTAGTGCATAGAGTGTTGTAAGGTTGTATGGAGTGGAGTCTACCAATTTCCCACATGCCTATTGAAAGAACCTTCAAGGAATTATAGGTTTAGAAATCTAGTTGATAAAACTTGTGGTGGTAGAAATCCTTGTTGGGCATCATCTTCTCTTCATTGAGGCTAGTTTACATGGATTTATACCCAAGGCTATACTAGTGGGAATTACGGTTCCATTATATTGGTTCCTTGTATAAGTTTGTTGAGTTTGATAGGATGACTTAATAGTATTGAGGAATGTGTAGAGACATTTTTCTTTATTGAACAATGTTATACAAGTAGACTGAAGTGTGGATGGAAGTGACTACTTTTGGAATGAAAAAGTGCATTCTCATGGTTTGGATATGATGGATGGATTAGATACCGAACTAGTTTTGGACATGGGGTCCGAGAGTGCACATAAGCATGTAATATTAGTCAAAGTATTGAAGAAGTAGAAAGTTTGGAGAAGTGCAAAATTTGATAGTTGAGTGACCTTCTTGGTGAAGGTTCATTTGTAGAGGTAGAATCTGCATCTAGGAACTAATGTGCATCATAATTTGAGCATAAGCACTTAAATTAGTAGGATTTTGTAGAAAAGGAGATTTACATGGAAATTCTAGTAGAAACATTTGTGAAATTGATAGATATAGAATTTGTCCCTCTACATACCTAGAAACCTTGAGAACATCCCATAACTCCTCATGAAAACTGAAGGTAAACACCCTATGCAAACAGGGGGGTAACACAACATAAATCTCGTCTTCTATTATTATTATTGTTTGCTTCTATTTTTTATATTTTTCTAACATAACAATTGTCATCAAAATACTGTAACAGAAAACATCAACCATTGTAAAGAAACAGGGCATCATGACCAAGGAGTTCTAATATACAGTCAACAGTTCAAACTCAACTGTCATATAATGTTTACAAAATAGATCATATAAACAAATAATTCTAAAGTTATAGAGTCTAGATTATAAACTGAAAAAGACAAATAATTCTACCATTTGTTAAGTGTTAAACTTTCGGGTTACTCTGAAACTGTTTACACCAAGTTTGGGATGCATCATGAAATTTGGCATACATGGCGGATTTTCATCCCCTGGATAGTATGAGAGGGATTGTAGCATGAAATATGGTCCATGATGGTTATGCACACTTGTAATAGATTGCTCAAAAGATGCCAACCTTAGATGATCATTGGATTAATGTTCTTCCCTAGGGAATTTGAGATCTCTTGCTTGGATGGTGGGCCTACTGCATGATGGTCACATGGAGGATTCTCTTAGCGGGAGAATGCCCTATAGGATATGAGGAACATTGTGCCTTGTGGAGTACTACAAGCCCTAGATAGCATGTGGCAGCTTAGTTTTTTGCAGTGTTCCATGGGGATGCGCCTCCCAGGGTCGGGGGCTCTCCCCCTGCGTTTCCCACACCCTGGAGGTTGGGGGGATCCATGTGAGACTTTTCTCGGTGCCCCCTTTTCGACAAAATGCGGTGAAACACAGCCTGATGATGGGGGGGCTTCTACACGCCCTCCCCCGAACATGGGGGGCTCCCATACGCCCCCCCCTCGAACATGGGGGGCCCCCCCCCCCCCCCCCCCCCCCCCCCCCCCCCTCCCCCCACGAAATTTGATTTTTTTTAATAAAAAATTCAAAAACAAATAAAAAATTGAAATTTTAATTTTAATTTAAAAATAAAACTAAAACTTTTTAACCTAGAATTACCTTTACCATTTGGCATTTACGGTTTACCTTTTTATTTTATCCTCCTCATTCTGAACCGATCGCATCTCAACAACGTGAGCTTCTCCTTGAGTTGTGAACCATCCGCTTGTGTGCTGGCCGGTGTGCTGAGAGCCCGTGAGTTTTGATCCTTCATCCTTGTGCTGAGAGCCCGTGATCACTGTGGTAAGAGCTCGTGAGCAGTGAGCCATTGCTGTGACCATTTTCCAGAGTTGTGACTCGTGAGCCCGTGAGCTGTGACGTGGACGAACTGGAGCAGTGGCGTGAGGAGTGAAGCGTGGGATGTCTACTGATTGGAGGCTGCGTGACTGTGGACTATGGACAATGTTGAGACTCGAGAGGTATTTAAAATTTTAATTTATTTTAAACTAATTGGAGGAAATACAGTCAGTTATCTTAACATGGCATACATACAGTCAGTTACCTTAATATGGTTCTTATAATAGCTTTTAACAGTCAGATTGGTGAAGAAATCATCTTCTGAGTGGAGATTCTGTCCAGCATAGCTATCCCATTGTACATATTGAGCTTTTCCTCCAAATTTCACATAATTGTTTGCCAGGCTAAGTATTAGTCACCACCTGGGCTTTTTCCCCGGCCGTGGGAAAGCATGTAGGCAGCTAAACCTGCCTGAAAGCAATAGCTTTTTTACTCCTTTAGAGTAGCACTAAATCAATATTTTATCAGAGAATACCACTCCGCAGCAAAGAATTCCCTGCCCAAGCAGATCTAGAAATGGTTTATAAATCCATCATCTGTGAATATAAGTATTATAGGAGTATTAATAAGTAGACAATTTGATAAAGGGATGGGAAGGGATGGATAGGGGGCTCTTGCCCTACCAGCAACGAAATGAAAGGAATTCCTTCTTTATAAGCTGGTGGGTAAAACAGCACAGCGATATAAACACTTGTAAAATTGTCTTCATCAATGGATAGCCTCAATTTATCATCTTTTCTAAGCGGGAATTTGTTGTTTCAAGCAAAAAAACACATATTTCATTAAATTTGGAATTATACAAGGGATCTAGAATTTAGAACTTCAACAAGATTGAGTTTTCAAAAAATGAAAAACCAAAAAATTACTTAACTCCCTCATTTCAATCTTTATATTCACCATTTTTTTATAATATTATCAATATAAGCTATATAAAATCAAATTTATATAAAGTTGAAGCATATCTTCCTAATATTAAACTTAGATTCCTTACATTATTTTATTATTATATTTTTTTAATTTGTATTAATATTTGAGTTGATCAAGGTTTACCTCATCTCATGAAAAATAGATGTTGCAAGAAATTTCTTACCTGTTAAGTTATCTAATGGCATTATTTGTATGTTGAAATTATTAACCATTTTATTTATAATTTGATAAAGCATATATTGTGCATGTGTTGAATTACCATATTAGTAAGAGATTGTCTCCATTTTAGAGTGACCTATAAAGTTATTTAATGATATAGCAGTCAATGTGTTTGTTACTGTAACAAATTTATGTATTGGCATAGTAACTTATTAATTCCCAATCTTGATAACGGGTGGCTAGAACATGGGGAATTTTTCTCAACTTCAAGAAACAACAAGAACTAGAAATGCCTAGGAATTGGGTGAAACCTCTAATACCATGAAAAATTATTAGCCCATATAGTCACTATAATATTGAACCTGTGGATGAGGACACTACCCCTAATCATATTTAGAATATTGACTAGAAAACCAATTAGTAACATATCCACAAGCAACAACATGGAAAACATGGGCCACAGAGTCAGTAGTTTCTTCTTGATAGCTTCAATATCTTTCACGATTTTGTCAATTTCAGCAAATAACCTTCCCAAAGCTCATAATCAAGATTACATAATATACTGCTTTCTTACTATTTAATACAAATAGAATGGCTATTACAGGGATTTGCAATCTATTAATATACCTAAACAAATAAAATGAAGTATGATAAGAAAAACAAGGACATGATAATTAGATATTGGTATTAACCCCAAATAAAGTGTACCCACTAGTTAGGATGTAGCATTTTTTTATATGTTTAATGCATATTTTATAGTTATAATATCAGGTTGAAAAGAACAGCTATTTTTGTGACCTTTTATTAGGATGTAATTTTTATTACCCATGTAACACTTTTTTTATATTTAATATATATTTTATAATTATGATAAAAGTTTGACAATTATTATTTTTGTGACATAAATTGGTTGATTATGAAAAACATTTTTTGTAGATTTTTTATAAGTATCTTATAAATTACACCTATATTATTTTTCAATTTCAAAATATTTGTTATAACATGGTTTGACCATGTTTTTCCGATGATATGACCATGTGGTTAGACCATTGTGTGACCATGTGTTTTAACCATGACTTGATTATGATTTTAACTATTATTTGACCATGTTTTTTAGTGATGGTTCAATCATGTTTATTGGTGTGTTTGATTTTGGTTCACCCTGTTTGAACATGGTTGACAATTGTTTCATCATGGTTGATGATGAAGTTTGAGCATGTGGTTGTCGATGAGTTGACCATGGTCGACCATGTGGATAATCATGGTTGATCATGTGGTCAAGAATGTGTTTTCACATGTTGTTTGACCATGGTTCAACTCTATGGTCGACTACGATGAACCACGATTCAAGCATGTTTGACCATGATTCAACCATGTTTTCACCATGGATCAACCATGTTAAACCATATGATTAGCCATGTTCACCCATGGTTAAACATGAACAACCCCATGGTTGACCATTTTGTTTGACTATGTTGACCATGCAGTTGATCTTGTTTGATCATAGTTGTCCATGGCTGACCATGTAGCTGAATTCATCCCCCTTCAATGTGGTCGAGACTTCTCTTTTTATTAAAGCATTTAGTGAACGGGCTGGACTGCTCGTTTCATCTCCCAAAACAACTGGCTGTTCACTTCCCATTCCAAATGGTTCAAATTCAATGGGCGTAGGAGACGATAAAGTTCCCATGTATTTTAGAGATTGGTAGAATATCATAGGTTTCACTCCATAACCAGAGTGATTGGCCCACTATATCCCCTTAGCTTCAAAACAACTCTTTCTTGATTTCCTGCTCCCAAGGTAGGTTTAGAAATTAGCTTAGAAACCAAATATCAAATTTGAGACTTGAACTGTCTTTTGAAGACGAAGAACTCAGCGATGAACATGCTCCACATTAGAGATGAACTTGTTTCATATCATTGTGGCATTAAAACCATTTTGAATCAAATGTTGGACACTGCTCCATATATCATCCGGTAAATGTGGTGCATAATTGAATGTCCGAGGCCTCCTAACTGCATCCTTTCAATGACAAATAACATTTGATTTATCAATATACCTACATGAAGTATATATTATAATTACGACATCGTTTGGTCTAAGAAGAAGTTCTCGCACTATAAAGTGACATTGGCAACCAACTTTAATACTTTCACGTGGATGTCGTCTTTTCTTTGCATGTTTTAGTGCCCAACTAGTGATTTTTCGTGTGGGTTGTGGACCATATGCGCACCAATAACTATATCCAGATAATTTAAAACCAGTTGGATAAATTATTTACATATCTTTCTCATAATGATATTTAAATCAACATTTTATGATATATTACACACACGCACATACATATAAAGACTCACATAACATATTCGAGATATGTCCCAAAATTAGTCTCTTTTATAGCCTCCACTTTTGTACTTTGTCGAGTATGAATAACAAATTAAGTAGGTGCAACTTCATTGGATTCCGCTCCACTTATAAAATCATGAAGTCGAAAATATGGAACGATTGCTCCAAATAAACAAAATCATTTGATAACCTCTTATGGGAGACTAAATCTAATTATAAACTCTAAAATCAAAACTCTCCAAAATCGTTATAAATAATTAGCTAGACCGAGTAACATGTGAACTTCATTCAAGTAAATCAATGAGAAGGCTACCACTTTCATTCACAACTAAGTAAGCTTACAAATCTTACACTTATTTAAGATTCTAAGTTTAGTAAGTATAATCATGTTTTTTTAATACATCAATTAAATATATTATTACATTGAATCCATGTCTACCATGTTAAAAAAAATACAGTTATGTTGAATGCTCTCTACAATCCTATAAACTATTATAGGGTTATTAATTTTATTAATTTATTTTGTTTGTAATTGTGCTACTATATTTCCATGGTGAACTTGCACCCTAATCTAAATATAAATATACACTATACATAAATATTTGCTTGATATTTCCATGGTGAGCTTACACCCTAATCTAAATATAAATATACACTATACATAAATATTTGCTTGATATTTCCATGGTGAGCTTACACCCTAATCTAAATATAAATATACACTATACAAAAATATTTGTTTGATATTTGCATGGTGAGCTTACACCCTTATCTAAATATAAATATATACTACACATAAATAGTTTATAGTCTAAATACAAATATTCACTATACAAGAAATTGTTTTTAAATATACTATAAATTTACATTATTTGAAATAATACAACCATATGTTTATTTTATCAAAAATAATATTATTCTAATATTGTCACATTTATTTAATTGAAAAAAATAATGTATCAATATTTAGACTAAGAAATAATAGTTTAAATAATTTTATCAATTTATGGCACAATTTCCTTTTTAAATTTTGAATTTTGAATGGGAGTAGGAAATCTTTTGTCAACTCGCCCGCATTCATTACGTCCTCGGGAGGAGTTCGTCGGGATTTGCTACCGAAGTGGTTGAGGAAAGTGGCCGCCGAATACAGGCCTGGTAATG
Source organism: Pseudotsuga menziesii (assembly GCA_001517045.1). Lineage (NCBI taxonomy): Eukaryota > Viridiplantae > Streptophyta > Pinopsida > Pinales > Pinaceae > Pseudotsuga > Pseudotsuga menziesii. The sequence goes on from LPNX010116142.1 coordinate 30,150, forward strand.
GAATAGTATGCTGCAAGACCTGTAGAGCTCTGTTCAACCCAAAACATCTCTGATCCTAAATTTTGACATGGTATCAGAGCAGGCCTGAGATCCTGCTGAAGCTTACCATCTCCAGCTCGAGCAAGAGGCCACCCGTGAATCCGCTGGGTTGATTGTAGCAAGAAAATCGCCATACAATAGCCGTAGAGAGGGCAGCAGGAAGGCCCTTCCCGTGTAGCCATTTTGAAGATCCACCGGTCTTTGAAGAGCTAGAGACGAGATGGGCAGGATGAAGCTTGCAATCAAAAGACTGGAACACAATAACAACAGGCAGATTACTTTCTCCAAGTGAAGGAATGGCATTATCAAGAAGGCCAAGGAGCTGGCAATACTTTGCGACATAGACATTTTGCTCATGATGTTCTCACCCTCTGGAAAACCCACGGTCTTTGTTGGAGAAAATAGGTATTTTCCTTCCTCTTCTAAATTTTGTTTCATAATTAAGACGTAGAGACTGTAGCTAGTCCCACAAGATTCTGGTTCGTTGAGTTATCGTAAAGAGAACTGGTAATTTAGGTTCAATTCAAGATTCATTAATTGCTTCCTTTAGGCAAGTCTATCGGTTCATCTTCCATATTGGTAAATGGAAATTTTTAGGGGTATTAATGGTTGAGTAAAATTGTGTCTAGGTATTCTGTATTAAGAAGAGGTTCTTAATTTTTGGGCTCTGTATGGCTCTTTGCTTAGATACTTCGAATTCCAGTGTCATACAGATTTGGCGTTCAATAGTTTACTTATTTTAGTGTTCATCACGTTTCCATGACAACCAATCTGTACCCCATGATTTATTCTTCTGAATCTCCTTCATATGGTTGTCTGAAGGCAATGCCTGCAGCTCCTTACTCCACCAATCAGTTCTTTCTTCTGACAGGCAAGGCTAATCCTTATCAGCTTCAAACAGGTGATGAAGCTTTCCAGATCCACAAACACCCAAAACAACTTCCTTACCCTTGGCATGAAGTTCATTAGCATCTACATCCTGGGTCGAGGATTCAGGTTGCTCTTTTGTGGGCTCATCAATGTCTATAGCAACGATATCCATCTTTCGGCCAATGATTCCGTCACCATGATATCTGTGCTTGGATTTCATTTTACTTTCATCATCAGAAGCTAATTCAGATTTTGACCCAACGATCCTGGCAAGCTCCTGGCTTTTCAAAAGGCCTTGGCTTCTACCCACTAGGTACACAAGGGATTTTGTATCACTGTTGATGACATGGGATGCGCGTTAAGAGGAATCCTAGCATTTATGTTCCTGAAGCCAATAGATCATTAATGAACTCCCATGGTTTCTCTCTATCATCCATAGCACCAATCTGCTCAGCGCAGCAGAGAGGCCTGCAATTCCTGCTCCAACTATGGTGATACGATGCTTTCTGGCTATATTCATAATGATTTCCGATGCACCCAAATGGTATTTTTTGGTTTTCTGAAACCCAAATGGTGATTTAATTTTTCTGATGAACCCAACCGGTATTTTCAATTCTCTGGTGTACCCATCTGATCTTTGACCGACTGAAGAGAAATAAAACATCTGATCTTTGACCAACTAAAGAGAAATAAAAAACAAAATACAAAGCTATCACCTATAGATTTCTGAGAATGGTTATACCCTCGTTGATTGACCCGTAGCAGGCGAGATGGGTTATAGTGAGCCAAATTGAACAGATTTATGCAACAGGATCCTAAGAGTATAAGAATGCTCCTTTCAATTATTACCTGAATTGGCTCCCTGGTTCAAATTGATTGAAGCCAATTCACAGATAAAGAATTTGTTCAAGTACAAAACATAAACAAGGAACAATTCATCTATTGTCGAAGACTTGTGCTGAAAGGAAAGATACAAGGGATATGCGTTCGGCTCGATCACATGGGAAGATGGAACACATAACGCCCGGACGCCTTTTTTCGTTAACATATTGTGACAGGTGACCAAGATGGGAGCAATTCAATCCAACGTTTGTTTCCATGGAATCAGTGGCAGCTTTGGTGCCACCGAGCGGTCCCCTTTACACAACTCCTCCATGTATTCTTTCCTTTAACATGTTCGATTTGTTTGTATTTGATTTGATATGCTGGATTATAATAATCCTCAACGCTTTCTTCGCTATGCTGGATTATAATAATTTAGATGTAACAACTTCATACCTGAGCTTAAAAGACATGTACGTTTCAAGCCATTTAACTGATCAATTCGAAGTTAAATCGTTGACTTTGCTGTTAGTTAGTTGAATGGCTTGAATGTACATATTTGATAAGAATAGTCTTTTGACATAAGTCCTTTCAAGCTTTTCCAATTCTTTAAAGTGGATTTTGACATAAGTTCTTTTTACATATTTGATAAGAATAGTCTTTTGACATAAGTCCTTTCAAGCTTTTCCAAATCTTTAAAGTGGATTTTGACATAAGTTTTTTCAAGCTTTCCTAGATCTTTGAAGTGGAGCACAATTTCTCTATCTAGAAAAGACCAGGTGCTCCTGGCTATCTTGCAGTTTCTGAATAAGGAGAAGTACACAGAAACAATTTACATGTAAGTATTTTGAATTATTCCTTTTCAGTCTATATCTCGAAGATGTTGTGAATAATGGGCTAATGTTTAGCTTATTCCATTGCTTAAGGTAGTTTTCCTTTCTCCTTAGTATTTTGAATTGTTCCTTTTCAGTCCATATCTCAAAGATGTTGTGTGAATAATGGGCTAATGTTTAGCTTATTCCATTGCTTGAGGTAGTTTTCCTTTCTCTTTAGTATTTTGAATTGTTCCTTTTCAGTCCATATCTCGAAGATGTTGTGTGAATAATGGGCTAATGTTTAGCTTATTCCATTGCTTGAGGTATTTTTCCTTTCTCCTCAAAGGGATAAGCATTAGAGGATTTCATTATAGCCGTATTCTCTATTTCCAAGGGGTGGTAGCCATAGGCTCGTCCTGGACATGTAGAACTATATTATTTTGGTAGACTACAACAACACCCCGTTGAAGCAAAGGCTTGTAAAAAGAAATAATCCTTGAATAGAAGGATCAGATCCAAAAGAAATAATCCTTGAGTAGAAGGAGCATGTCCAAAGAAGGAGTAGACACATTCTTTTAATGCAATATGCAAAGGCGGTTGCATGCATTAGCAAGGTGGCACAATCAAGCCACTACATGCAAATTAGCAAGGTGGCAGGAATGAATAAAATATCTGGATGCATGCAGAACATTGAAAACCAAAACGTCTCATCCAAGCTCAAGTTGAAGGGGATGGACGTGCATGTGGCTAGGACTGGGACTTTGTTGCACCCACATATGCAGATAATTATAAGCTAAAACATTTTATGTTTACCCAATAATGTTAGAGTAATATCTAGCATTACTTGGAACCTTTGTAATAGCCAATTTCCACTCTCTTCAAAGATAGATTAACATAGGATACTTTGTAATATCCAATTTTGACTCTCTTTAAAGATTAGATAACATATTATATATAAGATAACATATCTTTAAAGATTGGATAACATATGATAAAAGCTTAAAAATATATATTTTCCCTCATCTCTAGAGATTGGATAACATATTATATAAAGAATAACATATGATAAAAGCTTAAGTGTATATATTTTCCCTCATCTCTAGAGATGAGGCCAAATAAGAACACAACTTTTTTTTATTGATATGAGGTTTAAATATTAACATTCTTTAAAATAAAGGTTAGATAAAGTTTGAAAAAAATGTCAAAAATTGTTTGATTAAATACATTGATTTTGTTTAAATACATTGGTTTTTGTATATACATAAATTAATAGAATCTGTGATCCCTGCCATTTGGAAGGAGAGGAAAGGAAAGAACTGATAATAAAATGTGAATTCAAATTTCATAATAATAAAACTCATTCTATCCATTTACATTCATTTACATTATGATGGGTCAAGACAAATTCCATAAAATAGGGACAAAACCCATTTTAATTGGGGTGATTTTAATAATATCAAAAAAACATTCACATTATGATGGGTCAAGACAAATTCCATAAAATAGGGACAAAACCCATTTTAATTGGGGTAATTTTAATAATATTAAAAAACATTCAAAAGGGACTTAGGTAAATGAATAGTATAAAAATATGAATAAACTAACAGGTAAAATGAACAACAAGGGAGCGTACGTTAACTATGAAATGAAGTTTCTTTTATATGAAAAAGAGAGACATTATAGCATATGTAAATGTATTGGCACCAAAATCTATGGTGGCCAAGGCTTAGAGTATATGGTAGTTTGGAAGTTACTGTTAAAGTTCAAATAGTCATCCCCATACCCTATTCTTGTCTCTTGGCTCCTTCCAAGGTCCTGACTTAACATATCATGACATAGATGCATATCATCGCTCTTCAGCCTTGCAAGCCCAAAGTCCGCGATACGAGCTTTGAAATCGCTATCCAATAGCATTGCTGGGCTTTACATATCCATGAATGATAGGTAGATCACATTCAAGGTGCAGAAAGGAAAGAGCCTGAGCAACATCAACGATAATACTGAATCTTTTCTCCCAATCTAGCTTACAAGACAAAGGCAAATCATCTTTCTTAAACAAAGCCTCTTGCAGGCTCCTGTTCTGCATATGTTCATAAACGAGGAGCCTCCTCTTACCATCTGCACAGTAGCCCAAAAGGCTAACGATGAAAGGAGAACGCAACCCACCTACAATGGCCAGCTCGTTCTGAAACTCTAGTTCACCTTGCAGGGACGAGACATCGAGCTTCTTGATAGCCACTTCCTTTCCATTACGCAAAACTCCTTTGTAAACAACCCCAAATCCTCCTTTCCCCAGTTTCATTGAATCGTCAAACGAGCTCGTAGCACCCTTCAATTCCCTGTAACGGAACCTATGAATCCTAGCGCCCGAAAAATCATATGGATTGGTTCTGTTGCTCTTCACACGGCTGTAATACAAATACACAAAGAACACTATGAGAACAAGCATGCCCACCCCTAGTGCTTCGAGCCCAAGAACCAGAGTCTAGTGATTTGCTTCAGAATCATGATGGTTAAACTTTTCTTCCTTTGCCTTGAGATGATCGAGGTAGACGTTGTTAAATAAGGATGCTGAAGATGAAGATCCCACAGGTGGTTGTGGGTATAACTTTCTGGATGACATATTGTCTATGAAAAACCGGTCATAATCTTCTTCATTAATTGTTCAATAAATGAATGCCTTATTCTTGTAATAAATCATGGCAATAAGCCTAACGGTCTGCATTAACTCAAAATCTCAACTGTCTACTCCTGAAAATGGTACCACATAAAGAAATGAGCGTTCACAGAAAGAAAGGAGCCTTCAAGCCATAAATCAATAGAGGTAGCTGTAATATCTTTAAAATAGCTAACTTATGGATTACATATTATAAAGAAATTGTTAAGTACAACTCATCCTAGTATTATGCTGATATCATCATATATCCTATGGAAATATGAATCTGTTCTCATAGAAAACAACAACATTTGAAATCAACCATTCAAACTGTATTCATAAGAAAACAACATCATTTGAAACTAGCCATTCAAACAAGATCACCTGCATAAATTTGCATCTCTTTAGCTTCACTACATTTGATTTTTCAAAGGGAATTCCACTAAAAAATTATTCCCATAAAAGCTACGATTTTATCATCACTAAAATAATTCTGTCAAGGGATATACCACTTGTTGTGTAAGGCCTTGCTACCATATCCTATAGGTTCATGCCCATCAATCAGTCAATTCCACGAGACCACAATTCTGTTACACGAAAAAAAAAAAAATGTCGATCAACCTCAACCCTACAATTGGAATACATGGACACAAGAGAATTAACCACATAAACATGTCCCTGAAACCCATTTTGAATCGCACAATCGTGGATCTGCCTGCCCTGTTTAAGATCCTCTAAATGTGCATAATCCAGAAGATGTCTGAAATAATAAGTGACCGACGAAAGGAAGTTCGGTGGGCGAGCCTTAATCTAACCAAGGAGGGTGAAATCCGCAAGGATTTTTTTTTGTCTAAACGTCCTATGGCCATTACCACAGGTTTCTTACAGGCCATTATATTTGCTAGGTTCTTCCACCATTGCTTGTCAAGCACATTTTCTTGGATGTTTTGGCCCTATTTTTATTTTTGGATCATTACACCCTTAGTTCTAGCACCAAAATTATGGTCGAAACACATGTATACTACTCATCATGTTGGGTTTCCTCCAAAGCATCCTATTCATGGTTAGGAAAGGCGGTCTGTCCAAATCTCAGTTAATCCATGTTTCGATTGGGAATCAATGGAAAGTGTGAGGAATATTTAAGTTTTTGTTTATGGAATGAACTTTTGTGCTAATTTGGAGAAATTTAAAAGCATAATTTATTTACCCCTCACATTGAGTGGCATGGGTAAAGTTATATGCAAGAAGAATGAACATAATTCTAGTAAAACAAATACTCGAAATGTTATTTTAATTTGATATTTAATGAAAATATTATATTGTGAATAATAAATTAATTACCTTTAAAAATGATTTCAAGAGTGATATTATATAAGAAAATGCAAGATAGTGGTAATTTTAAACCTAAAATATAAAATTGAATATTTTATTATCACTGTCACAACAATAGAAAATGTTGAAAGAAACACCAACTTCGACAAGAAATTAAATTTTAAATTATGCATCTCTTTTTCACTCTAATGACATTTCTAAACTATGCACTTACATTTCTACTAAGTGTTAGTTATTACTCTAATAATTTTTATAGTGAGATCTCTATATCTTTCTTGTTAGACTGATAACTAAGGATAACTTCATGTTTCCATGCCTATAGCTATGGCTAGATTAGTGGAATCAATCAAATGCGTGGATAAATTCACTCTCTAAAGTGATAAAATCCAAAAAAGAAAGTGTATAAAGAACCAAGAAAATAAAACATATCGGGATACTTGCTCGATGGTCAACAAAAGTGTAGTGGTTAGTGAATGGTGAAGAATATATATTATAGAGTAGTGACCATGGGACAATATGAAATGTTGAGCAAGAAAATGATGTGACTACCCAGAAATTATAAATAAAAGGACATAATTGATGAAGGTGTATACTTTGAGCAAGGAATATGAGGTATATGTAAGAAATTTAGCTTACTATATGTCATCCAGCAAAGGAATATATCTTGATGCCTTTAGTGGGGAGCCATTTCTCAATGAGAAGATCAACCTTACGAGTGTTTAATTAGAGAGTGTATGGAAGAGCAATGCGTGGAACAAATGAATGGCATTGTGGAACAAATGAAAAATACAAAAGTACACCATAAAAGAAAGGAAAACTGATTATAAATTAAACTTATAACATTCCATTTGGTCTTTACTATAACAATACCACTTTAGCAATTGCTTGCTATTACCAATGAAAAATGCAAAGTACACCATAAAAGAAAAAATTGATTATAAATTAAACTTATAACATTCCATTTGGTCTTACTATAACAAAAAATTGTTTAAAACTAAATAGTATAGTAATCATTATAAATTTAAAAAAAACATTATTAATTTATTTTTTAGTATTCGTCCAAAACAATTTAAATGGTTATTCATCTATAAAAATGATAATCAATTAATATTATCATGTGGGATTCACTTAGTGAACTAGGAGGGCGCTTTAGTTGCAGACCACTTAAATGAATTCACTTAGCTAAAGACACCTCAGTTTGCAGGTTGAAGAAGAGCCTCCATGGGCTACAACATGTACCTCACTAATGGTATAATAAATTTGAGGCATTTATGTTGGAGCATGGTTTTAGCGGGATAGAAGCTGACCATTGTGTTTACATCAAGAGGTATGACCAAGAACGTCCTTAAATTGTTCAAAAGTAGTATAGAATGTCCTTAAATTGCCTGAGAAGCATTAAAGCCTTTTCACCTTCCTTCCAAAGGAAAAGGAAATAGATGGCTTACTTTCTTTTTGGTAACCGATCGATTACTTCTCTGTTGTTTGGGAACCAATGTGGATCCCTTCTTTTAATTTACTCTATGTTTGTGCCATGTGCCCCATTTTCCACATATTGGAAGCCACTTCGACGCATAACCGAGTCACCTTCAACACATTTAACATACACCCTACACGTACGAGAAGGTACGAGACCTGACACAAGAAATGTAAGGCTATGAGTGGTGAGTGGCACCAAAGCGCAAAGCAATGATTAGCTGCGGCTATGGCACTTCAACCTGGAATCGACTCTTGACAGTAGTACCAGGTTAATACCGTGGCAGCCTCATTATTTTACCAGAGTGTAGGTCTTTGACAAAGACGTTGTTTAGGTAGAAAAAAATGTTCCCAGTAAGTAGTGTCTTTCATGCAGGGAGGAAATGATGTACACCTCCGTCAGGTTCTGCTAAGGTTGGTGCACCTCACGCATTCATCTTTATATAAGTGTAAGTAGGCCTGGAATTTGACGTCTTGTAGGACGTCTTTTCCATTTAAAAACGTATTTGACAGATGGAGAAAAAATTCAGACGTCAACGGTGACAGGGATACAAAATTTCAAGCCATCGATTTGAAAACATAGTCCTACAACGATGATTAAGGTGACGGAACCTTCCTTTTGGAGATTTGGTCTTGTTTGCATTGATCTAAATCCTTAAAAACCTTTAAATATTCAAAATTAGATAGATTGATTATGATATCTAATTAAATTTAAAGATGTTTTTTATAAAAATGAAGCACTTAACTACCCCTTCTTAAGTTTCACATTTTGCAATGTTAGAAATATAATAATATGTTAGTACGATCAATTATGATCACTATGGAATCATTTTTATTACCAATGACGTAAGAACTTGCATATTCGTGTAGAATTTTCCACGTTCTGAGCCGGAACTGATCATTTTATGGGAAAAAATGAGCTTATATGATTTACCAGTAATGTTGTTTTGTCGGAACTATAGAGAAAATCAGTGGATCGTATAGAAAAAGCCAAGTGGGTACTCGTTAAATACATAGATTGAGCATGCAACCTTGCAAAATTTCGACATTAGGCCGCCCTTCTACGAAGTACTCAGCTGATGACTGTTTCCCTTCTCTGTGTTATATATTGACTGTCGAACTAGTCTCTCAAAAATTAATTGGTGGCGTTCATTGAATCTGCTTTTTTTTTCTTTTACAATTTTCTTAGCGACTCAATTATATGTTGATATAATCTTAAAATCTCAACTTGCACAATGCATTGGCATAAATTTAATATTATTATTATTAAAATATTATTGTTTTTAATAGAAAAAGCTAGCTTTCCAATAGAAAAATCTCGGGCATGGTGATTGATGGTTGCTAGCTTATACCTTGAGCTTGTGCCATGTACTCTATTTTGAAATAAGCACATGGAACAAGATCAAGGAAAGCTAGCGACTGCTATCTTTACTTCTAGCATAAGCATTTCCTTCTAGCATAAACACACATTCTTCTGCTAGAAGGAAAAGCTAACAGTCGCTAGCTTTCCAATAGAAAAAACTTGTCCATGGTGACTGGTGGTTGCTAGCTTATACCTTGAGCTTGTGCCACGTGCTCTATTTTGAAGGAATGCTAGCTTTTCTTCTACCATAACACACATGCTTATGCTAGAAGAAAAGCTAGCAGTCACTAGCTTTCCAATAGAAAAACCCTGGGCATGGTGATTGGTGGTTGCTAGCTTATACCTTGAGCTTGTGCCATGCACTCTATTTTGAAATAAGCACATGTCACAAGATCAAGGAAAGCTAGCGACTGCTAGATTTCCTTATAGCATAAGCATTTCCTTCTAGGATAAGAATACATACTTATGCTAGAAGGAAAGCTAGTAGTCGCTAGCTTTCCAATAGAAAAATCTTGTCTATGGTGATTGGTGGTTGCTAGATTATACCTTGAGTTTGTGCCATGTGCTCTATTTTGAAATAATCACATGGAAAAAGATCAAGGAAAGCTAGCGACTGTTATCTTTCCTTCTAGCATAAACACACATGCTTATGCTAGAAAAAAGCTAACAGTTGCTAGCTTTCCAATAGAAAAACCCTGTCCGTGGTGATCGGTGGTTGCTAGCTTATACCTTGAGCTTGTGCCCTGTGCTCTATTTTAAACGAATGCTAGCTTTCCTTCTAGAATAAGCATTTCCTTCTAGCATAACACACATGCTTATGTTAGAAGGAAATCTAGCAGTTGCTAACAATTACGCTAGAAGAAATTCTTATGCTAGGAGGAAAGCTAACAGTTGCTAGATTTCCTTGATCTTGTGCCATGCTCTTATTTCAAAATAGAGCACATGGAACAAGATCAAGGCCTAATCCAGCAACCACCAATCACCATGACCAGGGTTTTTCTATTGGAAAGCTAGCGACTGCTAGCTTTTTTCTAGCATAAGCATGTGTGCTTATGCTATAAGGAAATGTTTATGCTAGAAAGAAAGCTAGCAGTCGCTATCTTTCCTTGATATTGTGCCATGTGCTTATTTCAAGTCAATGTATAAGCTAGCAACCATCAATCACCATGGCCAGGGTTTTTCTATTGGAAAGCAATCGACTGCTAGCTTTGCTTCAAGCATAAGCATGGCATAAGCATGTGTGCTTATGCTGGAAGGAAAGGTAGCAGTCATTAGCTTTCCTTGATTTTGTGCCATGTGCTTATTTCAAAATACTACACATGGCACAAGCTCCAGGTTTAAGCTAGCAACCACCAATCACCATGGCCAGGGTTTTCTATTGGAAAGCTAGCAACTGCTAGCTTTCCTTCTATCATAAGCATGTTTGCTTATGCCAGAAGGAAATGCTTATGTTAAAAGAAAAGATAGCAATCGCCAGCTTTCCTTGATCTGGTGCCATGTGCTTATTTCAAAATAGATCACATGGCACAAGTTTAAGGTATAAGCTAGCAACCACCAATCACCATTCCCAAGGTTTTTCTACTGGAAAGTTAGCGACTACTAGCTTTCCTTCAAGCATAAGCATGTGTGCTTATGCTAGAAGGAAAGCTAACAGTTGCTAGCTTTCCTTAGTCTTGTGCCACGTGCTTATTTCAAAATAGAGCACATGGCACAAGATCAAGGTATAAGCTAGCAACTAACAATCACCATGCCAGATTTTTTCTATTGGAAAGCTAACGACTGCTAGCTTTCCTTCTAGCATAAGCATGTGTTCTTATGCTAGAAGAAAATGCTTATGCTCAAAGGAAAACTAGCAGTCACTAGTTTTCCTTGATCTTGTGCCATGTGCTGATTTAAAAATAGAGCACATGACACAAGAACAAGGTATAAGCTAGCAACCACCAATCACCATGGCCAGGGTTTTTCTATTGGAAAGCTAGCGATTGCTAGTTTTCCTTCTAGCATAAGCATGTGTGCTTATGCTAGAAGGAAAGTTAGCAATTGCTAGATTTCCTTGATCTTGTGCCATGTGCTTATTTCTAAATAGAGCACATGGCAGAAGATCAAGGTATAAGTAAGCAACCACCAATCACCATGCCAGAGTTTTTCTATTGGAAAGCTAGCGATTGCTAGCTTACTTCTAGCATAAGCATGTGTTCTTATGCTAGAAGGAAATGCTTATGCTAGAAGGAAAGCTAGCAGTTGCTAGCTTTTCTTTATTTTGTGCCATGTGCTTATTTTAAAATAGACCACATGGCACAATATCAAGGTATAAGCTAGCAACCGCCAATCACCATGCTCAGGGTTTTTCTATTGGAAATCTAGCAACTGCTACCTTTCCTTCTAGCATAAGCATGTGTGCTTATGCAATAAGGAAATGCTTATGTTAGAAGGAAAGCTAGTAGTCGCTAGCTTTCCTTGATCTTGTGCCCCATGTTTTTTTCAAAATAGAGTACATGACACAAGCTCAAGGTATAAGCTAGCAACCACCAATCACCATGCCCAGGGTTTTTCTATTGGAAGCTAGTGACTGCTAGCTTTTCTTCTAGCATAAGAATGTGTGCCTATGCTAGAAGGAAATGATTATGTTAGAAGGAAAGCTAGCAGTCACTAGCTTTCCTTGATCTTGTGCCATGTGATTATTTCAAAATAGAGCACATGGCACAAGATCAAGGTATAAGCTAGCAACTACCAATAACCATGGTTAGGGGTTTTTTATTGGAAAGCTAGCGACTGATAGCTTTTCTTCTAGCATAAGCATGTGTGCTTATGCTAGAAGGAAATGCTTATGTTAGAAAAAAAGCTAGCAGTTGCTAGTTTTCCTTGATCTTATTCCATGTGCTTCTTTCAAAATAGAGCACATGGCACAAGCTCAAGGTATAAGCTAGCAACCACCAATCACCATGCCCATGGTTTTTCTATTGGAAAGCTAGCGACTACTAGTTTTTGTTCTAGCATAAGCATGTGTGATGATGCTACAAGGAAATGCTTAGGCTAGAAGGAAAGCTAGCAATCGCTAGCTTTCCTTGATCTTGTGCCATGTGCTTATTTCAAAATAGAGCACATGGCACAAGATCAAGGTATAACCTAGCAACCACCAATCATCATGCCTAGGGTTTTCCTATTGGAAAGCTAATGAGTGCTAACTTTACTTCTAGCATAAGCATGTGTGCTTATGCTAGAAGGAAATGATTATGCTAGAAGGAAAGATGGTAGTCGCTATGTATTAGTAGTCGCTAAGCTAGTAGTCGCTTATAATTCGAAAAACTTCTACTCTGTATTAGTATACTAATAGTGGCATCAAGTAGCATTGCTTGAGATTTTGTATTACTCTAGTTCCATATAGATGTTATTCTTCACTAATCTACAATATAGGTTTAGATGACATCAAATAACTATTTTTGGGAGTACTTAAAATATGGATGACTCCAATCAAGGATATTTGAATTTACTTTGAACAATTGATACAAAAAAAAATCTCAGTGAGCCATGATTATACAAACTTGCATTATCAATCATGGTTGGATTCCAACCTACTTAATAACTACCTTCAATACTATTACAAGTTCCATGATTATACAAACTTGCATGATCAATCATGGTTGGATTCCAACCTACTTAATAACTACCTTCAATACTATTACAAGTTCTTAAGTATGGAAAATTTTTAGACATTTTTACAAGTTTTTCTAAGAATAGTTTTGTGTTTGTATTAAGATTATATACATTGATAACCAATCTTGTTTGGATTACGCTTTGTAGCTCCATCATAATTTATATGTAAAGTCCCTTTTGGCGGCGGGGACTAAATGGTGGGGAACAATGTTTAATTTGCACAACAAAATGATGCCATACCCTTTTTAGCTATTACAAGTATATTATTTTTTTGTAGATTTTGTTTTGCCTAAAATATAAGAGCACACTTTACATGGTTTAACCTTAACTACAAATTATAATTCAATTGTGTGTTACAGAATTTGTAGGAGCGACAATGGAAAGTATAATTTTCACAAAAGGGGACTATGTTGACCTCCTGGTTAATGGTCAAGTTATTGGGCTAAGAAAGGTTGAATCTACAGAAGTTGGAACTTATTACGGTGGAGGAAGGTTTGTTGTAGGTTATGTTATGGTTTTGATAATTGATGTCACTCAACCACATTTGATTGTGGAATATGTTGATGAAGGGGACACACATCCATGGAGGACTATAGATTTGAGGCACACCATAGGTAAATCAAATACCAAAGCATGTGTTAAGAATTATTCATAGTTTATTGAATGTTTTTTTTGAGAAAATAATAAGTTTGTTATGTTTGGTGTACAGGTGCAAATGTTTGTTCAACATTTTCTATTGGAGACAAAGTAGATCTTTTACAACATGGAGTGAAGGTGGGTGAGGGCTCCATATTCAATACAGATCTTGGGAATAAGGTTCATGGAAAGATTGTAAAGAAAGGATGCATAGTGGTTAGAATTGAGAAGGTGTTAAAAAATGATGCTCCTTTACCACATCCAACTGGATTTGAGGAAACACTAGGGGGTGCAAATAGAATCTTATGAGATTTGGCCAGAAATAGATTTGAAACCTCATTGTGAAGATCAACCCATAAATATTCCACAAGATAGGGCTCCATTCACATGTACAAGGGTTTCTCTTACACATGGATGCATAGGAACAATTATGTGCATTGCCAAAGGAATGATAGTTAATGTCCATGAGGATGACATGGTTGTGGGTGAAACACTAGGTGAAGATAACTTTGGTGTTTTTGTGGAAGAGATATACGGGTATTGTGAAAGATGCAAGATTGGGGATAAGTCTATACATGGATTGGTTAGATGGCCAATACATAAATTGGTGGACAACATAGGTGAGATGTTAAGGGTCAAGAAAAAGTACAAAGAGCCACCCATGGAAATGCTAATATGGGATGTTATAGAGGATATAAGTCCTTTATACCAATGGGATGGGGTTCTTTATAATAAAAAAGATCAAGATGTCAATGTTCTTAATGCACTGAGGCCATATAAAAATATTAAACGAGCTATGACAAGAGAAAAAGTTGCAAAATGTTAAACCAAGATAGATAAAGAGAAAGAAGTCCGACTTTTGGTTGTAGATGAATGTTGTAAACAAGATTGTCTTCAACATGTGGATAGGAATGCCATTGCAAATGCTAGAAGGGATATGGAATGCAAAGACAAAAATGGTATCAGGGAATTTGTATTGAATTCACTTGTTTCAAACACTATCATGTCAAAGAGCCATGGCCATGGCCTACCTCCTATTATTACAAAAGTAAAGGACATGAGATTTGATGGTAATGTTATTTGTAAGAAAGCATGGTACAAGATACATAAGATTCCTCAAATCACCTTCTATAGCTACCAACATAATTTGAAAAAGGACATATGAAATCCATTAATGGTAACACCAATACATGTAAAGCACGTGCACATACCGTGGCGGCCATAGAAATACTGCATAAAATTGTAATGGACAATTCAGATTTTTCGCCAAATCAAACACGTCAAGTCAAAGCAAATGGAACTTCTTCTCCTCTAAGATTGTTGCCTTCGACTTACACACAAAGATCTTTGCTAAAAGAGATCAATGTGGGTTTGGAAAAGCTCAATTGTCCATTAATATCACAACCAACAATGAGCAAGATTTGGAACACTCATTTTCGAGACGTGGCATTCTCAAAGAACAACAAATTCAGTAAATGTAGTGAATGTATTGTGTTGAAAGCAAAAATGAAGTCAGCAACTACAAAAGAGTTGGAAGAAAAGGCACGTGCTAGATTGAACAAACATAACAAGATCGTTATGTGTGGAAGAAATTGCTACTATGCCCACAGAATCATGTCAGAGTGGTTTCCATTAGTTGCTCCCAATGTGGTGATTCGTATTTGCTGCCAGTTAAATTGTGCAAACACAATGTTCTTCAAAACTCCATTCATTGATTCTGTGCGATTTGCAAGACGATTCCTAATTGCCACAAATAAATTAAAGAAACAAAAATGTGGGAATTCTAAGACGGCTGAAGACAAGGTATGCAATTTTTTTTTTGCACTATATTATTTAGTATTATGTATCTTTCTATTCTACATAAATTCTATTACTCAACATGCTTAAATATCATGACTTAGCTAAGTTGATTTTCATATTTAAAATGATTTTTAATTAGTTTATATTGTTTTAACTAAATTCATGGTTATTTTATTTTTGATATTACATTCTTACTATTTTATATTTGTTATTTTTTAACATGTTGATGATGAAATTTTGTGCTCTTTCTTCGATTGTCCGCTTACAAAATTTGCTGATCATAAAATACTGCCTAAAACATTATGATGTTGCGATATGGACATCAAATGTTACTAACAAGTACATTCGAAAAGTACTTGAAAAATCAAATATTGATACAAGTGACTTTGAATTCATATGGGGTAGGTCCCATTGTCACTTGCAAACAAAATCCAAATCATGTAGTATGATACAGATTTATGAGAAAAGGCTAAGCGACGTGTGGTCCCAATATGGAAATAAGTACACAGAATCAAATGTATTGCTAATAGATACATCAAAGCCTACTTATCAATTCCTTGGATACCGGTCAAACTGTATCTTAATAAAGGCTTATATAGGACATGAACACGATACTTGGCTTGTCCAAGTTCTATTCCCCTTTTTAAAGACACTTCATCGTATCAAACAGAAATGCAACTACATTCGAATGTTCAATAGAACATTGAGTTCTTTGTATTAAGTGAAGATATTATTTTATGGAAATTTGTTAACGATTACATTGCAATATTTCAATACAAGTCGGACATATTTTTTGGTGACTTAATTTGTATGATTTTATAACTTTTATAGACAGATGATAATTGACAATGATATATAAATACAATTATTAGTATTATTTATGATTGCTTTTAGATTGACAAGTTTTTGCATCATACAAAACTTGATTTCCCCATTCAAAATATTTTCTAAATTTGTTCTCTTAAATCAACTATTTGTAATTTAAATAATCTGATAAAAGCCAACAAGGCATGCAAGAAACTCTCTTTAGTTTTATTTATCTATATGTATTAATACAAGTGCATTACAACTCTTGATTTCTCTGTTCAAAATATTTTTTAAATTACATACTCTTAAATCAATTATTTGTAATTTAAATCATCTCATAAAAACCAACAAGGAACGAAGTTCTCTTTAGTTTTATTGATCTATATGCATTAATACAAGTGACACATAAATTTTGAATTAAACCTCCCTCTATATAAAGGCACATTTCTTACAAAAAATATTACTTCAATGATAATCAGTGCTAAGTGTACTAGAATTTAGATTAAAGCATGATGAGTCATAGATGAATGATTTTGAAAGGTATAGGCATTTGATTTCCCAATCTATAACTTCTTGTAAATGTGTATTCTTAAGTTAATAGTTTATAATTGCAATAATCTCATATAAGCCAACAAGACATGAAATAAATTATTGACTATTATTAGCCTATATTCATTAATATGAGGAGTTTATCAATCCAATATGTAATTTTTGAAATAAAACCCCATATAATTGAAGTTGCAATTGTATTAAAACACAAAATTAATTGCTAATGAGTGCTAAGTGGTATTAAGGGTAGTACGGGATTGGTCATAAGTGAGTGACATTGAACTATAAGATATTTGATTTCTCATTTCATTTTCTTGTAAGTTTGTATTATTAACTCAATTACGATTAATTGAAATAATCTCATATAAGCCAACAAAGCATGAGATACGTTTTATCTTTTATCTTCTTGTATGCATTAAATGAATGTATAAATGTGATATGTATTTTTTGGAATAAAATACAATGTAAAAACATTCAACAAGTAGTTGAAAAATCAAATACCGATACAAGTGACTTTGAATTCATATGGGACATGTCTCATTGTCACTTGCAAACAAAATTCAAATAATGTAGTATGATACAATTTTATGAGAAAATGTTAAGTGATGTGTGGTCCCAATATGGAAATAAGTACGAAGAATCAAATGTATTGCTAATAGATACATCAAAGCTTTCTTCTCAATTCCCCGGATACCGGTCAAATTATATCTTAACACAGGATTATATAGGACATGAACATGATACTTGGCTTGTCCAAGTTCTATTCCCCCTTTTTAAGACACTTCATCGTATCAAAGAGAAACGCAACTACATTCGAATGTTCAATAGAACATTGAGTTCTTGATAGTAGGTGAAGATATTAATTTTTAGAAATTTGTTAACGGGTACATTGCAATATTTCAATACAAGTTTGACACATTTTTTGATGAATTAATTTGTATGTTTTTATAACTTTTATAGATATATGAGAATTAACAATGATATTTAAATATAATTATTAATATTATTTATGATTGCCTTTAGTTTGACATTTTTTTGCATCATACACCACTTGATTTCCCCATTCAAAATATTTTTAAAATTTGTGTTCTTAAATCAAATATTTGTAATTAAAATCATCTCATAAAAGCCAACAAGGCACGCACAAAGTTTTGTAAATGTGTATTCTTAAGTTAATAGTTTATAATTGCAATAATCTCATATAAGCCAACAAAACATGAAATAAATTATTGACTTTTATTTGCGTATATTCATTAATAAGAGGAGTTTATCAATGCAGTATGTAATTTTTGAAATAAAGCCCCATATAATTAAAGTTGCAATTGTTCAAAAACACAAAAATTATTGCTAATGAGTGCTAAGTGGTATTAAGGGTAGTACGTGATTGGTCATAAGTGAGTGACATTGAACTATAAGAAATTTGATTTCTCAATTCATTTTTTTTGTAAGTTTGTATTACTAACTCAATTATGATTAACTGAAATAATCTCTTACAGGCCAACAATGCACGAGATATGTTCTTTCTTTTATCTTCTTATATGCATTAAATGAATGTATAAATATGGTATGTAATTTTTGGAATAAAATACAATGTAAAACCATATAATTAATTGATAATGAGTACTAAGTGGACTATTTAGAGTCATTTTTGAACTTTTGGAAATGTAAGGAATCTCTGCAACTTTTTTTAAATTTGTAACCTTAAATTAATTATATATTCATTTCCTTACATTTCCTTCTCTGCAACTTTTTTAAATTTGTAATCTTAAATTAATTATATAATCATTCTATATACAACTAATTGAGCACAAAGTTATTTATTGACTACTATTTACGTATATTCATTAATACGTGACTTGTATAAATGTGATATATATTTTTTGAAATAAAACCCCATATAAACAACGTTGTTTTTCTTCCAAGATATTTTCGAAATAAATATCAATGTAAATAAAGGTATATAAATTTCTTATATCTTTTTTAGAATTAATATATAATGAGGACAAGTAGGCTAATTAGGCTTATTGGAGATAGGTCACATATCAATGACTTTGAATATAATCATTGTTAATCTTGAAAAATAATATCATAATTGATAATTTATTTGTAATTATATTAAACAATAATGAATAATATTCAAAAGAGCATGGGGTCATATATAAAGTTCAAATAAAATATTTGAAAAATATGTTTCAACATCTATTTCTTCTACATTTAAAAATCTTATCATTTTCTTTTCCTTTTGGTGAAAGTAATGCTCGGCCATGTTTGTTTGGAAATACTACATCAAGTTATGTTGCTTTTAGACTTGACAACATGAAGAGATCGATACTCCTTCCTTACATACATCTCTTTGAAGACCCTTACAAAGTGGACTCCACTGCGCACTCCTGACGTTGGATTTTAGAAGACAATTTCTTACTTCAATCCACACTAGATATCTAAAATATTGACTTCCCACATAAATGCACTATCTTGATACAGTTGGTCAACTCCTCATAACAAAACAAGAAATGAGAAGGATCATTTGGGAATACATTTACAAGAAGTACATACATGTTACTTAGCTAGATTCCTTTTAGGGGCTTAAACCCAAAATGAACTTCTATATAGATCAATTTGAACATGTAGATTTAAATAGATAACCTTATTGTCATAATAACATGTACCTTATACCAGTGGATGCATGCAGTCAAGATGGTACCTCTAGGGTAGTTCCTGGTTTAATCACATAGGCTTATAGTTGAGATAGAGCAATGGTGTTGAGCCTTCCATAGATACCTAGACCAGTGGTGCCTAACATCAATATACATAAGGGATTCCCTAAAGCTCATATATTTCTTTCTCAAACGATCTCCCTCACCAAACACCACCAAGATGATTTCCTCTTTCTTGGTGCTACCTAGAGGCAATTCTAAGAGGCAAGAAAATCACAACATCATCTCAACTTCTAGACTAGTGAAGCAATGTAGAATGAGGTACCTTCCCTTCAACTATGACATCCTCACAATGTTGTTTATAACCCCCTTTTTTAGTTTCAATTCGACTAGCAAGTCCCTTGATTGACTATTGGGGGGATGTTGGATCCATTAAGCACCAAATTCAAACATCTCAAATATATTATCAAATACTACATCCCACTATAATTGGACTCTAGGCATAGATAGTAGACACATTATCTTAATTCGATTTCTTCACACTTTCATTGTGTATTTATATTGTTGTACCTAACAACTATCCCAATTTTGACCAATTTATAGTTATTATTTGGTTCGACATCAATAAATTTCTTATACTTTATTTTATTTTAATTTAATATTGTGATTTCCTTCCAATCATGTTATATTATAATACGTTATTTAACAATAAAAATATTTAATATGATACTTTGTTCACTTCAAATATAGATAGAGAACTTCTTGTAATAAAACATGCAATTATGTGTGTAACTTAACTTCATTAATCCTACATTTTATATCTTCATGAATATTTTTTCTCATGATTCAACAAATTACAGATTTTCATATACTCCTAATTTATGGCATACCAAACTAGTTATAAATGATACAACATTTCATTTTTTATGATTGTATATTAAAAACACTTGGAGTAAATAAAATTTGTGATCAATAAAAACATTCTTTCTAGGATTAGTTTTTCCAAATTTAATGGAATAATTCTTTAATGCTTAATTTTTACAAATTAAATGAAATAAATAAAATGTTTACAAAAAAATTCAATGTCATTGAAGTCCTTGTAATAGAAATTTTCTAGATTTCTTGAAATATGTGTTAAAAGGTTACGCAGTCAATTATGCAGATCAGCAGTAGTCAATGTTGAAGTAGATGTTGCAGTCAGTTTTGTTTTTAAGGGGGAATAATTTCTGGCATCAGTGAAAGCAGGCAGTAGGGGCTTATTAGGCGTAGGTGAATTATAAGTTCACATAATTGTTTGCTAGGCTAAGTATTAGTCTGAGACCATACTTGTTGGCCTCAAATACCATGAATTCCAGGGCCTTCATTACAAAACAGAGAAAGCAAAACAACCACCACAAACAGAAAAACAAACAATGTCAGCAGATCCAGCCACCCAAATACAAAAAACAAACAATGCCAGCAAATCTAGGGCCCATGCATGAACCTGAAAGACTTGTTCATCATATACACCAAGAGAAGTCTGCAATGCCTTGTACTGGCCATCATTGAAAGCCCAAGTCCGAGAAACATTGAGCCCATGAGCTACAACTTCTTCAAAAACAGAGGTAACCTTATTCCTCTGTGCTGTATCTGTTGCCATAGTCATCAACCAGTAAGAGTTGAACCCGTTGACAAACAGATCATTCCCATTCACAAAAAAATGGGTGCCCTCTATCTTCACATACCCACGTCCTCCTGCTGCAGCTTTATGAAGAAAACTAAGAAAGAACAGAAAAGCAAGAGCCCAAAAGCTCATCTGCCTACCACTACCCATTTAATAAAAATAACTCCACTGACCTCAGAAAACAATATAGATTCCCAAAGTTACAGGTCAAAACTACTGAAGGAGGCTCTTTGCATTGAAGATCTCCAAACACTGAAAATCTATGACAGCTTAGAGCAATAGAGAAGGCTATATAGAGTTAAATATTTGAGAAATTAGTGGCACTTGGCATGTGAAGTTGATAATGGTGCAGAGGAGCTGAAAGGCGAAGCTAAGTTTTGGGAACCCAGAGAACAATGTCTGAGGATGGCAGAACACATTTCATGAATGCTCACATGGGGATGTGACTTTATGCCACTGTTCAACTTGTCAGGATTGATCTCCATAGGGAATGGAGAATATAACTTTATAGGAAACACCAAAACCAAAATGAAAATGGATATGAGGAGGGAAATAATGAAAATGGGTATTTCCCACTAGGTACTCAGACATCTTCATCTCCCAAGTTGTTTGGTGATCATATGTAAATTATCCTCCTAGAGCTAAGGTGCACATTGTTACACTCTAGAGGGTTGATGTTAGAGGATAGGAAGGTTGACATTTCAGTTTTTTTAACTGTATACTTATTTGGATTCAGGTTGGATTTCATTGGAAATTGAGGTCCTATTACATGAGCATTCATTGGAGCATTCAATGGAAGTTGCAATTGTGGTTGCATAGGTAACTGTGAAGGTAATTATGGTTGTTGTATTGGGAATTGTTTTCTGAGAAGGGAGGACTACACAATTTTTGTGACCAAGAGAGGCTTTGGATTGATTAATTCAACCATTGTACCCATGGTGAAGGGTACTGTAACTTTTGAGGACTTTTTCATGCCAGAGTTGGAAATTATGTTTCTCGAGGACCATATTTATTATTATAAGCATTAAAAAAATGCAGAAGAGTCATGGTTCATACCTTGTGGTTAAGATTTCCATGGATTATTCAGGGATAAAAAGTAGGATGGCTCAACTTACTAGTCCCTTGGTACACTTATTTTACTCATAGGAGTTATGGGCATGATTTTTTAGGATGATCCTAATCCCACCCACAAATTTCAACAATTTTCAATAAAAATTCCTTTGAGGAATTTTGTTTTTCTACATTGTGGGAAGAAAATAGCAAGTTCCTTCTCAGTATCAAATTTGTCTTTTATTACCTTGAAAAAAATATAGCTGGGAAGATAATGTGTTGAGGATATCCGTCTTAAAATCCTTTAACAAGATTCCAATCTCCACATAGGTTACACCTCCATTTCATAACTTCATGGCTCTGTTGGAAAAGTATTTGATTCATAGTTTGCTTATAGAATCTCCCCATGAGAATATTTTTCATAAGTAATAGATTGTCTCATAAATTTCTTTTGATATATCATCTTTTACCACTAGGTTCACCATATCAATCCATTCATCCCGTATCCCTCAAATTAAAATTGTCTTCAAGATGTCACCACCTAGAGTGTTGTGTGGATACCTATGCAAATTAGATTGGAAACACTCTACATAGTCCTCCAGGTTCCCTTCTTCCTTATGTGTCATATTAAATGTATCCTCCCTCAACTCTCAAGATTTGCAATACTCTTGGTAATTCTCAAGAAATGAAATTTCATAACAAATTGGAAACATAACAAACTGGAAATGACAGTAACAAACTGAAAACATAGGAACAATAATCACACATGACCCATGAATGGGATGAAAGGTTTCCTCAAGGGGATTTCATTAAATCAACAGGGAAATTACATTGGAGAATGAGATATATGGAGATACAAGAAGAATATACAAAATTACAATAGATATTACATAATACTATAGAAAAAAGTTTGAATCTGTCTCGCGCAAACACACCAAAAGAGTCATAAGCTCTGTCTTCTAATGTCTCTGTGATCAAACAAAAATTGGAAGGAGTTACACTCTGCTTCCAAAATATGTGATCCATTTCTTGTGATAATTTTGTCCTTCTTATAATGCTCCTACATTTTTTTGTTACAACTATATCTTATTGACTTCTTACTAGCCATTTATGCTACCAACAAATAAACCAACCAAACCTAAATTTGTTATGTTTATATTAAACTATTGTAGTTCCTACTGATATGTCCTCGACCATAAGTGCTAAGCTAGAAACTAAAGTGGTTGTTGAGATAGATACTAAGGCAGTTGTTGAACTAGAATTTATGGAAGCTATGATGACGAATCCCATGAATCTCCTTAAGGTATAACCAATAGATCCTACTGAGCAGATGTTAAGGCATTGAACTTGGAAATATTCTTCCAATTATTTCCCACTGGGTACTCAGACATCTTCATCTCCCAAATTCACATATCTAGGTTTTTGTTGCGGCTGTAAGAGGACGGCAACAAATTTCTGAAAACAGAGCAAATATTAGAAAGTAGCCCAAAATCATCAAGCAATTTATCTAAGATAAGAATCAAGATTGGCAGAATTATGGAAGAATTAAATGATTGGCATACTCTGATAAATGTATGACAGAATTAGATGATTAGCATGCCCTTATAAATG
>LPNX010116142.1:54213-64931 GCA_001517045.1 Pseudotsuga menziesii
TGCAAGATTTTGTGACAAAGGAATTCTCCAAGGTGAATCCTAGGGAATTAATGATTATACACAAGATAAGAGAACTCATAAGGATGCATTTTTTTCAATGGAAAACAATATAACTATTGTGTATTAGCAATGCAAAGAGACATTCATTCAATATAAATATTACTTACAAGATGGTGGGTTAATTGAAGGAAGGGTATGTGAATCCAATCCCCTTATGGATGTGCTTCAACATTATATATACCAAGAAATTGAGGGTGTTATTGATGGTGTTTCAATTGTATAAAAAAACTTAGATGTGACAATCTTAGAGGTCACTAAGAAGGATCAATTTACTATTCACAATAAAGGGATGAGTAATTCTACTAAGATGTGAGTTAGGAGGGTACAAAATAATAAAAACATCCAACTATGGAACCTTTAGTGATTATGGACGTAGTGAATGATTTAACATACCTCGGTGAAGGCAAAGAATTGGAATATGTGGCTAGGTAGTGCATAGAGTGTTGTAAGGTTGTATGGAGTGAAGGCTACCAATTTCCCACATGCCTATTGAAAGAACCTTCAAGGCATTATAGGTTTAGAAATCTAGTTGATAAAACTTGTGGTGGTAGAAATCCTTGTTGGGCATCATCTTCTCTTCATTGAGGCTAATTTACATGAACATAGCTCCTTCATAGAGAAACAATGCCGCCTCCTTGAGTCCTTCACATGGCAAAAACACAGCCAATTAAACACTACAATGTGAACTCAGCCTCTTTAACAGACTGAGCTCACCCTTCATACCAATTTTTTGAGCAAGAATCAAATCCCATCGAATGTTGAATTTTCAATTTGGGTTTCTAGGGAAAAATCTCTATTTTCTATGGCGTATTCAATTTCTATGTGATTGTATGGATCTTTTTTATTGTTTCTGCTCAGGTGTTAATTAATTCCTCCACCATCAAATTTATTTTTGGGTTAATTCATATGTATTTTAACCATCTCCTTGAAGTCGCTGATGGGAATCATTGCTAGTGCATTTGTAAATTCACTACAACATTGAAAAATTACTCCCAAGCATATCATTTCCAAGTTAATTAAATTGATCTTCCTGATAATTGTGTAGTATGTCGTTGGTTTTGCATTCTCCAATAGCTATCATATGGTTAACCCTTTTCAAGAAGCAAAACATCCCCAAATTGTACGTTGTAGTAATTCCACACAGACACCCGCATGGTAACAAAAATGAATCCACAATCTAGTGATCACGGTTTATGAGAAACATTGACAAAATAAGCCTTCATATCATCACCTACAGCCAGTCCATTTGAATAAGAATTTGGTCAACAATATTCTAGTTTGTTTGGTTGTTGTTTATTACTTAGTACAATTACCTTGAAAACAGTTCAACAACATTACCTTGTCATTCACTTGTGAACAATGACATTGAGGGAAGCATTGATATGCATGTTATGGCTTAAATGACCTTGTAGGCTTGCAGTGATTCCCATACAAGAGTGCTGGGATTCACTCATCTTGGCCTAACTGAGTTAGCCTTTTTTATGCTTGTATTTTCTAAGGGTACAAAACTAGTTTAAGAGTGTTGTCTATGCATAGTCAGATCACAGGCTATTATACTCAGCTGAGAACAAGGTGCCATTCACCCTATTATTTCCTGTTTATGATTGGCACTCGGTAGAAGTACTAGTTTTAACATTAGACAACAATGAACAAGCCCAAATACGAAGTTCTCAGAACCATTCCTATATGCATGTTGGTAAGTAGTAGCATAGAAGTTTGCACTAAAAATTGCACCAAGAAAGAGAACAAAAATTATTTTCCATAGAAGATCCATATTGGTGAAATGATTGGGTTACCTGTTGCACTTTAACACCTTAAGACAAACGTACATATATTCTGGTGGTATAATTACACCATTTTATTAATAAAATTCATTGTTCATGAGTATAGATATCAGCCACAATGTTATTCAAACTTCAGCTGCAAATTGGTAATAGTTGACAGTGCAAACCTGATTTAGTATTTCATGATAAAGGTCTAGAAGAAAAGCCTCAGAACTGTTCCACTCGTACTGCTTTAAGGAGAATAAAGGGTCTGAAAAATCAGCTGCCCTAACCATTTTGATTGACATTTTCCCGCTTATTTCTTACACAATAAAACCAAAAAAAAATAAGGTTGTGACTGTCTAAAACATATGAGGCTAGTTTCTTCAGCTCGAGTGAAAGGTTTGATAGATCCAATGTTCCACCAGACTGTGCCATAGTTGGCAAATTTTGACCTGAAGATGTATGCACAAGATCAGACCTCACAGAAGTAGCATTTGATGATGATACACATGCCAATAAAACTAACGTGTTTGGCTGCTGATGTAAATTAATTGAGTGGCCATATGATCCTGCTGGTATTGCTGAGTTGGAATTTAGTTTGTGAGGACTGTTGAAAGGCAAAACAAAGATTCTACAGGAGCCAAAACAAATGTCCAAATGAATACAACACCCTATTATGGATATTCTGGAAACCACAACATACATAAATCCTAGTTGCAGGTCACGTCTTTTATTTTTCATGTCTCTTTCTTTCTAACTTAGGCTACAAGGTACTGAAAAAGATTATTTGAATTTAGGAAATTATTGTTAAGTAATTTATATGAGTCAGTTAGGTTCCTTTCAAGGGGTTCAATTGTGTTTCATTTAATTCTAGAGGTATAAAGCTAAGATGATTGGTCAGCTCCAGCAAGATATAATTTTATTCGAAATGCATAAAAAGCTATGAAACATAACACAACCATATAGGCCTCCGTGTCCGTGTCCAACGGTTCGGGCATGTGACATGACCTGACAAATGTCAGACATGAGTTTTAATGTGTCCTAAAACGTATGACATGTTTTGGGCACGTGTCAGGATAGAAAATGAAAGATAAGGAGAATACCACTTCTAAGGCACTGGTAGGCACACCTCCAACAAGCAAGATAATGACAATACAATAAAAAATGGTCTTAAAAATAATGACCTGCTACCATTACTATTTCATTTGCAGAGGCTCCAATGAAATGAGGCTAGTTTCTTCAGCCTGAGTGAAAGGTTTGATAGATCCAATGTTCCACCAGACTGTGCCATATTTGGCAAATTTTGACCTGAAGATGTATGCAAAAGATCAGACCTCACAGAAGTAGCATTTGATGATGATACACCTGCCACTAAAACTGACGTGTTTGGCTGCTGATGTAAATTAATTGAGTGGCCATATGATCCTGCTGGTATTGCTGAGTTGGAATTTAGTTTGTGAGGATTGTTGAAAGCCAAAACAAATATTCTACAGAAGCCAAAACAAATGTCCAAATGAATACAACACCCTATTATGGATATTCTGGACACCACAACATACATAAATCCTAGTTGTAGGTCACGTCTTTTATTTTTCATGTCTCTTTCTTTCCAACTCAGGCTACAAGGTACTATTAAAAGATTATTTGAATTTAGGACATTATTGTTAAGTAATTTATATGAGTCAGTTAGGTTCCTTTCAAGGGGTTCAATTGTGTTTCATTTAATTCTAGAGGTAGAAATCTAAGATGATTGGTCGGATCTAGCAAGATACAATTTTATTCAAAATGCATAAAAAGCTATGAAACATGACACAGCCATATAGGCCTCCGTGTCCGTGTTCAATGGGCCGGGCATGTGACATGACCTGACAAATGTCGGACATGATTTTTAATGTGTCCTAAAACACATCACATGTTTTGGGCACGTGTCAGGATAGAAAATGAAATATAAGAAGAATACCACTTCTAAGGCACTGGAAGGCACACCTCCAACAAGCAAGATAATGACCATACAATAAAAAATGGTCTTAAAAATAATGACCTGCTACCATTACTATTTCATTTGCAGAGCCTCCAATGAAATGAGGCTAGTTTCTTCAGCCCGAGTGAAAGGTTTCATAGATCCAATGTTCCACCAGACTATGCCATAGTTGGAAAATTTTGACCTGAAGATGTATGCACAAGATCAGACCTCACAGAAGTAGCATTTGATGATGATACAACTGCCACTAAAACTGACGTGTTTGGCTGCTGATGTAAATTAATTGATTTCCACATGATCTTGCTGGTATTGCTGAGTTGGAATTTAGTTTGTGAGGACTGTTGAAAGGCAAAACAAAGATTCTATAGGAGCCAAAACAAATGTCCAAATGAATACAACACCCTATTCTGGATATTATGGAAACCACAACATACATAAATCCTAGTTGCAGGTCACATCTGTTATTTTTCATGTCTTTTTCTTTCCAACTCAGGCTACAAGGTACTGAAAAAAGATTATTTGAATTTAGGACATTATTGTTAAGTAATTTATATGAGTCAGTTAGGTTCCTTTCAAGGGGTTCAATTGTGTTTCATTTAATTCTAGAGGTAGAAAGCTAAGATGATTGGTCGGCTCCAGCAAGATACAATTTTATTCGAAATGCATAAAAAGCTATGAAACATGACACAGCCATATAGGCCTCCGTGTCCATGTCCAACGGGTCGAGCATGTGACATGACCTGACAAATGTTGGACATGAGTTTTAATGTGTCCTAAAACGCATGACATGTTTTGGGCATGTGTCAGGATATAAAATGAAAGATAAGGAGAATACCACTTCTAAGGAATTGGCAGGCACACCTCCAACAAGAAAGATAGTGACCATACAATAAAAAACAGTCTTAAAAATAATGACATGCTACCATTACTATATCATTTGCAGAGCATCCAATGAAATGAGGCTAGTTTTTTCAGCCCGAGTGAAAGGTTTCATAGATCCAATGTTCCACCAGACTGTGCCATAGTTGGCAAATTTTGACCTGAAGATGGATGCACAAGATCAGACCTCACAGAAGTATCATTTGATGATGATACACCTGCCACTAAAACTGACGTGTTTGGCTACTGATGTAAATTAATTGAGTGGCCATATGATCCTGCTGGTATTGCTGAGTTGGAATTTAGTTTGTGAGGACTGTTGAAAGCCAAAAGAAAGATTCTACAGGAGCCAAAACAAATGTCCAAATGAATACAACACCCTATTATGGATATTATGGAAACCACAACATACATAAATCCTAGTTGCAGGTCACGTCTTTTATTTTTCATGTCTCTTTCTTTCCAACTCAGGGTATAAGGTACTAAAAAAGATTATTTGAATTTAGGACATTATTGTTAAGTAATTTATATGAGTCAGTTAGGTTCCTTTCAAGGGGTTCAACTGTGTTTCATTTAATTCTAGAGGTAGAGAGCTAAGATGATTGGTCGGCTCCAGCAAGATACAATTTTATTCGAAATGCATAAAAAGCTATGAAACATGACACAGACATATAGTCCTCCGTGTCCGTGTCCAACGGGTCGGGCATGTGACATGAACTGACAAATGTTGGACATGAGTTTTAATGTGTCCTAAAACGCATGACATGTTTTGGGCACGTGTCAGGATACAAAATGAAAGATAAGGAGAATACCACTTCTAAGGAACTGGTAGGCACACCTCCAACATGCAAGAGAGTGACCATACAATAAAAAACAGTCTTAAAAATAATGACCTGCTACCATTACTATTTCATTTGCAGAGCCTCCAATGAAATGAGGCTAGTTTCTTCAGCCCGAGTGAAAGGTTTGATAGATCCAATGTTCCACCAGAATGTGCCATAGTTGGAAAATTTTGACCTGATGATGTATGCACAAGATCAGACCTCACAGAAGTAGCATTTGATGATGATACAACTGCCACTAAAACTGACATGTTTGGCTGCTGATGTAAATTAATTGAGTGGCCATATGATCCTACTGGTATTGCTGAGTTGGAATTTATTTTGTGAGGACTGTTGAAAGCCACAGGCACACCGGATTGTGGAGGTTTATAAGTTGAATATATTCCTGACAAAGTATTAGTGTCAGAAGTTAGTTTAACAATCCAAGTATCTATGTGGGAATCCAGCTTTGTGCCCTTTGGACCAAATTTCAACTCTTCATGAGTCTCAGGAAGCTAGCAGTTGCTGCAACACTGGAAAGGTAGTCCAACAGATGGGTAATGTACAGGTAAAGACACTTGAGCTCATGTACATTGAATTCATGATATTATCGCAGGTTCAAACACTCGCCCATCACCAAGGATTAAAAATTGTTTAACAAGTCCCCCTCACTAATAAGGTACCTGAAAAACAATTGATATTGGATATTAAATGCTACAAATAGGAGGACTAAGAGAAAAAAGCTCCCAAAAGAGATTGCTAATTAAATTTTAAAAATTTCTGTTCCTTTAAGGCATTGGATGACTCCTTGAACAATGTGTTATGGGAAAACAAAGGTTGCCAGATAAGAGGCAACAATTAGAATTCTAGCTCATTGTGCCCTGTTGTTAAAATGAAAGCTAAATCCAGCTAGATTTCTATCATGGTGTAATGATCTAACACACATAAGCTTTCCCTTATAGTGCCATGTTGTTAGAAGGAAAGATAACTCTAGCTAGATTTCCATCATGGTGTACTGTATTTGATGACAATGTGGTTGTGTTAGATGGAAACTACCTTATAAAAGATAACAGACATTAGGTTTACTCACCGTGCAATGTTTTAAGAACAAAAGTTAACTCCAGCTAGATTTCCATGATGGTGCATTGTGATTGATGACAATGTGGTTGTGCTAGATGAAAAACTACACTATGAAAGCTTACACATTAGATTTCCCTCACCATGCAACTATTTAATGATGAAATCTAACTCCAACTAGATTTCCAAAACGACGCAATGTCCTTGATGACAATGTGGTTTTATTACACAGAAAACTCCCTTATGAAAGCGAACACACATTAGGTTTCACTAATCGTGCCATGTTGTTAAAATAAAAGCTAACTCCAGCTATATTTTCATCATGGTGTAATGAGCTAGCACACATAAGCTTTCTCTTATAGTGCCATGTTGTTAGAAGGAAAGCCAACTCAAGCTAGATTTCCATCACGGTGTAATGTATTTGATAACAATGTGGCCGTGTTAGATGGAAAACTACCTTATGAAAGCTAGCATACATTAGTTTTACTCATTGTGCAATGTTTTAAGAACGAAAACTAACTCAAGCTAGATTTTCATCATGGTGCATTGTGATTGATGACAATATGGTTGTGCCAGAAGTAAAACTACATTATGAATACTAACATACATTAGATGTCACTTACCGTGCAATGATTTAAGGACGAAATATAACTCTAGATAGATTTCCATCATGGTGCAATGTGATCGATGATGATGTGGTTGTGTTAGATGGAAAACTACCTTATGAAAGCTAACACACATTAGATTTCACTCATTGTCCCATGTAGTTAGAAGAAAAGTTAACTTTAGCTAGATTTCCATCATGGTACATTGTGATTGATGACAATGTGGTCATGCTAGATGGAAAAATACCCGATGAAGGCTTACACACATTAGATTTCACTCACCATGCAATGATTTAAATATTAAAGCTAACTCCAGCTAGATTTCCATCATGGTGCAATGTGAGTGATGATGATGTGTTTTTTTTGGAAATCTAACTCCAGCTAGATTTCCAAAACGACGCAATGTCCTTGATGACAATGTGGTTTTATTACATAGAAAACTCCCTTATGAAAACAGACACACATTAGTTTTCACTAATCATGCCATGTTGTTAAAATAAACGCTAACTCCAGCTAGATTTTCATCATGGTGTAATGAGCTAACACACATAAGCTTTCCCTTATAGTGCCATGTTGTTAGAAGGAAAGCTAACTCAAGCTAGATTTCCATCACGGTGTAATGTATTTGATAACGATGTGGCCATGTTAGATGGAAAACTACCTTATGAAAGCTAGCATACAATAGTTTTACTCATTGTGCAATGTTTTAAGAACGAAAGCTAACTCAAGCTAGATTTTCATCATGGTGCATTGTGATTGATGACAATATGGTTGTGCCAGATGTAAAACTAGATTATGAATACTAACACACATTAGATATCACTTACTGTGCAATGATTTAAGGACGAAATCTAACTCTAGATAGATTTCCATCACAATGCAATGTGATCGATGACGGTGTGGTTGTGTTAGATGAAAAAATACCTTATGAAAGATAACGCACATTATATTTCACTCATTGTCCCATGTAGTTAGAAGAAAAGTTAACTCCAGCTAGATTTCCATCATGCTACATTTTGATTGATGACAATGTGGTCGTGTTAGATGAAAAATACCCGATGAAGTCTTACACACATTAGATTTCACTCACCGTGCAATGATTTAAATATTAAAGCTAACTCCAGCTAGATTTCCATCGCGGTGCAATGTGATTGATGTCGATGTGGTTTTTTTGAAAATCTAACTCCAGCTAGATTTCCAAAACGAAGCAATGTCCTTGATGACAATGTGGTTTTATTACATATAAAACTCTCTTATGAAAGTGGACACACATTAGTTTTCACTAATCATGCCATGTTGTTAAAATAAAACCTAACTCCAGCTAGATTTCCATCATGGTGTAATGAGCTAACACACATAAGCTTTCCCTTATTGTGCCATGTTGTTAGAAGGAAAGCTAACTCAAGCTAGATTTCCATCACGGTGTAATGTATTTGATAACAATGTGGCCGTGTTAGATGGAAAACTACTCTATGAAAGCTATCATACATTAGTTTTACTCATTGTGCAATGTTTTAAGAACAAAAGCTAACTCAAGCTGGATTTTCATCATGGTGCATTGTGATTGATGACAATATGGTTGTGCCAGATGTAAAACTACATTATGAATACTAACACACATTAGATGTCACTTACCGTGCAATGATTTAAGGACGAAATCTAACTCTAGCTAGATTTCCATCATGGTGCAATGTGATCGATGACGATGTGGTTGTGTTAGATGGAAAACTACCTTATGAAAGCTAACGCACATTAGATTTCACTCATCGTCCCATGTAGTTAGAAGAAAAGTTAACTCCAGCTATATTTCCATCATGGTACATTGTGATTGATGACAATGTGGTCATGCTAGATGGAAAAATACCCGACGAAGGCTTAAACACATTAGATTTCACTCACAGTGCAATGATTTAAATATTAAAGCTAACTCAAGCTAGATTTCCATCACGGTGCAATGTGATTGATGACGATGTGGTTTTTTTAGATGGGAAACTATCTTACAAAAGCTAACTCACATTAGCTTCCACTCATCATGCCATGTTAGTAGGAAACTTACTCCAGCTATATTTTCATCATGGTGCAATGAACTAACACACATAATCTTTTACTCATCGTGCCATTTAGTTAAAAGGAAAGCTAACCCCAGCTAGATTTTCATAATGGTGAAATGAGCCAACACACATAAGTTTTTACTCATTGTGCCATCTTCTTATATAGAAAACTACCTTACGAAGGTAACACACATTAACTTTCACTTATTTTTCCATGTATTTAGAAGGAAAACTAACTCCAGCTAGATTTTCATCATGGTGTAATGAGTTAACACACATGGCTTTTACTCATCGTGCCATGTTGTTAGAAGGAAAACTGACTCTAGCTAGATTTGCATCATGGTGTAATGTATTTGATGAAAATGTGTCTGTTTTAGATGGAAAAATACTTTATGAAAAATAACACACATTAGCTTTCACTCACCATGCAATTTTTTAGGAACGAAACCTAACTCCAGCTATATTTTCATCATGGTGCAATGCGACTGATGACAATGTGGTTGTGTTATATGGAAAACTACCTTATGAAAGATAACACACATTAACTTTCACTTATCGTGCAATCATTTAAGAACGAAATCTAAATCCAGCTAGATTTCCATCATGGTGCAATGTGATTGATGACAATGTGGTTGTGCTAGATGGAAAACTACCCTATGAAACCTAACACACATTGTGTATTGTTTGAAGAATGAAAACTAACTCCATCTAGATATCTATCATGATGAAATGTGATTGATGACATTGTGGTTGTGTTAAATAGAAACTACCTTATGAAAAATAACACACATTTTCTTTCATTCATCATGCCAAGTTGTTAGAGCGAAGCTAACTCCATCTTAATTTTTGTCATGGTCATGGAGTTAGCTTTCTCTCTAACAACTTGGCACGATGAGTGAAAGCAAATATCATGGAGTTATCTTTCACTCTAACAATTTGACATGTATGTTCAGATAGAATCTCTTATTTTATGACAATGTGGTTGTGCTAGATGGAAAACTACCATAAGAAAGCTAACACATATTAACTTTCATTCGCCATGCAATTTTCTTATAAGGTAAACTAACTCGAAATAAATTTCCATAATGGTGCAATGTATTTGATCATAATGTGGTTATGATGGATGAAAAATTACCTTATGTAAGATAACACTATGATTAGCTATTATCATGAGCCATTTAATGATCATCATGATTAGCTATTATAATGACCTCCACAATTGTTTTTGTACATATACTTACAAATAGAATGATGCGTGCATTTATAATATTTTTGAATTCATTTTTTTTTCAATAATTTGAAATTGTGGTAATAGTTTTTTTCATTTTTTTTCCAGAAACAATGGAGTTTGATGCGAGTAAAATTGAAAAAGAAGCGACTTCAAAAGGTTAGAGTTATTTATCTTCTTCATATGTATGAATTGAGATGTTATAAAATATGTTTTCATATTACTCTTTAATTGATGCTTTTAATTGTTT
>LPNX010116148.1:0-18305 GCA_001517045.1 Pseudotsuga menziesii
TCCAAACCCCTATTTCGGTCCCATACACGAGCTCTCCCTTTTCTTTGTTTAGCGGAGGGATACCTGCTCCAGTCTTTCAGACCCCAGCTTCTATGGGGATGACCCAAACCACTTACACTACACCTCCCACCCAAAATATTGTGGCCTATGGATGGAATCCGTTTCAAGGCAACCTTCCCACTTCACAATCGGTGTCTGGGGGCAACCCCACCTTTACCTATGGGCATTCGGGGGCTGGACCCTCTAATCCCCAAGCTGGCACATCTAGTGCACTGGTTAGGCCCAAACTTCCATTTCTGGCAACTTTGAACTTGCTAGACTTATCAAAATTGATGAATGACCCGGTGAGGCATGACCCTTTGTGGCCACCTGTTCCCACCAAACTGCCCTCGGACATCCCTAAGTTCGAAGGTAAGGCTGGTGAAGATCCTGGGGCTCATGCCACCACCTTCCATTTATGGTGTTCTTCCAACTCATTGAATGAAGATTCAGTGAGATTGAGGCTGTTCCAGAGGACCTTCACTGGCACTGCAGCAAAATGGTACATAGAGCTGCCTTCTGCTGCTTTTAGTAGTTTATGGGACCTGGCTAGTGCTTTCCTCAGTCACTTTCAGCTTCCGGTCCGTTACGATTTCGGAATGGACTTGTTGTCTACTTTCAGACAAAACAAGGAAACCCACATCTCAGATCATATCCAAGAGTGGAGGAGGCGAAAGAGTCTTATCAAAGCCACCATCCCTCCTGAGTTTCTATTAGAGTGGTTCCTTAAATCAATGTTGCCATATATATCTAAGGATGTTTCCACATCAGGAGTGACTAGTGAGGAAGAATCCATACTCAAGGCCCAGTAGTTGGACTTGATTTATTCACAGTCTGGGATTCTATATGAAATCATCCCTAAGGCACCTAGGCCTTCGCATGAGGCCGAGAAACCAAAGCTTGGACCCCATGCCAATGGTGTGGTTGGGTCCGTAAACTCTCCCACTGTAGAGTCTTTGACAAAAAAACTTCACCAATTGTCTATCAAACAGTCTACGGCGGAGGCAGCAAAGGATTCCCCCTCCTCCCAAAATGCAAATGTTTTTGCACAAACCTCTTCGAAGGGCAATCAGCAGCCCGACGGGAAGAAGAAGAAGGGTAAAAAGGGAGAGGGAAACCAAAATCAAAACAAGCCAAAGCCCGCAAACAATGATGATGGGGGAAAAAAGGAAAAGAAGAAAGTCAAGTTCTCTTGTAAGTTGTGCCAAGGGGACCACCTTACTCATCTTTGTCCCCTCATGGAACAAGCTCAGAAGCTGCTCCAAGCTCAACCACCGGCTGTCCTGAAGGATCCATTTCCCCAAGGGCAGAATTCTGCTTCAGCTTCTACCGTATCAGGGGGCACTCAAGCTACCCCTGATCCCAATTATATCAACATGGTTAGATCCTAAACTTTGTTACAAACCAGGAACAAAAACTATGAGAAAGAGATCGATGAGAAGGGTAAAGCTGTAGTTGAACCTTCCAACCCTCTCACTATAGAGAAACCTGCGGAAATAATGCCAAAGATACCCAAAGGTGTCTTTAAGAAGACTTTGCATAACCCAAATGCCAGAGCCACTTCTAACTACTCTGTGGTTGAAGACTTGGCTCAGACTCCGTGTGTAATGTCAGCTTTGGAGGTGCTATAAAGTTGTCCCGCTCAGCGGGATGCCCTCTTAGAAGCTTTAGGTAGCATGGACTCTTCGAGTCTCACAGCGAAATTTCATCTATCTGATGTTAAAATTCGCCTCCCTTACCATGTAGCCCTATCGATAGATGTTCATGGTGGTAATACCATTGGACGAGCAGTTGTTGATGAGGGAGCCTCTACATGTGTTATGTCCCTGGCCTTTTGGAAAGCTCTTGGATCCCCAGAGCTGGTCCCATCAACCACTTTACTTACTGCTTTTGATGGAAGATCTTTCCGTCCACATGGTATCCTGCTGGCTTTTGAGATTAAGTTGGCTGGCAAAGCAATGTCTGTTGAAGTTGAAGTGATTGATGCTCCGTTGGACTACAATTTGCTTCTGGGTAGGAATTGGACTTATGCAATGTCTGCTGTTGCATCAGCTGTCTTTCGTGTCGTGGTTTTTCCACATGAGGGCAAGGCGGTCACTATTGACCAACTTGATTTTTACCCAAAAAGGCCGCTTAGAGTCTAAAGATTCCACTGTGCCATTGGTTGATCAGGCCAAACTTGCTGCACAGAGCTTGGGGGATGGAATGTACGCATCATTGATGGGCACATTCGATATTCTAGCTCTAGTCCTTTATATCGGTTCTACTACTATAGGGAAGTCCATTAATTCGGTGGTCGATAGGATTGATCCTTGGGTTCTCCCAACCCCTCAGGAACCGAAAGTGCCCTTATCTGTAGTGGAAGTGGCATATCAAGCTATTACCCAAACCACTGTTGATCCCATTCCAGATCCTCTTACAGTCTCGGATGATCTGGAAGAAGTCTACATGCCCGCATGGGCAGAAAACTCTTTACATTCCATAGATTGCTTAGACACCGTTTTACCTTTCGATGAAGCTATTTTGGAAGCTATGTGTGCACGTGATAAGATATGTGAGGATCTTCATCACCGATCTTATTTCCTTCTAGAGCTAAGCAAGATAGAAAACCAAGAGTTTCATGTGAGACTGTCGGATGATGTTGATACACCTGTCAACCCTTTACCTAGGGAAGGAGTGTTTGCCGAGGGGAATATGGCAAACATTTCCGCCACTATATCGATCAACATCTCTATAAAACCAGATGTCGTGGAAAATATCTATATAGGTGCAAACTTCTCTCCGGAGGAGATTGCCATTTATACAGCCCTTTTCAAGGAATTCCGCGATATCTTTGCCTGGTCATATGAGGAGATGCCAAGCATTGATCCATCTATTGTTCAACATGAGATCCCAACCTATCCTGATGCCAAGCCAGTTCGACAAAAATTACGCCCCATGAACCTGCGTAAAGCGGCGGCTGTGAAGGCAGAGGTTGAAAAGCTGTTGAAAGTAGGTTTTATATATCTCGTAGCTTTGACTGAATGGGTGTCCAACCCAGTTCCTGTTGATAAAAAGCAAGGGACTATTCACGTTTGTACGGACTTTCGAGACCTTAACAAAGCCTGTCCTAAGGACAATTACCCCACACCTTTTATTGATAAGATCATAGATGCATGTGTGGGTAGTGAGGTATTCTCATTTATGGATGGTTTCTCCGGCTACAATCAAATCCAAATTAAACCGGAAGACCAGCATAAAACTGCTTTTATTTGCCCTTGGGGTACATTTGCGTATAGAAAAATGCCCTTCGGATTGAAAAATGCAGGGGCAACCTTTCAACGAGCCATGAAATTTGCTTTTCATGACATAAAAGCCATTGTCAAGCCTTACCTTGATAATCTGCCCGCTCATTCTCGCAAGAGGATCCAGCATCCAGATCATTTATGGTTGATTTTTGAGAGATCCAGATACTATAAAATTCGCTTGAATCCCCACAAGTGTGTTTTCTGCGTCGAGTCAGGAGGATTGATTGGATTCATTGTCTCTAGTAGGGGCATTCAGGTGGATCCTTTAAAAGTTGAGGCCATTGTAAATCTACCTCCTCCTCGTTCTCTTAGGCAACTTCAGAGTCTACAAGGAAAGTCTAACTTCCTTCGACGTTTTATCGTTAATTATGCCAAGATCACTAAAGGTTTCATGCGCCTGCTTAAATAGGACACCCCATTTGTATGGGATGAAACTGCACAACTTGCGTTCGAGGCATTGAAAAAAGCCTTGTTGTCGGCTCCTTTATTACGCACACCAGATTATTCTAGGGATTTTATATTATATCTGGCCACGTCAGAGTCTACCATTGGGGTAGTGCTAGTTCAGGAGAACGACAAGCTCGTTGAGCATGTTGTTTATTATCTTAGCCATGCTCTAGTTGGACTTGAGCTTAAGTACTCCCACATCAAGAAGTTAGCCTTAGCAGCTGTTTATGTTGTACAGAGGTTACGGCACTACATCTTACTGAGCACCACTACTGTAGTGGCGGATGTAAACCCTTTCCAATATGTTTTATCCCGATGGATTGTTGGGGGAAAATTCAACAAATGGATAGTCATCCTCCAAGAGTTTGACTTGGTTTTCCAATCTGCTAAATCCAAAAAGTCCTTAGTTTTTGTCGAGCTTATAGCAGAATTTCCTACGGAAGAAGATGTAGTGATTGAGGATGACTCATTCCCAGATGAGCACATCTTCCTCATATCCACCTCTGATCCTTGGTACTGAGATATTCTTATATATCTCCAGGCTTTGAAGTATCCTGCCGCTTACTCTAGGGAAGACCGACGCAAGTTACGCCTTCATGCTAAAAACTACCTCATTATAGGAGATACATTATATCGACAAGGGTTAGATTCCGTCTTGCGTCGCTGCCTTACTCATGAGGAAGCGGAGATTGTCCTAAATGATTCACATAGAGGAGCGTGTGGGGGTCATTTATCTGGGTTAGCAATGGCCCAGAAGATATTACGTGCTGGGTATTTCTGGCCCACCATCTTTAAAGATTGTGTGGAAGCAGTGAAACGCTATTATCCGTGTCAGCTTTACACCAGAAAAATGCGGTCACATCCTGCTCCCTTGTTTCCTATTGTATCGGTAGGCCCCTTCATGAAATGGGGGATCGATTATATGACATGCAACCCAGCCTCGGCTGGGGGGCATAAATACATTATTTTCGCTGTTGACTATTTCACAAAATGGGCAGAGGCAATGCTTACTTTCAAAGACAACGATGAAACAACAGCTTTCTTCATGTTTAATCAGATTATTGCTAGGTTTGGTATTCCCAAAGTGATTATCACTGACCATGGCAGTCATTTCCAAAATAACATGATGACAGAACTGACCACCATGCTCGGATTCTGACAAGAACATTCTTCTCCATATTATCCGCAAGCAAATGGTTAGGTTGAGGCTGTAAACAAGACTTTAAAAACTATCCTTAAACGTACTATTGATGCAGCCCGCTTGAATTGGCACATCATTTCATATCCTGCTCTTTGGGCTTATCGAACCAATGTAAAGACTGCTACAGGTTTTCCCCCTTCCAACTCGTTCACGGGGTGGAAGCTATTACGCCAATTGAATGCGAAATCCCATCCTTACAGATAGCTATTCATGTGCTACCTGACATGACTAAGCTTGAGGAATGGTTGCTCCATTTAGAACACCTTGATGAACAACGTAGAGATGCGTTGACTGTAAATCAGGCTCATAAGAATAGGGTTAAATCTCAATACGATAAAACGGTCAAACCTAGGGTTTTCTCTAAAGGGGAACTTGTCTTGGTCTGGGACCAAGATAAAGAGCCTCTGGGGGCAGGAAAATTCAAGGCCATGTGGTTAGGACCCTATGCCGTGTCTAAATTTTTGAGTAAAGGCGCATATGAATTAGTGGATTATGATGGGAATAAGCTGCCTGAGCCTAGAAATGGGCTCTACCTGAAGAAGTACTACGCTTAGGCTTAGCACTTTTTCTTGTATATTAGTGTATGTATTTTTATGTACATTAGGTTGTCAGTTTCATTTTTTATACTATCTGTTGGTTGTTGCAGATGTCTTC
Organism: Pseudotsuga menziesii; assembly: GCA_001517045.1. Taxonomy (NCBI): domain Eukaryota; kingdom Viridiplantae; phylum Streptophyta; class Pinopsida; order Pinales; family Pinaceae; genus Pseudotsuga; species Pseudotsuga menziesii. The sequence continues at coordinate 5,629 of LPNX010116148.1, forward strand.
CGAGATGTATGCAGGTTTCAATAATGGCGCCAGCCGTCACACTTGTAACCTGGCTTTGACAGCATGGGTTATCTATTCCCCCTCGGGACAGCTTGTTGCCACGGGAGGCGCTTGTCTAGGTCCTGCTTCTAATAATGTTGTTGAGTATAGGGCTGTAATTGAGCTCCTATGGGATGCTTTGTCACGAGGGATCACCCAGCTTGAAGTCCGTTTGGATTCTCAGTTGGTTGTTTCCTAGCTCAATCGAGCTTATCAGGTGCGTAATCCTACATTGTTACGTCAGTTCATGCAAATTCATTTATTGGAAAGACATTTTGAAGTTATTACTTTCAATCACATTCCACGAAACCAAAATTCATTAACTGATGCATATGCTAATTATATTTTGGACTGGCATCTCACACACATTTTATAAAATATACAACAAACATATAAGAAACATTTGTAAATAAGCTGACAACCAAACACAAATATATATATATATATATATATATATATATATATATATCTGTCATAGATAGGTTGAGTCTGATCCGTAGATCCCGTCATGTACAAATATACAAAAATGTGGATCATCATCCATCAAAATGCCCTAGAACTAAGCCTGCCCGCCATGGCCACTGGGACCTCCTTGGTCCCCATGATCTCTGTGCCCCCTGGCTTCCTCAGCCTCCTCGGCTTCGGCAGCCTCCACCGCATCTCTATATACAAGTACTGCTCTAGCTACTCGTCTGAAAAGACGTAGCCAAGCCGGTGGAACCCCAACTACAAACTCCTGCATAGCTACAGGGAGATGCTCTATCCGTATCGTAGGTACTCGCTTGGTCAGCCTGCCTAGCTTCATCTCGAGTACCCTGATCAATCCTGGGTCTCCCCCTGCAACAAGACATACAAAGGTACGTGGGTGCCCTTCAGGGTGGACTGGTCCAATATCTGCATTTTGACACATAAATAGGGTTTAGACTTGTGCATATGTATATATCCTATCATTTGAAAATTCATAAAAATTTGATAATGATAAAAAATAAAAAATTACTTACCCATCTCTCCCCATGCTCCTCCTGGAGGGAGGACAAGGTCGGGGTCACCTCGGAAATCTAACCTGGCGTATGGAAACTGCTCCAATGCCGGCACCTGCCGTTCCCACCATGTATAGAAGTCATCATCATACATGCTATGTACTACGTCTCCTCCTCCTTGACGGAGGAAGATATCTCCCCACCGGCTCAGCCTTGGCTGACGTGGATGATGGACCTGTAATGGTATAGCAGGGCTCATAGCTGGCACTCTCTCAAAGAAGAATGCTACCAGTATACTCGCATAGCCGAAGTTCTTCCGTCTTCCCCTCTTACAGTCGGATAATTGCCTCTTCATAATGGGGGCAATTCCCGTGCACCAATCAAAGAGAGCACCTCTAAAGCAGTCCACCGCCACTCTCATCTGAGTCCTGGTGGCCATATGTAACCCTGTTGACCCTGAAAGTCTCACAATAGTACTGGCCAATACCTGAAGTGTAAGATCCTGAATATCTGCAATGAGAACGCTGCTTCCTTTCTTTTGGGTACCCGGTCTGCAGAATACATCGACATAGTTATGGACACTCAAGGGGTCTCCACCCCTGCCAGTGCCTTCCAGCTTTACCTGTGCTCCCCATTGTGACAACCCAGTTGTGAAGTAGATATCTTGTACGGTAAGCTCCAAAGTCTCACCTTGAATATTGATCATCCCCAGGTCATGGTCCCAGTAATTGACCAAGAACTCTAGTATGCGGACATTGGCTCGCATGGGCGATGTAAAAAAGAACTTGAGAAGCCCACTAGTCCTCAATGATAGGATGGTAGGCGGGCTTTGGAGAGCCGCTTGATCCATCATTTCATGTTCCCTCTCTCTCCACTCCAGCACCATATTTTTCCTGACAAAAACACATAATTTGATTCAGTATTCCATCATAAAAATTTAAAATTTTTGACTATTTTTAAACATTTTCCCTATCACGCAACATTCACGACTGTCCAGTTTGACAAGTCGCGAGTCATTCGCGACTCTCCTGTTCAGCAACCCGCGAATGAAAGGCGCATTCACGACTTTTATGCCTTGCAACCTGCGAATGCATTTTGCCATAATTTAGGTTGGTGAAAAATACTGAATTAACCATTAATTTGAAAATTTGTTTGGATCAAATTGAAGAGCTTAGGGTGTATATTTACCTGAAGCTGATGGATTCTGATTCTGATGGTCCAATTGTCCACGACGATCGATCAAAGATAGAGGGTAAACTTTCCTTTTTGGTTCAAAAAGTGCAAATGGTATGAAATGTTTTAATTTTCAAACTATTTATAGAAATAATATTTCATAAAGTGGGTCTTTTTATATAGTTTGAAATGTCAATTGACTAATTTCACCCTCCTTGTGCCTTGGAACAGGTTTACCAACTTTTACAAAGTGTTGATGCTTCTATAGGGTGGTTTTTTCTCTTTCCAACACATGTTGGCATCTTATCACTCCACATTAACCTTAGTAATCAACATTTTGCCACGGACTATGGTATTTTAAGCCATTAGTCCCTTGTCTCTACCATTGTTCTTCCGTGGCTAGGATCCCTTTTCATGAGTATCATCCTTATATGCCATTGCCATCCTTTGGTACTCATTCCGTCACTGTTTTAGGCCCAGGGGTTTCCTCATAGCTATTTTTCACACCAAATAGAGCTTCTTATGAATCTCTTTTTACAAGATATCCCTTTATAGGACACCCCAACCTTATGGAGTTTCTTTAGGCCCAGGTTTGACTCCTTCAAAACAGACTTGACTGTCGAGTTATCTCGTCCATTCAAGCTCGTTAAGAATATGTGAACGGGCATCCGCATTGGTGGTAGGTTATCTCTTTCTTGGACCATGCAGAATATTACGAGAAAGGGTCACTCTCTTTTCTTCGGAATTGAGAAGAGTATTCTCAGGTATAGGTTTATCACTTTTCCGGACGTGAGGGACTAAATTTATGGAAAAGGAACACCCAGTTTGAGCTTAGTTTTCTCTTTTTCATGCTCTGGACCCAAACATGAAAAAGATTCCGAGTGTACTTTGTGTCTTTGTCATGCTCGTTAAACACTCAAGAACAAAGCAACGAGTTTATTGTTGTAAGCCCCATTTCTCGTAACCAAATGGATCTTTCCGAGTGATCTTGCTTTCCTTCACACTCGTAAAACTCAAGCTATTTTATGTTGTTTTGGAAGGAGCGTTGGGTAGGTGGTAATTTAACCTTTTTCGGACCTTCACGACTAAGTACGAAAAAGGTTCACCTTTTCTTCTTCGGAAGTTAAGAGAGTTCTTCTGTGGTTTGTTTTATACTTTTTTGGCCTTAGGAGACTAAATTGGACAAAAAAGGACCCCCCTGGAGTCTTCTTTGGCATTTTCAGACTCTCTAAATATGAAAATACCGCATGAGCATGTACTAGTTCGGGCTCATTAAATCCACGGATCAGTGTATCAAGCATTATTTTCCCATCTCTTCAAGCTTGTTAAAAAATGAAGAGGGAACCGAGTTTACTTTCCTGGACTCGTTAAAATTTAACAGGGAGGGTAAGGAAGAAGTTTTCTCTTGTTTTTAGTAATGGCAACATGTCATCCTTGAACATAGCACTCTTTGCTTTCCGATATCCATGTTTCAGTATACACTTGTGTTCAGCTATCACTTTGAGTTTTTACTCCTCCTCTTATCCATTATACCTGGGGAATCTGATCATGTCTCCTAGATGACAGATAAGTCTAGTTGTTCTATCTATCCGTTGTATGCTGCCTTGGGTCATCTCTGTGTTGTGCTCATTGTTCAAGGACTATACTCAATGTCTGATCTATCACCTGATCCCATCACTGTTATATATGTTCTCCATTTACTTGTGTCTCCCTTCTTTTGCCCAGTTCCTAGTCACTCTTGTGATCCATTGGAGGATCCATTGCCTTCCTTATCATAGTATGGTTCCATTTCAACACCTCCTGATGACGAAGACCTAGAGTTTTGACGATAGTACCTCTGGATTCACTTTCATCATTGGCGAACTCCTTTGCTTCAGTTGTCAATTATCACTTATTGGTTGACAAACTGTTGAATCCTCTTTATGTTCAACTTCAGCTTACCCTTATTCACATGGCTTGTATTGTACTGGTTCTTTGGGATCATTTATGAATACCTTAGTCCCTCATTTTGGGCTAAGTTGCGCAATACCATGTTCTATTCTGATATCCAGCTCCCAGATCTTTGAAGACTCATCATTATTGTATTGTGGCTTCGATCCACCTTTGTAATATACATGGTTTCTACCCGTATCATATGATGTAATCAAATATTGTAAAGGAGCTAGTGTTCCAGTAAATTGAACATCACATCCTCAGATGTAACTTTGTATATGACATTATTATGTATTTGTTTCAAGTACTCTCTCTGCTCCATTAGATTTCTGAGTTTCTCCAGAGTTAAATATTATAATGTATTTCGGCCATCGTTCCCCTCTGACCTCACACATTAGGGGGGATCTGTTATACACCTGAGTGGCGCCTCTCCATCCGAGTGCTGATATCCCTCATGTCGACACACAAAAGGACACTTATGGATAGAGGTTTGCCCATAACACTATAGCTTGGCTTGTCAAGAAATACATTCTACCTTCATCCATCTAGTTACTTTTCCATTTTTGCCATGTTAGGATGTATTCACGACTCTCTTTTTAGACAACTTGCGCATCATTCATGAGTCTCCCTTACAGCAAGTTGCGAATCCATGTATTCACGGGTTGCGCTTATACAGAGTCGTGAGTCATTCGCGGGTTGCTCTACTACATACCCGCGAATGTGCCTCTTAACATGAAAAAATAAAAACACATGCTAATGGGAGATTAGTTAAGGTATTTTACTTAATTCCCCTAACCGCTACAACTTCCCCAACCTTCGAGAACTGCCTTATTTCACCCATATAAATATAGGCCTTGGGGAGGGTGTTGAGACATATGCTTGGAGAGCAAAGTTATGCTGGTGGATTGTTCACAGAAGTCTTTGGAGCAGTGAAACTCAGAATCCTTTGGTGACAGAGGAGTCCTTGTCTCAGACGTTTGGTTGTACTCTGAACTTTCTCACTATTGATAATAAAGAGATTACTTCTTCCACATGTGTTTCATATATCTTGGTTTGATAATTGTTTATGCTTCAGTATTTCATATTTGATTTATCTAACCTGCTAATATATATATATATATATGAATCACTCTGTATCTGGAAGATTGTCTCTGAACAGGTGAAAGAGGAGTGAGCCTTGAAGACTTTGGAAGTGGAGCAGATTGGAAGAGGACTAGAAAGGATCGAACTTCGTTTAACAAGTAAGTTCTTCTAACCCTCCTATTTCCTATTCTGCACTTTAGAAGTCAATTGTCTGCAAGTTTTTGAGTATGTTGGTACCTCCTATGTTTCAGGTTGTCATATGGTAGATTGCTTGGAGGATTCTCATGACATGATGGATCATGAGAAAGATGAAAAATTGCAGGTTCTTGATGTCTTTGAAGATGATATTGATGAGAGCCAACCACTTGTTGTGGTGGAAGAGGAACTTGAGTTTCCTCTTGAAAATGGTTGCACACTTTTTGAAGAAGTACATGACCTTGGAACCAACCTATGAGGAATTTTTTGCATTTTTGAGGGAGGTGCATGATCTTACCCATATGGAGCCTTCACATGATGAAATTTTTTCACTTTATAATCCTTTGGGTGATTTGTTTCTTTCTCCTACATCCTACACTTCCATATTTTGCAGCATTCATCCAAATGAAGTATGGGTGAAAGGTTTCTTTTTAATGGTTCCACATGAGGAGTATGGAAATCCTATCTATCCTTTTGATGATGACATGACTAGAGAACCATATTCTTTACATTTGCAGAAACATCCATTTTTACATTATGATGATACACATCTACATGGATGCACCTATGGTATTCACTTGAGTCACTTGGAGACTCATGATTTTTTGTTGCTCCTTGCCTAGTCCATTTGATGTTGGAGGAACTTCATCCCACCCTTGGGTGAAGATATATATGATTGAGGAACATTATTTTTGGCAACAACATACTCTGGTATTTCATGATGATATGCATATTCATGGGTGTATTGATGAGACTTATTTCAGCCACTTTAAGTCTTCATGTTTTCTTTGCTCCTTATTTGGTTCAGATTTTGGTGGATCTTATTCGTTCACTTCTTGGATGAAAGAAAACATGGATGATTATATTGATGCACATTATATATTTTTGGAGCAGCATTATGGGACATGGGATACTCACCTATGTCATTGGGGAAAATCTAATATAATACTTGATGCTTGTGTGTATGGGCCACATGGTGATCTACTTACTTGGATGTATAAGAACATTCATGATTCTTCGATGAGATACCTTCTTGATGTAAATTTGTATGATGTTGTTATGTACTTTCATGATATATATTTTGTACTCATGATTTTTGGAAGGGTGCAATACTAGAAATGGGATCCTGGAATTAATTCGTTTCATCTCAATTGGAGTAGCAGTTTGGTTGTTGGTTTGAGAAACAAAACCAACCTTCAGTTATTTGAGTTCATCTTTGCATAGTAGTGTTCTGGTTTCCTATGTGGGAGACCTTTTGAGATACGGATTCAATTTTCACGTGCTTGGTTTTCATGGAATTTCATCATAGACGTTTCACACCATGCATGTATCAGGATCATATGGGACCCTTGGATCATTTTTGGTTTCATTGGTTTCAATTTTGGGGGCAACAAGCAACATTGGAGATTTAGTCACCACTTGAGAACATGACTGTAATAAGAGTAGTGCAGCAGCAAGCATGGTGGTTCCTCTCTAAAATTTTATTGGAACCTTAAGAAACTCAAAGTTTGGTAACTCAATACCAACTTCAAAGAATTATATAGAAGAAAAAAGCGGTGAAAGTTCAGAAAAGGTTTCCACTGATATGGAGTTAAATATTATTTGCACAAATTTGGTTTTTATGGATTTGATTAATACTTTTGGTTTTAGTGTTTATTTTAAAAGGTAGATCAATATTCACAATCCACATCTCTTTACTTTTTGGAACCCAAAATTGCAGTACATGTGTGCCACTACTAAATTGCAGCTAAAGAAAATTAATGACCAGAACGATAACAGAGCACTTGGTGCAAAGGAAGAAGTACCAAAGGAATATGCCACATGGGAATAGGAGAATATTTTTTAGCATAAAAATCTGAAATTTCTTGAGTAAAATCAATCTTGGGTGAGGTGGACTGTAATGTCCCCATTTCAAATAATTGCATAGCAGGACAATTCCATCAATCTTACTAGTTCCCTAGGTTGGAGGGATACATTTGGAATTTTAATAAGGGAGATCATAAATGATGTTAAGACATTAGAATGGAATAAATATTTAATAATGTAGCTGGTTAAATAAATACAAGAGAAAATCGAAGTGGCAATGGAGCATGGAGACACATGGAGACTATGGGGCCCACACAAGCTAGAATTTATGTGCCACATGGCATCCTCCTCTTGCAATTTGGAATCCATGGGAAGCCTAATGTTATTGGATGAGTTAGAAGGATAATACACTTGTCCATGTGCATATTAGGTCGAATTTGGAAGGAAATGTAACTTACATGGGAGAGGAAGAGTCAAATGGGAGCTTCTTGGACACTTGGGCTAGATTCCCTAACACCTATGACATCTATGACACCGATGATGAATATGCTATGAAATTTATGACATATTGAAGACATGAAGGATGAATCCTGACCATTATGACATTTCATGCCTAAATATAGCATCCAAGAATGCGCTCATGTGATTTGGGGAAGATCAATGGGTCCCTACTTGAATTGGGGGAAGATGAAAGGCTAGGGAAGGCAGGACACATGGAAAATCTTGAGCACACACCCTAATTCGCATTGGCTTGAGTTTGTGTATGGATTGGTAACCTTAAAAGGCTAAGAATGTTTATAAAATACAAGGATAAACCAAGAGAAGTGTTTTTTAATCATTTGAGAAATTTGCATTTGTGAAGAGAGAGAGCTAGTGGATGACTAGTTTCTTTCCTTAGCCAATTTCGAGGGTGAAAGATTCCCATCCAAGTTGGTGTTTGGAGAGGCCATTCATGTATTTCATGGAGATTTAATGGATTTTTTATTTTCATATGTAAACTACAGGGAAGCTCTTGGTTTCTTCTAGTGCAGCACATTCTCTCAACCATTTCCAATCTTTATTGCATATTCTTGGTCATGGAGGGATTGCATTTTGGACGAGCTTTTGTATACTTTGGGAGAGATTATAATGGTCCATTTATTATTTTAATAAACTTAATATAATATTTTATTCATCCTCAGAAAGTATCATCTATAAATACCATATGGTTGTATGTAAAAGTGATTATTAATGAGCAAACAATGACCATTTCCCCACTATATTGATTTATTCCATTGTAATGCTGATGATTTAGAATGAAATAATGTTTCTATAATATATTTATGATGAATGGACTTAAATTTATTAGTATTACAATTTTCATATCCAACACTTAAGCATTTGAAGTCATCTTACTCGTTTTACTTGCATTTGGAGAAGATTTGGTGCCATTTCCCCAAGGGTTGAACAAGTGATTTTGTAGCTGTTTGGGAGAGGGTTATAACAGCCTTTATAAACTGAATAATTATTCCATGAGACCTTAATAATATCACTTAAACATTCTCTATCTCGTTTCATAAATTAGAGTGGGTTTGGGAGCATTTGGAAAGCCATTTTCAACATTTACCGTGGGGGAATTGGAACCCCAATTTGCTAGTGAAAACTCTTACCTTGTCCCGAATATTAAAAAAGTTTGCAGAAGTATTTGGAGGGTCATAAATCATCCTTTAAAATCATATTCAAGTATTAATACCAATCATATACCTTCTTCTAATTTTTGGGAGCATTTGGGTCAATCTGGAGACCTAAACATTAAAACTAATCAAAGTTGAAATAGGGAAAAAAGTGAAAAATTGGTCATTTTAATAAAATTTCTTAAAAAGGGACATTAAAAAAACGTAGAATAGATAAACTGTGTTTTTTAATGGATGAAACTTAAAACTAAGAATTCTAAAATATCCAGTCAAGTAAAACAGTGATAAAAACTCAAGATTAACATTCTAATAAATTCATCAAAACTTATTGTACATTAAAAATCATCCAAGCCATCAAATGAATAACAAATAATTTTCTATGAAATTTTATGGCAACAATTCCATTGTTGCTAAAAAATACAAGCCTAGAATATTTAGAACATCTATGTTATTAACCCAACATTTAATAAATGAAGCAAAGTGCCATATGTGATCTTTCACACCAATACTTGTTTTAGTAATAAGAACAAAGTTTAGGAATATCAATACAATCTCTTGTAGACTTGACAACTCAAATAATGAGACCCAAGTAAATATTCACCAGCATCCAATGTGACGGGCCTCCAAGAAGCAATACATTGGGAATAATGCTAGCAACCAGAGCCTTTTCAGACCAAAAAAAATATTTGTATGAGAAGTCTATGGCTGTAGAATCGCAACAACCATTACTTTCTAATTCATGTCCATCATTCAAATTCTTACAACAAGTTCTAAGTTGATATAAGGGTATTGAAAATAAGCAAAGACCAGAATTCTGAAAATCAACTGGAATTTGGAGAGGGGATATATAATGACCTTTTGAATAATTTTCTTGAAATTTCCCAAAATGGGATACAATTTGGTGAGTATATTGGTCATAAAATTATAAGATATTTCCCCTCCTAAATATTTATGATATGCAACCTCTTTTCCATAATGTTCATTTGATTCTCCATTTAATGCACATATGTACTGGGCTTTCAAATTTACATGTATGTGCATAAAAGTTTTACTATATAAGCAAAATACATTTTATGGAGGAAGCCATGGTTTTAGTAGTCCATAAAAACCCATCCTTGAATATTTAAAACAATAGTGGAGACTTCATTTGATCCACACTACCTATGGATTCCTTTTTTTTCACACTACATGTGGACTCCTTTTTTTCTCAACCTGCAAGGGAAACAAGCTCTTGAATCAAACTTAATTAATTTGCAAAAGAAATGAGTTCCTAGAGGTATTAAGCCAAGTTCATGAAGCATCATGATAGCAGCAATTCCAAAAATTCCACAAGGAAAGAAGATTCAAGAAAAAAATCTTCATGACAGTAGAAACCCCCACACAAAAAAATTGCACATAAAAAGAATAAGTTTTTAGCAAAATAGAAAAGAAATGAAAAGTGAAAAAGTCATACCCTTTATCTCTTTTTCCAAAATTAGCCAAACATGTGCACACTTAATCACTGATTAATGAATAAATGCCTTATTTTTTTATCATTCTTAAAGTATTAAATGCATTCATGGCAAGCTAGGCATTATTGAAAGTATTTTTACTACTAATGTATGCATTTATTACTAACTCTATGTGTGCATTGAATACCTATAATTGTATGTAAATCAATACTGGTTCAAAGGTATTTAATGCTTGAGATAACATGAGATTAATATGCAACATTGAATTGCATTAATACTAATACCTTATGCATTTAATGATTATGCAATCCTTATTATGAAAATGCATTTATTACTATGCTATGCTAGTGTTATGTGCATTAATTGATTTCCTTAGAATTCAGTTAACCTTATGTGATACAAGGATGATGGTTAATTTCTAGACTCAAAGAACCACCCAAGAATATATATATATATAAAGATTCATTTATCACCATCACAACTATTCATGAAAAGGTAAAGTTAAAATCATTCATGAGTAAGAATCAAGGACACGATAAACCACCATGAGTTAATCATCTGACAAAGCATCCCTTGGTGTCACGAAACAAGAAAGACATCACAATGAAATTAATGAATCATAAAAAGGGGCATCCACATGCCCAAGTGCCTAGGGTTAAGTGAGAGGTCAATAAATGGTGACTCACTAAACATATCGAAGAGTTTTTTTGGTAAGAATTCCCAATAAATGAACAAGAGGTGAAATTAGACTCATCTTCCAACTTTCATGAAACTAAATGACTAAAACACAAGAAAACTTGTTAAAGAATTTCCCTCCAATGGAATCAATGAATACCCTTATGAACCAACTTGGTGAAATCAACGACACTACATTGAAGTAAATTTTTTTATGAGATTTATTAATCAATATAGCATGTGTAAGTGATTTAGGTTATATTCAAGATTCAAGAGCTTATTTTAGACTTGATATCTTTAAAAAAATTAAACATAGATTATGTTTCTCTCTAGTGTTGATCTATTAGTACTGAGCATCGATTGCCTCAGTCAAGTCACCATGGAATCACAAACTTTTCTCAATTGTTGATCATACGTGCCTATATGCTTGGTAGATTGATATGCATATCCCATATTTGGTTCAACTTTCTCTCCCAACTTTTTTTTTGCTTTTGCAATCGCTAAGGAGGGGGAATATGTAGCATTGATAGGCTTGCGGAAGTTGGTGATTACCTTCTATTGGGATATTTTAAAAGTATTTATATGCTTTGGTATTTGGAATATATCCTCTATGTTTTTAGCCAAAGACTTCTAGCTTTCACCTATCATAAAGACCAATTCATTTAGTGACTAAGGTGGGTATCTTTCACTAAGTCACCTCCTTAGCCAATCAAACTCATGAGAATAATCAAAATTTTAATCATTTTATGAAGTTTTAGGTTGCTTGTTTATTATCAATGTCCTCGGGTATAGATCATTAGTAGTCAAGTCTACCTATTCTTTAATCTCATAACTAGAAAGCTGTCTATCAACATTTTTTTCAAAATGAGACATTGCTAAAAACAAAACTAAAATTTGAAAGCAATAAATTGAAATATACAAGCATGGAAATAAATATAATCAATCAAAACAACTAATCAATAAAAATGAAAATAAATCGAAGAAAACAAAACAAATTCTAATATATAAAGGCAATAAAATCCTAATACTAACCTACTTAACTTAATCCTACCCTAACTACATCAATGCATTATGCAAAGTCATAGTGCCAATGTAACCATTGAAGGAAGTGACTAATTCCCACACAAATGTTCAAGGAAAATATAGGCTCAAAGTGGCATATGATGAGATATGAGTTTGGGAAACATGAGTGTAACAAATAATTAATATTAAATATTAAATTAAAAACATATATTTATTATTATTATTTATATTAAAGATCATAACTCTTCAAAATTAAATGCGCCAAATTTATATAGATACACTTCCAACTTTATATAAGGCCTTCACTCTATCCGTGCACTTCCCTACAACCACGACTACATGTTGTAATAGTCACATCCTCCCATACCTTTCCCCCATCTGCTCCATGCCCTCTGTGTTGGCATCACCTCTCCTCCCTACCGATGTGCTCATGCACACAACTTCCTTCCTACACTTGTTCTCTCGCACACTTAGCTTCCTTTCCACACCCTCCTCCCATCATTGATCCCTCCACACCTGCTCTCTATGCTCGCTCCCACTTCCACCACTGCTCCTCCCTCCATCTGCTTGCTTCTCCCTCAATTCTCTACTCCCTCGCTCCAACACTCCTCCATTCATTGTACCCGCCTCACAGTGCATTCACCCAC
>LPNX010116148.1:21785-49198 GCA_001517045.1 Pseudotsuga menziesii
GAGTCTAAGAGGAGATACAAAATAATAATGTGACACTTAAGAAGGATATTAAAGAAGGACTTCTACCATGTATGGAGACCAGGTGTTAGCACCCTGTAATTTTCCTATGGTTGCAGTAGGAAGTCACAAGGGTAACCATTTAAAACCAACTTTAGATTGCATTTTAGCCAATGCAGTCAGAGAGGGCTCTCTCATTGTCATGGTAGCATTCGCATATACATATGGCTTTAAACAAGCATGCATGAGACTAGATTTATGCTAGTAACAGAGTGGTTTGTAATTTAAAAGATTAAAAGACAGACAAATAATAAAACCATTGGGCGATGGAGTCACAGTATAAAACATTTAAGGACGTTACAACAGATGATGAAAAATGAATTTCTCTTCTGTATTATGAGGCAAAGTAAGTGCAACATTCAGTTAAATATCTTTAAGCGGTGGTAGGAGAAAGGAGAAAAGCCCAGCACGACAAGGGGCACCTATCGATGGATGAATCCCTTGCAACGCCTTTATAAGAATAACAAAATGAGGGAAATGGTAGACATGGATCATTTAACTATGGATGAATTCCATAACAACCATTAAAAACACATAATGAATGCTACATATGATGAAGAGAGTGCTTAAAGAAATGAATTCTTCTCGTGCAACTAGAAAGCATTTTTGCAGAAAATAACACATAAAAAATGGCATAACAGAGAACACAAACTAAATACAGACATCATGATGAATCTCATAACTGCTGAGAAGCATTTTCATTACTACTCCCAAAAATGTTTACATAGCTACAATACCTCTGCTGAGGCCTCAAAAATGAAAGTAAATCCAACCCCTTTCCTCCTCTGAGAAGGTTCTATTTATAATGTAAATTACCCCTAGGATACGACCTGAAACAGGGTATTGAAAATCAGTTACAAAATGGGGATCGAATCCCGAATCATTATAATGAATCCTGAGAAACTGCCTAAGGTGGCATATTTTCCATGATTCACTACCAAAATAGGCAATAAGAAGTGATGGGAATGTTGTATCAAAAGGCACCGGGAGGACCGCCCCATTTTTCGACAGTAAAAAGCCCTTGATAGGCTTGCCATTCTTGTGATTCTCTTCCTCCCAGGAGAAAGGTCCTCCTACAGTTCATAATGACGCAACACCTCCTTGGATTCATCATCACCCTAGATAAAGTAGGCAAGTGGATTCCACAACAATGATGACGAAGGCCTTTGATCCACCCTCCTCCCGTACGAGCATGCGCTCCAACTGACTGCTCCTAGAAATGGATACTACACATTGCGATTATGGATACAACAACTAGGTCTAGAGGCTTCGGCAGGATATCCATTTGACTGGAGACCCCAGGCACTTCTTTCGTGGGGTGTTGCATTTTACTGGGATAACATTATCCTCACCAGCCTCAGAAGGTTGTTCTAATGTGATGAACATCCTTCCATCGACCTTACTGGCGTTAGAAAAAATTTCTAATGTAATGAACATATTTACCCTGATGGTTTGAGCCCTCTTAGCATGAAAACCCACAAAAGAAAAACTTCAGAGTGGCTCCCATCGGCTAATAGAATACCTCGACAAAAATGTTTCTTAAGCAGGAAGGCCATCACAGGAATCCTTTCAAAACTCTCAGGATTCTTGTTCAAGTAACATTCATCCACCTTCACCTCCCTTCAACATTTACCCAGTCTGTATCTTCAAATGGCTCAAGCTGTGGTGTTTATAAAGTGTTGGGTGGTCAAACTCAACAATGGCCCCGTCACACTTTCACACATGCCATAATCGAGTAGTATGATGACAGCACGCATGATCATGTGGGTTCTGGATCTAATCCTTGTGCGGAGGTACTAGTCTGACCGCCACTTTTTGTTACGACGTCATGCTATCAGCTACGGAAGTGACCTCTGGCTTTAATCCTCATCATCCCATAGTTATCCCATTGCATGTGGAATAGACATTCGGTGTTCATCGACCTCTCCTAGTGATGGTATCGGGATGTCCTTGCTCTCTGCGTCTCTGTTTCCTTATCCTACTCCGTGTGAATGCCAAACTTATCTTTTGTCGTTTGATCATTAGGGCGCCCCCAATTATCATACACATGAGGCAGTGAACTTTAGATTTCAGGAAGTGATCTACACATGGACTTGATTTATGGTTGTAGATCTGTTTAAATGGCGCCTGGAGCTTCGATTACCTGTCACCTCTGCCCTTTACATACTCACCCCCCCCAAAACGTCGCTTCTTCGCATCTAGGATGAGAAAAATGGTTTTCAACCGTGGATCTTCATTTCGGTCTTCGTAGCGACCCATAAAATGGGTGGTCCATATCCAATCTTGCAGCTTTCGACCCTGACTCCTTCTCATACAACTTTCAATCGAGCGAAATCATTTTCATCCCTTTGATCAAAAGGGTCTTCAATCTCTACCATTCATCCTAAATGAGGGCACTGTATTTTGCAAATCTTGAGGGTGATTTGCACCGCGCATGTTCAATCGACGAAATCACTGTCCATCATGTATCTGTCCTCGACTCAATATCCACCGTCGTGACTTGTACCCACCTCCATTTGGTAGCCCCATTCCGCCTTATTTACCTTGGCATCCTTGGACAGGGAAACATACTTTGGCCGTAGATCTTTTCTGTGCTAGATCTCGATCGTTCAACTATGTGCCCCCTACCCCACTTGGCGATCCGCTCACTGGTTAACCTTCACGCATGTCTCTATTGCGAAATCGATTAGGGTTGTCGGTTGATTAACACGTCGAATATCTGTTGTTGAGGGTGTGAGGCCTTACGCAATTTGGCATCATCTCATTCCCTTATCTGTTGCACACATTCCTGTTGCGAAATCAGCTAGTATCGTTGATTGGATATTGGTCAGATCATCGTCATTCAACATTGCAGGCCCCTCCCCCATTTTGCATCCCCACCCTGGCTTATCCATCGGGTAAGTTTGGGTGGAAAAAGAGCATCTCTGTCCCAAATATGGTTCGTTCAAAATCGAGGCCGTTGAAAATAGAGTGACCTACATATTTTGTGTGCCTTCATGGTTTAACTCCCGCGTATACCTTTCACTGCACAAACCCTTCATAACCATCAATATGCACTACCATCTCATCTGACGGTTGATATTTCTTGTCACTTACTCTTTCACTACCTATGTCAAGTTTACATGCCATGGGATAACCCAATTCCTCGCTCGGTCTTGTGATAATATTCTTCGGCGGCTTCAAAATCACCAGACACAGATATTTTTTTCCTATACCCCCTTAAAAAATACAAGGAAAGTGCTGCAGGCGCCTATCCAAAGTTTAGCACAAGTGCTAGTAATGGCTCCAACTCTGGGATACTATTCTCCCTATGAGGTAGCAAAGAACCTGTGTAGATCATGTGTCTGATCCATTTGGCCGACCTGCAATTATTTCCTGAAAACTTCCCAGTGTGCTCTAAAAACAAAAACCGAATAGATAATAAAAATAAAACGAAATAATTGCTCAAAGGAAATTCCCGCCATGACAAGATTATTCATTCTTACCTACCCTACCTACATGATCCTTAATTCCCAGTCAAGTAACTCCTGAATTCCAGTGAATCCAATCAAGCAGATGATACCATATGCGAAGATTCTCCCCATGCTTGACCAAAAATAGTACTGAATGACCAAATGGAATAAGGTTGCGGTAAGGGACTTGCTTTCCATCGTAAATCCATAACCAACCATTCACACTGAGTGAATTCTCCATATATCTAGCCACTTGACGATGACACTCCTTTGAAAATTCTTCTATACACATGTAATGAAAAAATTGCTCCATGTATTTAGCCACTGGATCATAGAACCCTTGACCGTTTTCCACTTCTCCAGTCATTTGTTGCCTCCATGATCGCTTCTCCAACTATAACTCCCCCTGCATACTATCAAGTTTTTCTTCAAAATAATCATGCAAAGGAAGCTCCTAACCACCCGTACTTGAGACCTCAATCACGTCATCCCAAATGCCAAAATCCAAATCTTGCTCTCCCTTATGCACTTCACTAAGGATATCTTCTATGGGATCAAGTTAAATGCATGCCTCTTGATGTAAATATCCTGTACTGGAAGAGCAAGAAGGGTTGTCCCACATAGGACCCTCATCCTCCAAGTACTCGTCCTCATATTCATCATATAGTGGAGGACATAGAACTTCCTCAAAACCTCCACGGACAGGGATTGCAACAGGAAGGCTACTTCCTTCAGCAAATAAATTATAATATCCCTCCTATGTGACCCTATGTTTCTCCTATATGTGCTAAAAAAGGGGAAATATAGGATGCATTGCAGATTCATCTTGTTCACCCCCTTCACCCTCCATCCTAGAAAATTCCATGACATCATTCCTCACCCCCATTTTCTGTTCTTGATTAGAGACCTTTAATCTTTGTTTCAAAAAATTAAATAAGGCAAAGCATAAAGGCAAGAAGTTACCTTCCTCCTACTGAATTTATTCTTCATGGGAAGCAAGATGGGGAGACGAAGGAGACTTTAGCTGTTTTTCCTCTTCCTTTTACACCATTAGAGGAGGCCTTGTATGTTCTTGCAGATATTCAGGTGATGTCTGGGCTTGATCAACACACAAAGGTCCTCTAAATTCTTGATTGTTGATGGGAGGGGGGCCATGGTCCATCATGAATATTTCCATCCTCATTTCTATGGCCTCCATCAACTTATTCATCCTGGCCTCTGGTGTGTTAGAGGGAGGAAGCTGGGTGAGATCTTCATTCTTTCTTCTCTCTTCTTCTTCTCTCTCCTTCTCCCTAGCAGCAGCTAGGTTTATTTCTACCTCTATGGCATCGTTTATCATGTATGCTAGAGAAATTGACCTTCTTTCATTCAACCATAAGGTGAATTCTCTATCAAAAGCTTCAACATACTGGAGTTGGGCAGCACCAGGAAGAGGTTTGTACTCAAATGGGATAACTTTATATATTTTCATGAATCTATCAGAGAATTCCTGGATAGACTCGATCTCTTCCCTCATCATGGAATAGAACTAGGACAAGCACCTTCTAAGGTCTTTCTTTTCTGCCCATTTTTCCTTGAAGGAATCTTCAAAATATTGACAGTTCAGAAAGGAGTTGTCTGGAAGGCTAGTGAACCATCTTCTTTCCTCTTCGGCCAGGATTTGAGCAAACAGACTGACCTTGACGTCATCATGGGCTACCTCATCTAGGTCAATTTTGGCTTCAAACATCCCAAATTCTCCTCATTTGAATATCCCTTCTTACCAATAAATTTTTTAAGCCTTTGGGCGTACCCCTGGGGAAGGTCATGCAGGACTACAGGGAGAAGCATGGGGGAAAACCATTTATCCTTTGCTGGGGATTTAGGAGGGATTTCAGGAGGGACTATAGAATTGAATGGTGAAGGATTTTGGAGCTTTGAAGTGGGGGAGGGTAAATTCGCAGTGGAAGATGGTCCTTTGACGGTAGATTTTAATGCAGCCCATTTAGGGGAAGCCAGAGGGAGTTCTGGATCAGACGAGGGTTGGAGATCCTTGTCTGGGGGCTCAAAAAAGGGCACAGGGTCGGTAGTAACCTCACGAGTCTCATAGGGATGATTATTTTCCTCGCGGGGCTCAGATGAAGAGTTTTGGTATGAATCATATGTACAGGGCGAAGGGGATTTCTCGGTCCTTAAAGAAGGATATATGTGGGTGGACCTAGGGTCTTTTCCTAAGCGTGACAGATATATTTTCCTAGCCCAGGGAAAGATAAGAAAATATGTACCAGGAAGGACAAGTTATCTTGAAGAAAAACAATGGAGTACCTCATTTTTCACCATGCCCTTCCAGGCTTTTCTATATTGGGATCATTGTCCCCATTGGAGTCTCCATGGAACCTATGAAGATCTTAATAGCTTCTAGGTGTTCGTTGTTCCTAGTGGAGTCGCCTTCAAAGGATTTGAGTGGAGTCGCTAGAGAATATGCAACCAATATGTGTCTAGGACCAGCTTCTCAACCAAGTCGTAGATCTAAGCAATGTCCTTTTTCCTAGGGATGATTTGCTCTTTCGGTCCCCGACAACGGTGCCAAGATGTTAGCACCCTATAATTTTCCTATGGTTGCGGTAGGAAGTCACAGGGGTAACCATTTCAAACCAACTTTAGACTGCATTCTAGATAATGCAGTGAAAGAGAGATCTCTCATTGTCATGGTAGAATTCAAATATACATATGGCTTTAAAAAAGCATGCAAAAGGACATATTTCTGCTGGTAACAGAGTGGTTTGTAAATTAAAAGATTAAAAGATAGACAAATAATAAAACCATTGGGTGATGGAGTCACAGTCTGAAACATTTAAGGATGTTAAAGCAGATGATGAAAAATGAATTTCTCGTCTGTATTATGAGGAAAACTAAGCACAACATTAAGTTAAATATATTTAAGTGGTGGTAGGAGAAAGGAGAAAATCCCAGCACGACAAGGGGCACCTATCGATTGATGAATCCCTCGCAACGCCTTTAGCAGAATAACAAAATTAGGGAAATCACAGAGATGGAGCATCTAATTGCGGATGAATTCCATAACAGCCATTAAAAACACATAATGAATGCTACATCTAATGAAAAGAGTGCTTAAAGAAACAAATTCTTCTCGTGCAACTAGAAATTTTTTTTGTAGAAAATAACACATGTGAAAAATGGCATAACAGAGAACAGAAACTAAATACAAACACCGTGATGACCCTCATAACTGTCGAGAATCATTTTCATTACTACTCCCAAAAATGTTTGCAGAGCTACAATACTGGCGCTGAGGCCTCAAAAATTAAATTCAATCCAACCCCTATCCTCCTCTGAGGAGGTTCTATTTATAATGTAAATTATCCCTGTAGTGGGGATTTATCCTTGCTACAGGGGCAGGAATGGCTCCCTTCTGTCTATAGGACAAAAGGGTAGGTTCCTGCATGGATAAATGTAGAAAATAAAAAGGAATGTAAATAAAAGTAAACTAAACTACGAACATAAAGAAGAGAGAAGCAATGTTGAACCCCTCTGCAAACAAGGGTTAGGGTTCCGCTTCCAAAGACCTGCAAACAAATCCTAAGCTATAGTAAAACCTGCAAAACAATGTTAAACATAAACCTGCAAATGGAAACAAGGGTTAGAAAGCAAAGAAAACTATGAAGCAAAGAAACAAAACATGAAAGCACAAGTATACCTTCTCTTTGGATGGAAATGGGCCACCATGCCCTAGCTTGTGGAAGCACCTCTCTTGGATGGGGAGCTTTGGCTCAATGGAAATGGAGGAGAGGGAGTGTGGGTGGCTTGAGAGGCAAAGGTCTCAAGGCATCCATGGGCAACATAACAGTATGAAAGGGAGAAGTGTTTTGAGAGTAACCCCCCACCCTCCTTTTATAACTTTTTTGGGGTTTTAGGGTTTTAAGCCCTTGGTCCGGGATTTAGCCCCTTTTTGGGGATTTTAGCCCCTTCTGCCCTAATTTTAGCTCCTTTTAGGGTTTTAGCCCCTTTTTGGGGCTTTAGCTCCTAGGAGAGTATTTTGGGCTCCTGTTTGGGATTTCTAAGCCCTTTTCTTCATCCTTTAGCTATTTTGAGGGTGTGGGGGTCTAATGGAGGGTCATGAGATGGTGTCCTTGGATGGTGTAGGCCATGGAGAGCTGAGTGGGATATTTTTGGGTTAACAGATTGCCCCCTGATGTGTGAGGGCATGATCTCAATGTATGGCCGATGGACATCATAGGATTTGCTGTGTAGAGGTGGTGCTTCCGGGGCTGGGGCATGGTGGCTTTTGGTTTTTTGTATTAATATGGTTCCCATCAATGGGTGAGATGAAAATAATGTGTCACATGTATATGGATGAGGTGAGCATCCCCATGCTCGTGACAATATCAAAAGAATAAATTGATCTATGCTCTAAAATACAAGAGCCGATCATATACAACTGATGTTACAATAATGGTTGCCTCCATGTGAGGCTGAATACAATGTTGATCTGGTACATTGGACCCATGGCATTCTCATGGAATGCTATATCTTCATGACTGATGGTCTGCTGGATCTGGAATGGTACATATCTATATGGACTCACTGATTGAGAGTCAGAGTCTCTGTGGTACAAGTATGCTGCATCAATCATAAAGGTATATCGAAGCACTGCTGGGGATTCTAAATACTGTCTCCAACACAACCTAGAAATCACAAGGGACATAAAATTTTTAGGTCCCTCGAGTAGACTCATCAATGTGCTAGAGTCGGGTGATATCCGGGGTCTTTGACCAAGTACTGTGTGGACCAAACCCTGTACGAATCTCAACGGCGCGATGATGGAGTTGGAGTCGAGCACGCGAGAAACAACCTTCCCAAGAGGCACTAAGGGCTCCTCTTAAGTGGTCCAAGGAACTCATCAATGATGTTAATGAAACCAAGATATAGGGACCTTTTGGTCTATCCTCTGGAATATGTGTGTTGGCGTCGACAGAGGGAGACCTACCCCTAGTCAAGGCAATGATGTTTCCTTGACCAGGAGTGCAAGGGAGATAATCGAAAGGTGTGAGACAATCTGCAGGTTGACCCATTGAATGGGAGGCGGGGAGGGAGAGGGAAATAATTGAATAGGGACAGGGGGAGTGTGGTGGACTCAAACTTCCTTTGTTTAGAGTATGACGGCAGGGCAGACGAGGCAGCAAATGAAACTTGACTCATGGGAATGAGATCATAGCTGTAATACTGGGAATGTCGCTGTAGATGGGAAATGCTTGGAGGAGGTAGACACTTTTGAAATTGATGGGATCCAAGGAAGACACATTACATAGTACTTTGAACAAAGGCGACCCAATGGGGGAATGCTGCCAAACTGTTTTCTTTGGGGTGGTGTCTAGGGACACCATTATGGTACGATCTCATGGATTTTTGGTGAGCTCGAGAAGGTAAATGCTTGATGGTGCTTTCAATTTTAGAGAGTCTGAAAGCATGAAGAATACTCCAGTGGGGGATATTTTTCGTTGGTAGTCTCCTATGCCCGAAAAGGGATAAAAGTATACATAGGAGAGCTCCCCCATCCTGGAGGGGATGAGAGACTTCTTTACCGTTGGTAGTCCAATCAGGGTTGAAAAGGTTAAACCTATACTAACTGGATGGTCATTCAGATAATTTTACGAGCATGAACAAAACCAAGTTTGCTTGGCAATATTTTCTTGATGAGAAGGCTGGAAAAGAGATTAACGACAACCTGTGGTGAGATTTTTCGTAAAGTGCGGCCCCTCTGCCCGAGAAAGCATAAAAGTATGCAGAGGGGAACGGTCTTGGCTTGAGTGTGCCAAGGAGGTCCTTTTCAATTGATGGTCTACATGGTTCGTAAAAGGAGGTAAACGAGACGATGTAGATGCCCTTTCCTATACTTTAGCAAGTGGGAAATGAAGCAGCTGTGCTTGGCTATCTTTTCATTGTTTTAAGGAGTCAGAAAAGAGCTTAAACGAAACTCCAGTGTGTTCAACCAATTGTGGTGGCACATGCGGTGCCCCATGTTGGGACGGTGGACAGAGGTCCAAAGGTCGTCCATGCAGTATGGACAGAGCAGAAGGCTCTCAAAACATACCAATACATGCGTGGGATAGATCACGGCAGAGGTCTGCGAGTCGGTGCGGTAGAGGCACTCAAAATGAGGTGGCTCTCAGACAGAGGTCAGGAGAGCGTGTGTGTGTATTACGGTGGACGGACTTGACTATATGCGATGTGAGTGCAAGTCAGGGGCACTTTTATGCCAAATACATGCAAGAAAAATAAATGGTTTTGTGGATGATGGTCCAGATGTCAGCGTAAGGT
Source organism: Pseudotsuga menziesii (assembly GCA_001517045.1). Taxonomy (NCBI): domain Eukaryota; kingdom Viridiplantae; phylum Streptophyta; class Pinopsida; order Pinales; family Pinaceae; genus Pseudotsuga; species Pseudotsuga menziesii. Next base: position 31,613 of record LPNX010116148.1, read on the forward strand.
GCGGCGAAAAAGACAATTATAAATACAAAAATAGAAGTAAAATTACATTCCTTAACGGGCGGTGGCCCGAAAACTCGCCTGAGTAGTAGTCAAGAGGTGTGATACAAGTACAGGTCTGTAGACACTTGCATCGTTATGTCATGGCTCGTAAATCGAGGTGACTTGTGGGAAATGGTCCCTAAATTAATTTGTTAAACATGAGACGATGGTCTCATCAGGAGATGGAAATTTGAGACCGGAGGTGTGAGGGCTGTATCGAACCGGTTTCGGATGACTTTGGATTAGCAGCTGATGGTGCTACCCCTGACTTGTGCTAAAAAACATTGAAAAATAAGAAAGGGAAAAAACTACGCTATAAGGGACTCATAGTGGTTATATCAGGCATATACTCTCTTGAGGTGGAGCCCGTTGCACGAATTATTCAAGAGTCGACCGTCTGAGTCAGCGAAGAGGTATGCCCCCTTCCCGAGATGAAGGTCATTGGCAAGGCAGGATGATGAAATCTAGTCTTTTATGGGAAGAACCGATTCCACACTATGGTTTAAAGGGAATGGGGTAAAACCGAAGGTAGTATTGCATATATCTCCGTCATCGCGTAAGTGCTGTCGGGATAGATCAGGTGGATCTTCCATACCCAATGAGACGGAAGGGAAACTGGTGCTAGAGATTATGTAAATGGTATTGGTTGTGGTTTTTGTGGCCTTGCCCCCAGTCTTTGTTGGAGGAAGAGGGGCAGGCCTGGAGACAAGAGGAGTCTTTGATGGACCTTGAGGTAGGTGCAACATCATCTCAATTGGATGGACATGAATCAACACATCCTGGTGCCTCAAAGGTAGGGTAGGTGGCTTAAGGTACCACACAGGATCTCCGAGTGTGAAATCCTATAGATTGCAGGTTTCCAAGACAGACTTACTCATGATCTCGGATGGTAGGAAAAGAAAAAGGAAAAGGAAAAGGATCATGTTGATTGGGAATGAATCCCACTGTTTCCCTGGTAACTGAGGTTGAGGTTGCGACTAAGGTTATGGATGTGGCTAGGGAAACAATGGAAGAGATAGGTCTGATGGACCATTGGTGATGGTGGAGATAAGTGGGTCAGTTGAATTTGAAATCATGTAGTTGGACATGGTGTCTGAAGAAGGTGGTGGGGGGTGCACTTATTCGATCAAGGTCATTTCATACTCAAGGGAATGTTGACGGAGGTCAGCTAGAGCCATTCAAAATTCGGGCAAGTCTTGACAATGGTGAGAGTAATGTCCATACAAACCGCATAGGGTGCAAGCATGGTTTGTTCTCAATGCCTTGTTTCTGACTATCGACGCGGTTGGGAGTTCAACCATGGGTATGTTTTCGTTTGTTTCCATGGCATCTAAATGCACACAGATCATTGGGATTTCAGGGCAACTTTGAGTTGGATGGCCCTGTTGCTCGCAGATGGCGGAAGGCGGGACTTGTCACAATTCTGCGGTGGCTTTGGTATTCTTTCCCTTGGCCCTTTTCTGGTGGGGCGGTGCGGGTGCGGGAGCAGCGGTTGGCTTTTGCGAACTAGGTAGAGGGTGAGACTCGACCGCAATGGGTTGCACTAGGGTTAAGACAACCTAGGGCATTGCTGATTGAGCTGGTGGATCAAGATAACACATCGGGATTCCCAACGTAAAGTTGGGTAGGCTTAAGGTGGCCATGACTGGCTTGCTCATGACACCAGGTGGGGGGAAGAGGAAGGGAATCGTATGGACTGGGGATGAGCCCAAATAAATCCCTGATGGTTGCATGTGGGGATGCGGTTGTGGTTGCAGCTATGTGTAATGCTGCTGCTGTGAGTGATGTTGCGGCCGCAGACGATGTTGCAGTTGTGGTTGGGGCTGCGGCTGCGGTTGTTGTTTGGGTGCAGTAGTGCTTGATGAGACCATGCACAAGTTCGCAGTTTCATTTTGTGTCGATGGTGGTGACACTAATGATAAAGGAGTCATCATGGAGGTATAGACAAATAATCCAAGGCCCACATTCAACAATTGGGAGGCTGGTGTGTTTTCAACCATAGTGTTGGTTGTAGGGAAGACATTAGTGTGTGTGGTTGCCGCTTGTGGTTCAATGGTGGTGATGGTAGGGATAACGTTGGTAGGTGTCATTAACCCTTGCAGATCATGGTAGGTGAGCTAATCAACTGTCACAATCTTCCCTTCGTGGGGGAACATCATGAGACGAAATATAGTTGATGCGATAGCTCGCATGGCGTACATGTAACTTCTCCCGAGGAGAAAGTTGTAGTCCAGTTGAGAATTGGCGACCTCTATGTTGATCAACACTATCTTCTCAGCTAATGTAATGGGGACATGGGGGAGGATTCCTTGGGCTTTATTGGGATGTCCATCATAATCTCGCAGGGTTGTGGAGGACAGTTGCAGAATTGGTGATCCAAGTTTCTGCCAAACCACGGTAGACATAACGCACGTGGATGCCCCCTCATCCACTATGCACCGATGTACAACCAAATTTCAGATGGACACCGGGATTTGGAAGGCGATGGTCGATGGCATGTACGGTTCCCCATTCTCCATGTTGAATGTGATCAACTTGGATTTAGAGGGGTCTACTGCCCCAAGGGCGGCTAGTAAGGATTTCTGCTGCATTGGGCACATTTTAAGTACCTCAAGAGTGGACATAACAGTTGGCGTTTGGGCCAAATCATCCACGATGCTATAGCTGATTGCAGCTCTAGCTGTGGTGTTATTGGAAATTCTGTGTATGGGGGGGCGTAGGAATGGGGGTAACTGAAGAGGCAGGTTGACTGTCTTAGACATGTATGATGCTAATGAGTCAGCAGGTTTAGTGGTGGCACTGTACTGATTTTGTCTAGTTTGTAAGTTGACCTCTTATGTCGTCATGGCTAGCAGGTGGTGAACACCTATTTCGACCGTGGGAGGTGCCCCCGAAGCGTTAGGATTGGCCTGGGGAGGGAGTGTGGTTGCCACCAATCCTTGGACTGGTAGTGGGTTTTGAAGCACCATGGGGAGAGGTCCTTGTGGTGTCGGGTTGGGCTGGGCTTGATTGGCATCCTGCCGGGCCTTGTTTTGAATGGCCTACTTTGCACGAGTCATGAGGGGACACTCAAATGTGTAATGCCCATAAACATCACATAGTGTGCATGGTTGGTTTGTGCGCAACGGGGCGTTGCATCTTGGTGCATTTTGTTGTGGGGGGTTTTAGGCTGGCCAGTTTGCCACGGCATTGTTGGGAGGGTTCGGTTGTTGACCGCCTCCTTCTGGTTGGTTATTGCCTTGGTTGTGGGGCCGATTATTCCTAGCTTTCCCTTGTTGATTATTGGGGGCAGGCTAGTTGGGACAGTTTTGTTGTGCGAACACTTGTCCCATCGGAGCGGGTGGAGCGGGGGTTGTTGGTTACTGGGCAGACCTAGGTTAACTGTATTTAACCAACAACACCCCTAGCTCACTGGCCCTTTCGGCGACAGACCGCAGAGTGGCCTAAAGTCTCACCCGAAGTGATTCTAATGGGTTGGCCAAAGACTCAAGTGTCTTTGACCAGGTTCTGTGGCAGCTTGGGGTCTTGCAGCTCTTCTAGCCTGCGAGATTTCTATCTGCGCGATGCACACTTCCTCTTACTCGCAATGAATCCAACCCTTATCGCATCGCCGTGCCTCGGACCACATGTAACTCCCTCCTACGCTAGATCCTCAACCGCAGCGCACCGCAGCCTCTCTGCTGGTGCGATATCGCCTCCCTGCGATATCCTATTACTGCGGCTCCACGTACTTAGTGCTGCTTGCTCCGACTTATGGGGCTCAACATACAAGGTTGATTACCTATGTGATTCTTAACTATAAGAACTGAAACATAGGTATACTTTCATACCAAGTTCTTAAGGATTTCAACTTGCAACTACTTCTATAGTGTTGTAAACTGAATAATGCATACATACATTAACTGTAAGCAAGGTTCATGAACTAACTGATACATGCAACTATTAAACACAACACATAAATCAATCACACAACACTCGATTTTAATGTGGTTCACCTCCAGGATGGAAGTTACGTCCGCAGAATTGTGTTTCTATTATAGCTCAGGGGAAGGTAAACACAGTTCTGCTGCATCGCATATGCAGCTCGAGATCTTTTGGGTAACTCCGCACACAGCCTGGAGTTCTTCTCTCTTAGATCTCTTCTCTTCTCTATATTGCACCTCTTACAATATGCTCTTCCCTCTCTGTCGATCCCTGCAGATCATTACATGCATGCTCAATGAGCCAGCTACTGGTTACAGTAAGATAACTACAGCTAATAATAGAACCAGAGCTTGGCTCCTATACAACTGACCAACAATTGTCCAACCAACTAACTAACTAACCAACCCTTTACAATACAAAAATACATCTCTTTATAGGTGGCCCGAAGGTCTCGCCATTACAACACTGTGGGCCTGTCCCAACAGTAACCCAAAATCCTAACTAGTGACAGTCGACATATCTGTACTTGAGGTAGCCTCTTTTCGTCACACCACATCTCTCTGCGGTCTTCCATGCTTCCCAGAACTGATCATGGGTACTGTGCACCACTTCCCTTTTCTATCCTTCGTCTTCAATACCTCGGCCTCGTTGCTTCTTTTCATTTATGAGGGTAGCTGAGCCCTCCTGTCTTCCACTGCTGCCTTCAATGCAGTGGGTGAGCTCTTTCTTCTCGGCCGCTCAGGTACCGTCATCTCCTTTGACTTTTCTGTCCCAACAGTCATGGTTTTCGGCTCTGATCTGTAGCTGGAAACATGCTACGGCGTCATAGCTCTACCTTATCTTCTCTCTGCCAAAACTGTCTATCCGCTAAACTGGCAGCTTCTTCTGTAGCTGCGGGACCCTACTCCAACAGTCCCCTAACACTTACTTGTGGCTCGTCCTCAAGCCACTACCAGCAGGCTTCTCCTGCTGTAGCTTCTCCTTGGCTTCCTACGAAGTCCGTTGAAACTTATCCCAAAGTCCTACGACTTCGTTCTCCATAGCTTCGACACGTTCTTGTGCCGAGTCAAGCATAGCTTGACTAATACTGGAGTCCTCTGTTGACTCAATTTTATTTCTGGTGGCCATGAACTCCCTTACTTTCTGCTCAACCATATCGACTATCTCTGTGATTTGCTCCTGATATGGTTGAAGCAGGTTATTGATGTGTATCTCCTGTGCTCTCAACCACTGCGCTTCCTGCTGCAAGCGGTTCATCTCCTTCATATTTCTCATCTTCTGAAGAGCTGCTAAGCTCTTGATTTCTTCCTTCATTGCTGTTGTTGTATTCTCTATCTGATGAATACTTTGCTGTATTTCTTGATGAATTTTCTGTAGTACCCGGTATGACCAAGTACTGTTCTCAATTGTTTGACTGAGTTGGGTGCTGGAAGATTTAAGATGATGGCAATCTTTGCGGGATCTACCATCAAGCCTTGTCTACAAACAATGGGACCCAACAAAATACCAAATGGCGCACAGAATATACATTTTTTCAAGTTCAGAGAAATCTGGTATTGCCTACATTTCTCTAACATCAGTCTTAAATCTCCTATGTGCTTGTCAATTAATCCAAATACAGTCCAATCATCAAAATAATCTTCTAGGAATTTATGGATGTATTCTTTAAACACAACAACTACTACTATAGAAAAGATAGCTGGTGCATTCTTAAGACCAAAGGGCATTACCGTATACTAGAATGAGCCCCATTCTGATGCAAAGGTGGTCTTGGATTGATCTTCTGGATGGATTCTGATCTAGTGATAGCCTGAAAAGCCATTAGTGAAGGAGTAGACCTCCTGTCCTCCGACGTTGTCTGGTACATCATCAGTGAACGGTGTCAGAAATGGATCATGAAGCGATGCATCATTGAATTTATGCAGATCGACACAGATCCTGATGTCTCCTTTAGTTTTCTTTTCTTGTACGACCATGGGACTAACCCATTCGCTCTCTTCTACGGGCTCGATGATGCCTGCTGCTAGCATCTTATCGATCTCATCCTTAACTTTTTCTTTGTAGCGCGGATTTAATCTATATGGATGATGCTTGACTGGTTGAGCATCCTCCTTCAATGGTATCCTCATTACTCCCAGGTCCCCAACTATTCCCTTCATCTCTGTGAACTTGGTGGGAAATAGGTCCTGATAGTCATGTAGCAAGTCTGCAATCTGTCCAACTGTTTCATCATTCCAATAGTCTCCAATAGAGGCAAACTTTGGTTCTGTGTCTGTGCCGATATTGATCTTTTTAATCTTGATGGGATCTGTGATTGCTGGAATTTCTAACTGTGGTCCCTCAACATCGCGAGTCCCTTTTGACTTCGAAATGTTGGTGTTGCAAGGATCCTCATCCTCATCCTCTAGTTCTGCTTCAAAGTTATAGCACTCAAGCGCATCTTTTAACTGGATGGCCCACTCAGGCTGAGTCTGTATTGATAAGGTACAATCCTCAAATATCTTGATCTTGATTATATCTAGGACCTGGTCAACACTTGGGTATTCAGATTCAAAAACGAAGGTGAGTAGAAAGCTATCTATCATAAGTGGCCATGTAGTTGTTCCCTTGCGTAGTTCAGTCTCTGTGTACCAGTTCCTTGGAACTGTGTCCAAAGTGTGAATGAATCGGTGAACCCATTCATCCTTGGGAATGTCTGACCAATTCTGTTCACATGTCTGAATATGTGACCTGGGGTCACTTTCTCCTGTATATTTCTGCTGGACATACTCTCTGTCAATAGAAAATCTGATCGCCATTAGTCTCTTAGTATCATCCCATGATGCGATATTCTCTTTATGTGCATACCACCATCTTGCAGGTGTGGCTCGTACTGCAAGGTCCATAGCTGCGATCCTCTGTTCGTGAGGAATTTGTTGTTCAAACTGCTTGAGGAAGTCCTGGATATCTGTTAGACCATGAAACGATGGAATCTCATTGATCTCTACGCCAATCCATCGCAGTGACTTAGTCAAGTACGCGCATCTACGCGCTGAGACTTCGTGAAGTCTGTTCTGCCAGTTCTCTAGACCAACATCTAAATCTGATGCGCATGAGCTATCGCATCACCAACTAATGTTCCCTTTTGTGGTTGGATTGATGTAGTCGCTCTGGTTTGCAGTCATCTGATAGAGACTTTCTATGTTACGTGCCTCTTCGTCTGCTCAGATAGGTTCAATATATCTAGGACCCTGAAAAGGATCCAATGGTGTGATGACCCGGATCTGTGCGTCCTCAAAGGTCATTTGTCTTCTCTTTAGGTCGATAACGGCCATGTTACCAATCTCCCAATCAATGCCTAGTAGTGCTGGATATGGTATACTATCGCCAATGATTTCTATAACTTCAAAGTCCGCAAAGCTGCGAACTCCATCAATGTCAACTGGCACCTGCGGTAATCGACCCAGGGGTGATACCCGCTGCTGATTAGCTAATCTCATATGGATAGGCGATCTGACTAACTTAGGGCTACCCATCTGTTTCCATGTCTGCTTAGTCAGAGCATTTACGTCTGATCCTAGATCTAGGATCACCTCATCCATTTTGAACTCTCCAACCTGTGCTATGAGTCGCATCTCTCTTCCTGTTCTTGTATGTCCCATAATATTATGAACAACACACTGTGTACTGATCACGGAAGAAGATGGCTGACACTGATCTATGATGTGCTGAAGTTCTCCGATAGCTTGCTCATTTCTCACGAGTTTTAAACAACTCCGCAGGAAGGATTGTACACTTCCTGTCATCTCGTTCTCATCGCATGTGCCCGATGTGGTAGCCTGGGATATCTGTATAGGGATAACGCCACAAGGTGCTTGCTGCAGTATGCCCCTAGGCGGCGGTACCTGTGATCATGATTGCATAGGGTCATCAAAGAAAGTCTTAGCTTCATGAAATGTCTGTTTATTCTTATGCAGGTCAATTGGTGTTGCTTTGTTAGGAGCTCTGTGCACCCACTCCTGACCTGTGTTCTCTTTAGTATCCTGCAATGTCCCACTGGTGGAAACACCACTGCGAGTCACAATGTTGACTCTTGGTTCTGGCTCTTCCTGCTCGGTAGCAATAAGCTGGATGTTTTGGTGTACTGCTGGCTTAGGTTCCCTGATCTTAGCTATCAAGGTAGGACATTCCTCTATAGTATGATCATAAGATTTACAATAGTTACAAGTGGTGGTAGGACTCTGACAGTCTCAAGAATAATGTCCTACAACTCCACAGTTGTAGCAAGTAACTGGTCCGCGACTACGACCAAAGCCTTCTCCACGGCCAAATCCTCCTCCACGTCCTCATCCTCTGAATCCTCCTCCATGGCCACCATAAGTCGGATCATGCTGTGGTCCTGCTACTGGACCCTGTGTTTCTGATTGGACTTTGTACATGTCTTGCTTGCTCCTGACCATGAGATCATAGGATCGGCAATCGTGTTCGTCATGGCCTACAGACTTGCAGAAGATGCAGTATAAGTTCTTAGGTGTCTACACGTACTTCTGAAGTATAGGGCACCGCTGAGGTAGATGTCCTCATGTTTTGCATATTTCACACCACAGCCCGTGGGTCTGTGGTAAGGGGTTAGGATCCCCTGTTGCTATATATTCTACAAAGACTGGACATCTGTCTTTAGTATGGCCTTGTGCTTTACACCTTACGCACCATATGTCTTGCGCAACCTCTTTCCCTTTCTTAAGCTCATGCAGCTGTAACGTGAGATTAGCCAACTGGTTTTGTAGATTTGTCATGCCTGTGCTGGTTTCCGCTAGAGGTGAAGCCTCTAGTTTCATCGCCATCTCCAACGCGTCATCCTGCGTCTGGAGTTTCTGCTGCATTAACGGTAGTCTGATGTGAGGGAGCAACGCTGCAATAAACCATTCCTTATGCTGCTCTGGCGCAAACTCAAAGCTGACTTGGTCTATAAAGGCTTTGAATTTCTGATCAAAGTCCCACACCGACTCTGTAGGTAACTGTTTGATGTCCTTGAGCTCTGTAATGCACTGTGACTCAGACTTAGGTTTCTTAAACTCTTTAATCGTGGCGGTCTTGATCTAGACAAGTGTTCTGGGTACTATGGTATACTTCATATACCATGTTAAGGCTCGATCTCTTAGTGTGGTGACCAACTGTACAAGTTTAATATTATCATCATTGATGGTTTTAATGGTCCATAGAGAAACCAATGCTGCTCCTGGTCCTCTGCCCCTATACCCTTAAATATAGGTAGCTTCATATCATCCCCCATTCTAATTCTACACGGTGGATGTTGATTTGCTGTGCTACTACCACTCGGCAGTGTAGCTGAAGGTGATGTAGCGGTAGTAGGTACTGTCTGCGAGCTACTGGATGGAGTTCCTACGGGATTGTTCTGAGTCCCGGTCTGTTTCTGTGGGGTGTAAGGGTGGTAAGGGATACCCCCCTCTGTTCCTTCTGTGGTACTATGACTCTGTTGTCTAGTATTATCTGGACTATCTTCAAATATGGGAGATCTGAAATCTACTTTATATTTCTTTCCACTACATGTTCGTCCAATGTCATCAAGATCACTTTGAAACTCTTGTGACATTACTATCTTTACTTATTCATCTGAAACTAGATCCATTGTTCCTTTTTCATGTAATAGCATCTTAATGGACAAGTTTAAAGATTTTAGGTACTTACCGCGATATCCTTTGAAGAAGTAGCGCTCAGCCTCGCTAAAGATTTTTCTCTGGTCAACTGCAAACTCTGTGACGAAGCCTTCTAGCACACTCGCAAGCCAGAAGTCTACTGCTCTCATAATGGGATTATCAAGGTTCTTCACGGTCTGAATCAGCTCCGGTGTCTAGATAATGTTTCTTTTCTTCTTGAGTATGCTTGTATCAGTCAACTTTGATAACCAGTCGTAAAGCTTGTTTCCAAAGGTTGCAAAAAATATCGCATGCAGGTCTGTAACGATATGTTTTTGTAACCAGGCCTCTGTACTCAATCTAGGACTCTTGTTCTCTCGTTCGGCAAAATCTTTCTCCTTAGACCAAACCCACTCGTTGAGTTCATCTCTAGTAGGCCGCCACCAGAACATCAATGCTCAGTTTGTTCAAAATCGGCAACGGAACCATTTGTTGGTCGCTGGGCAGACCCGGGTTTACTGTATTTAACCAACAACACCCCTAGCTCACTGGCCCTTTTGGCGACATACCGCAGAGCGGCCTGAAGTCTCACCCGAAGTGATTCTAATGGGTTGGCCAAAGACTCAAGTGTCTTTGACCAGGTTCTGTGGCAGCCTGGGGTCTCGCAGCTCTTCTAGCCTACGATATTTCTATCTGCGTGATGTGCACTTCCTCTTACTCGCAATGACTCCAACCCCTATCGCATCGCCACGCCTCGGACCACACGTAACTCCCTCCTACGCTAGATCCTCAACTACAGCGCACCGCAGCTTCTCTGCTGCTGCGATATCGCCTCCCTGCGATATCCCATTACTGCGGCTCGACGTACTTAGTGCTACTTGCTCTGACTTACGGGGCTCAACATACAAGGCTGATTACCTTTGCGATTCTTAACTATAAGAACTGAAACATAGGTATACTTTCATACCAAGTTCTTAAGGATTTCAACTTGCAACTACTTCTATAGTGCTGCAAACTGAATAACGCATACATACATTAACTGTAAGCAAGGTTCATGAACTAACTGATACATGCAACTATTAAACACAACACATAAATCAATCAAACAACACTTGATTTTAACATGGTTCATCTCTAGGATGGAAGTTACGTCCACAGAACTATGTTTCTATTATAGCTCAGGGGAAGGTAAACACAGTTCTGCTGCACCGCATATGCAGCTCGAGATCTTCTGGGTAACTCCGCACACAGCCTGGAGCCCTTCTCTCTTAGATCTCTTCTCTTCTCTATATTGCACCTCTTACAATATACTCTTCCCTCTCTGTCGATCCCTGCGGATCGTTACATGCATGCTCAATGAGCCAGCTACTGGTTACAGTAAGATAACTATAGCTAATAACAGAACCAGAGCTTGGCTCCTATACAATTGACCAACAGTTGTCCAACCTTATACAATTGTCCAACCAACTAACTAACTAACCAACCCTTTACAATACAAAAATACATCTCTTTATAGGTGGCCCGAAGGTCTCCCCATTACAACACTGTGGGCCTGTCCCAACAGTAACCCAAAACCCTAACTAGTGACAGTCGGCATATCTGTACTTGAGGTAGCCGCTTTCCATCACACCATAGCTCTCTGCGGTCTTCCATGCTTCCCGGCACTGATCATGGGTTCTTTGCACCGCTTCCCTTTTCTGTCCTTCGTCTTCAATACCTCGGCCTCGTTGCTTCTTTTCCTTTATGAGGGTAGCTGAGCCCTCCTGTCTTCCGCCGCTGCCTTCAATGCAGTGGGTGAGCTCTTTCTTCTCGGCCGCTCAGGTACCGTCATCTCCTTTGACTTTTCTATCCCAACAGTCATGGTTTCCAGCTCTGATCTGCAGCTGGAAACATGCTACGGCGTCTTAGCTCTACCTTATCTTCTCTCCGCCAAAACTGTCTATCCGCTAAATTGGCAGCTTCTTCTGTAGCTGCAGGACCCTGCTCCAACAGGGGTGGGGGCTTGAATAGCTTGCACCAATGGTGCATAGTAGATTTGAGTGGGAGGCGATGCCACAAATGTGGGAATTTTCCCCGCACACTACTGTGTAGGCCAAGCCATGGCCTGAGCCTGTTGCGGTGGCACAGGTTGTGCGTAGGAAGTTGTTGCTCCGGACTGGGACATCATTCTAGTGTAGTCCGGAGCTTGGTTTTGGTAAGAAACATTAGCAGTGTTGCTTGGTTGTGGTGTAACGGCAGGTGGTGTCGGTCGAGGCTGTGGCTATTGGGAGACCAATCCTATGATGTCGTCTACAGCATGGGATGCCCCCAGTGCATCACGGTATGAGGTACTCGGTCGGGGAGCGTCTGGAATTACGGCATATAGGTATCCAAACTGAGCATAGATAAGGTCAAACTGTTGAGCTTTCAGTATGGCCTCTTCTTCAGATTGGGGACGTTCGGATGCGACGTCCTTTGCTATGGGTGGGAGAAACGTCTTAAGGAACCAAATCCAAGAAGATCCTGTCATCAATCTGGATTTTGCATAGACTGGGACGTCGCTGCCACTCATGGATGTGGTCGGTTATATGAGTGGCAGTGCTTTGGTGGCAGGATAACAAGATCTCCACCCCTTCGTCATATCTGACGAGGAGTTGGAAATACTGTAGGAACATGAAGGCTAGGGAGTTGAAGTCCGGATATTTGGCCTGCGGTAGTTCAATGTACCATTTGGCCGCAACACCTGTAAGAGTGAAATGGAATAGCCTCAGCCTAATGTAATCATCTACGATGCTGTTGGATGAGCACCATAGATGGAATGTCATTATGTGGTTTTGGGGACATTCCCCTACTTTGCCTTCAAACTTGGGGATGTCTGATGGCAGCTTAGTTGGAATTGGAGGCCAAAAAGATTGATGGTGAATGGGGTCATTTGTTTATATTGCCAGATCAGGCAAGTTAAGATGAGCCATGAAAGGTAGATTTGACCCCAGGTTGATGTGGGATGGGGCTGTGATGGTGGTGGGGTTTGCAGGTGCATAATGCATCTGCACAACTGGGGGTGCTTGCGGTGGCACCATTGCGGATGGTTCAATTCCCCTAAGTGTTGTGGGGGGGACAGTATGAGTGGCGGGGACATTGCCCCCATGTATGACAGTAGGGGCAATGTAAGTGGATGGTCTACTACCCCCTTGTGTGGCAGGAGGGGCAGTGTGTGTGGAAGGGCCACTGCCCCCGTGTGCTGCCAGTGGGCCAGCTTGGTTGGTCACTATAGGTGGTGGCAATTGACTGATGACAATTTGCATGACTGTGCTTGGGCCACTCGCCAGGTTGTGGGTGACAGGTTGTGATGTGGACATGGGTCCACTTGCTATGGTTATGCCGGAAAATGGATCTGGATTCGCACTAGCCATGGGGCTTGATGGTGAGGTATGGAGGTCTGGTTCAGACTGATATGGGTCTGAATCATAATCAGAGGCTATGTGGCCTTCTAATGGTGTGGGAGATCATTGAGAGCGGCTTCGACGGTGTCGATTAAGTGTTCCAAATGGTGGTGGTTCACCTCTTAGGCATGAGGAAGAGCGTGGAGGATCAATTGTGTTATATTTTATGTTTGAAAATGGTGGGAATTATGTTTGGACCCCGATTTTAGTGGCTTCCTATTGGCTACAAGTGGTCACTCAGCCACCAAGACTGCTAGAAAACAACGCTTGGCTTTTTCCTCAGAGGTGTTTCTACTCAATCAGAAGGGGTCATTGCCCGTTTCGCTTGGCAATTCCTCTCAACGACCAACTACTTTGGGGTTCCTATGGTACTCCTTACAATGGGTTTCTAGGAAAAGCCCAAGTACTTCCCACAGTTGAAGCAGTCACAGACTTATGTCCTCAAAGACTCCAGATTTGTTTGTACTTAGTGTAAATTGGTAAATTTTAAGGCTCACTCAGCGTCATGAACTGAGTTTGGTTAATTAGTTGGTATGGTGTATTTGTTTGTTTGTTTTTATGGTATTTGGTTGCTGCAAATGGTTTATGAATTCATCATGGTAGAGTTCATGTCACTGTGTTTGTGTATGCAAGCATTTAATAATCAGAAATTGTGAACAAATGCAGTTATTAACCCTGAATGTTGATGGCCTAACTAGATGTCTACCTCACACTGATATTCCTCTTCAACCAAGAGAAGGTGTTGGGCTCTCAACACAATGGGACTACGCCCATCTGTAGATCCTCAGGTCACCTCCCGGATGCAAGGTTGGTCAACAGGGAGGACGCTTAGCATCATGAGAAGCCCTCCTTCTCTACACCCTCTACCTTCCAGGTCATCTAGTTTTAATGGTTTGGAACAATATTAGTGGAGTGCCTAGATCATACATTCATTTGATTAAGCCATTAGCATTTACTTGGAATCTACACATTGTTTGTAAAAGAAATTGCAGGACACAAAAACATAAACTGAAATTGACTTGCAGTGCTGGACAAAGGCGGCTGAGACGCACTGACAGTCCCTATGAAACTGAAATTTAACCTCTATTCAACTAAAATTGAAGTTTTGTTTGACAGGACGCACATTTATGATCAAATATGGCGAGGGGGCTGCAAGATTTTTTCAGAAACAGGAGAGGGGGTTGCACATAATGCTGAAATAGCCACAGAATGTGTTTCTGGGTTGAAGTCACACTTATTGGGGGATTAAGTGCACCCTGGGTGCACCTGTTTGGCCATTAAGTGCACCCTCACCTCACTTTCAACCTTGATAAGAGCTCCCTGCCCTAGATTTGGGGTTTTTTGTGGTCCAGAGTCAGATCTGGCTGACAGTAACTTGTACGATGGCCAAATTGACTCGGTTTTTCCTAGTAGAGGCTTTGGTAGTATTGATAACTGAAAATAAACTGGATTTAAAGCAAATTTAACAGGAAATTTTTGAAAACCAGGGCAAAAAATTAAAAAAATTGCAAATTAAAAATTTGGACCAGGGATCCTGTGGGATTGACCTGGTATGGTCGCCAGTTCTGTAGCAAGGATTTCTCCTTGCTACAGGGGTAGGAATGGCTCCCTTATGTCTATAGGACAGAAGGGTAGGTTCCTGCATGGATAAATGCAGAAAATAAAAACGGAATGTAAAGAACAGTAAACTAAACTACGAACAGAAAGAAGAGAGAAGCAATGGTGAACCCCTCTGCAAACAAGGGTTAGGGTTCCACTTCCAAATACCTACAAACAAATCCTAAGCTACAATAAAACCTGCAAAACAATGTTAAACATAAACCTGCAAATGGAAACAAGGGTTAGAAAGCAAAGAAAACTATGAAGCAAAGAAACAAAACATGAAAGCACAAGTATACCTTCTCTTTGGATGGAAATGGGCCACCTCTCTTGGATGGGGAGCTTTGGGTCAATGGAAATGGAGGAGAGGGAGTGTGGGTGGCTTGAGAGGCAAAGGTCTCAAGGCATCTGCAGGCAGCATAATAGTATGCAAGGGAGAAGTGTTTTGAGAGTGACCCCCCACCCTCCTTTTATAACTTTTTTGGGGTTTTAGGGTTTTAAGCCCTTGGTCTGGGCTTTATCCCCTTTTTTTGGGCTTTTATCCCCTTTCACCCTAATTTTAGCTCCTTTTAGGTTTTTAGCCCCTTTTTGGGGGCTTTAGCTCCTAAGAGAGTATTTTGGGCTCCTTTTTGGGGGGTTTTAAGCACTTTTCTTCATCCTTTAGCTATTTTGAGGGTGTGGGGGTCTAATGGAGGGTCGCGAGATGGTGTCCTTGGGTGGTGTAGGCCATGGAGAGCTGAGTGGGAGATTTTTGGGTTAACAACCCCTGTGATACGTCCCGAATCAGGGTATCAAAAATTGGTTACAAAATGGGGATTGAATCCCGAATCATTATAACGAATCCTAACAAACTGCCTAAGGTGGCAGATTCACCACAATTTACTATGAAAATTGGCCATAAGAAGTGACGGGCATGCTAGATCAAAAGGCACCGCGACGTCTGGATGAAGGCATGCTTGCTTTAACAGTGACGCTTCTATAATGATTTATCCCTTTCGTACGTGCCCCCTGTTGTACCAACTGAATTGGATCCATAACCTCTTATGCTTTTGACCTTTATGTTCATTATGTGTTCGATGGCATGTTCTGCCTACGTTCACATCTAGCGTGAAGGTTTATGACCCTTCTATGTTTGGCTCCCCGTCCGACACTTCAGTCTCCTGGCAATACTTTCATTCACAGAGGCTGGGGAGGACCACCCCATTTTTTCGACAATAACAAGCCCTTGATGGGCTTGTCATTATTGTGCGTTTCTTCCTCCCAAGAGCAGTGTCCTCCTACAGGTCATGATGGAGTGACACCTTCTTAGATTCGTCATCACCCCCGATAAAGTTGGAAAGTGGAGTCCACAACAATGATGACGAAGGCCTTTAATCCACCCTCCTCCCGTACGAGCATGCGCTCTGACCGACTGCTCCTAGCAATGGATACTACACATTGTGGTTATGGAGACAACGACCACGTCTGGAGGCTTCGGTGGGATACCAATCTAACTGGAGACCCTAGGCACTACTTTTGCAGGGGTGTTGCATTTTATTGGGAAAGCATTGTCCTCACCAGCCTCAGAATGTCATTCTAATGAAATAAACATCCTTCCATCGACCTTACTAGCGTTAGAAAACTTTTATAATGTAATGAACATCTTTACCCTGATGGTTGGAGTCCTCTTAGAATGAAAACCCACGAAAAGAAGAATTTTGGAGTGGCTCCCATCGACTAATAGAATATCTAGGCAAACATGTTTCTTAAGCAGGAAGGCCATCACAGACCTCCTTTCAAAACTTTCAGGATTCTTGGCCAAGTAACATTCAGCCACCTTCACCTATATCCAACATTTACTTGGTCTGTATCTTCGAATGGCTCTGACTATGGTGTTTATAAAGGGTTGGGTGGTCGAACTCAACAATGGCCCCGTCACACTTTCACACATGCCATCATCGAGTAGCATGATGACAGCACACACGATCACGTGGGTTCCGGATCCAATCCTTGTGCAGAGGTACCAGCCAGGCTGCCCCTTTTTGTTACGATGTCATGCTATCAGCTATGGAAGTGACCTCTGGCTTCAATCCTCATCATCCCATAGCTAGCCCATGGCATGTAGAATAGAAATTCAATGTCATTGACCTCTCTGGGTGACGGTATCACGATTTCCTTACTCTCTGCGCCTCTGTTTCCTTATCCTGCTCCATGTGAATGCCATACTTATCTTCTGCCATTTGATCATTAGGTCGCCCCCAATTATCATACGGATGAGGCAGTAAAATTTGGATTTCGGGAAGTGATCTACACAATGGATTTTATTTATGGTTGTAGATCCATTTAAATGGTGTCTAGAGCTTTGATTACCCGTCACCTCTTCCCTTTACGTACTCACCCCACCCTAAAATGTCGCTTCTTTGCATCTAGGATGAGCAGACCGATTTTCAACCATGGATATTCGTTTGGTCTTCATAGCGACCCGTAAAATGGGTGGTCCATATGCAATCCTGTAGCTTTCGATCCCGACTCTTTCTCATACAACTTTCAATCGATTGGAATCATTTTCAGCCCTTTGATCGAAAGGGTCTTCAATATCTGTCGTTCATCCTTAATGGGGGCACCGTATTTCACAAATCTTGAGGGTGATTTTCTCTACGCATGCTCAATCAACGAAATCACTGTTCGCCGTGGATCTCCCCTCAACTCAATCTCCACCATCGATACTTGTACCCACCTCCATTTCACAGGCCCATTCCTCCTTATTTCCCTTGGCATCCTCGAATAGCGAACCAGACTCTGGCCGTAGATATTCTCCATGTTAGATCTTGATCGTTCAACTATGTGGCCTGTTGGAGTATCGGGTACCTCCACATGTTATAACCACTGCACCTCTGGGAATATAAAACAAGTGGTTTAACCACCACTCCTGGTGATAGGGCCTTGTGCTGGGTTTCAAATGTTCACCAACATCTGCAGGTTTTGGT
>LPNX010116148.1:49241-100047 GCA_001517045.1 Pseudotsuga menziesii
TTTAACCACAACTCTTGGCGATAGGGCCTTGTGCTAGGTTTCAAATGTTCACCAACATCTTCAGGTTTTGGTGTAACGACAAACCTTACATGGCCCCTAACCTACTTCTCTATCCGCCCGCTAGTTAACCTTTATGCATGTATCTATTGCAAAACCGATCAGGGCCATCGGTTGATTAACCCACTGAATCTCTATTGTCGAGGGTGTGAGGCGTTATGTGATTTCACATTGTCTCATCCCCTTATCCATCGTGCACCTTCTGTTGGGAAATCATCCAGGACCGTTGATTGGATCCTGGTCATATCGTCGTTGTTCGACATCACAGGGCCCTCCCCCATTTCACATCCCCACCCTGTCTTATCCATCAAGCAAGTTCAGGTGGTGAAAGCACATCTTTGCCGTAAATATGGTCCGCTCAAAATCGAGGTCATTGGAAAATAGAGTGACTTACAGATTTTGCATGCCTTCATGGTTTAACTCCTGCGTATACCTTTCCTTGCACAAACCCTTCATAAATGTCGATCTGCACTACCAGCTCATATAACAAGTGATCTTTCTTGTCGCTTACTCCTGCGTTGCCTATGTCAAGTTTACGTGCCATGGGATAAATCAGTTCCTCGCTTAGGCTTGGGATAAGCTTCTTCGATGGGCTCAAAATCATCATACATCGAGAGTTTTTTCCTATTCCCCCTTAAAAAATGGAAGGCAACTACTGTAGGTGCCTATCCAAAATTTTGCACAAGTGCTAACACCAGGATAAACAACCAATTGGATGCTATCATGGAAATGATGGAAAATAAAAAGTCTAGTAATTTGCACCGACACCGAAGCAGTTTGGACATGTACGCCACCCCATCTCACAAGTTTGAGTCGTCACTGTGCAATAAATCAAAAGACACCCAATACCAATCTTTTATAATGTACCCATCGAGAGAAAAATTTGAGTTGTTGAAGTAAAATGAAATTGACAACCAATGCATTGCATGGTTAAATAAGGTTGAAGAATACATCTATATATACAACATTATGATGGATGAAGAAAAAGTGAAGTATGTGTCAATGCACCTAGAAGGACACGCCTACAATTGGTACATATGGTGGAAGAGAGACAACTTTTCATACACTTGGAAATTGTTTAAAAATGATTTTTTTAAAATGTTTCAAGGAATCACGAAGGACGAATTCTTCTCAAAGCTTACCAAGTTACAACAAAAAGGAAGCGCTAAGGAATTTACCCTTCAATGGGAATCTCCTGCTACAAGAGTATTTGAGTTATCTGAAAAACAACGACTTGAAACTTATTTAGGAGTCCTAAAACCATATATACAAAAATACTTAAAGTTGCATGACATACCAAACGTCGAAGTCGAAAGACGTAAGGCGAAAGCATATGAAGCCAAATTTGACAGTTTCCAATCAAATAATGGAAAGACATATGCAAGGAAGAACATCCTACCAACAAAATATACTGATAAAAAAAATTACATTCCATCTCCCAGACGAGATGACATAAATAGTCTGGAAGTTCAATGAATGAAAGAAGGGAAATGCATAGGATGTAGAGACAAGTGGGATCCTAGACACAAGTGTCGCTCAGGAGAAAATTCAAAAAACTATACACTTGCGAGGCAGAGGAGAATAGTGAATCAAAATAAGACGAATCATAAAATGAAGAGGAAGATAACAAAAATATTGTAACTTAAGTCAATGACACACCCAAAGTATCCCTGGAAGCCATGACTAGTATTAGCTAACCACAGACACTCAAGCTAAAAGGGAATATAAAAAATGAGAATGTTACAATACTAATAGATACTGGAAGCACCCACAATTTTCTCAATGTAAGGGTCACAAGGAAATTCAAGTTATTGTGCACCCATTTCCAAACATGAAGGTAATGGTTGTTAATGGCAAGAAAATTGAAAATTTTGGAAAATTCCACAAGGTGAAACTTCAGACATGGAACTTTAAGTTGGAATCAAAACTCTACACCTTACTGTTGGTTGGAGTAGATATTGTTCTAGGAGTCCAATGGTTACAAAATTTGGGAACTATTCATCCAATCACCAAAAACTGCAAGGTACAAAGGGACAAAGTATAAACTATATGGCTTCCAACCTCTCGAGAAGCAAGTAGTGTCATATCAGCACATGGAAAAACTCATTCAAAAAGGAGCATCAGCTTATGCAATCCAATGTCATCAAATGGAAGGTCAAGACGGAGAACACGATGAGTCCCAAGGAGAATAAATCCAAGAATTACTCTATAAACATGAAAAAAGTATTTCAAAACCTACCCATGCAGTTACCTCTAGAAATATGTATTGAGCACATAATTGAGGTTAATCCAAGATCAAATCCTATCAAGGTTAAACCATGTAGGTATCCACACCACTACAAGACATAAATAGAAAGACTAGTACAATACCTACTGAATTTTGGTGTCATCACAAAGAGAAGAAGTCCATATGAAACCCCAGTTATGTTAGTACAAAAGAAGGATGAATCATTTAGGTTATGCATCGATTATAGAGGGTTAAACAAATAACAATAAAAGTCACTTTCCCAATCCCCTTCATCGATGACATGTTGGATGAAATTCATGTTGCCAAATATTTTTCATAACTTGACTTAATATCAATTTACTACCAGAGCAAGGTCATATTAGAATACATCACAAAGACTACTTTTCAAACTCATGAAGGGCACTATGAATTCAAGGTAATGTCGTTTGGGTTAAAAAATGCCCCCGCCACATTCCAAGCAACCATGAATGAGCTATTTAAACCATACCTCAAAAAAATTGTATTTTTTTTCTTTGATGACATCTTGATATACAACAATACATGGAAGGAACACTTGACGCATCTAGAACAAGTGCTATCCTTTCTAGAGGAAAACCAGTTCTATGCAAAAAGATCGAACTGTACTTTTGGAAAGCAAGAAGTGGAGTGTAATTGTCATATTCTCTCAAAGGAAGGAGTCACAGGTGAACACAAATAAGATTCGAGCAATTAATGAATGGACCTAGCCAAGAAATGTTTCCAAGTTAAGAGGATTTTTAGGTTTAACATATTACTATCAAAGATTCATAAAAATTTATGCTCATTTAACTACTCTGCTAACGAATCTTCTTAAAAAGTATGATTTTCATGGGATGATGAGACAAGAAAATGTTTTGAGCCATTTAAGCAAATTATGTCTACAACTCTTGTCTTTCCGACATCTGATTTTTCAAAACCATTTATAATTGAATGTGATGCTCTAGGGTTCAGAATAGGAGTTGTCTTAATGAAAGAAGGTCACCTAATCGCTTTTGAAAGTAGGAAGTTAAACAAACGAGAATGCTTACAGTCTACCTATAACAAGGAAATGCTTTCCATCATGCATGCATTAACAAAGTGGTGACAATACCTATTGGGTAGAAAGTTCATGATCTGTACAGATCATAACAACTTGCAACACTTATTACGACAAAAAACACCAACGACTAAACAACAAAAGTGGATAGAAAAAAATTCTACATTCGATATGGAAATCTTATACAAAAAGAGGAAAGGCAACATAGTGGTGGATGCTCTATAAATAAAATACAAAGAAGTACAAGCCTATGCCATATCTATGGTGGTTCCATAATTTTTGGACGAAATTAGAACAAGATATGCCAAAAATCTGGAAGTTTGCTCCATAATTAACAACATTAAATGGAAAATGACCTCTTATGGTACAAGGGATGGATTTACTTAAGCTCCAACTCAATTTTAAAACTGAAGTGCTTAAAGAGTCAAATGACTGTCCAACAATAGGACACGTAGGTTTTTTCAAAACCTAGTATAATGCAAGGAAATTGTTTTTTTGGAAAGGTATGAATGCATAGATTCAAAAGTATGTTGTGGAATGTGAAATTTGTCAGAGAAATAAAAATGAGATTATCTCAAGTCCCGTGATACTCCATACATTACATACCCCAAATCAGAAATGGGAATAAATTTCAATGGATTTCATTGAAGGGTTACCCATGTTATATGGGGAGGACAAAATATTTGTAGTAGTATATACGTAAACCAAATATGCACATTTTATCGGAGTAAAAAAAATCGACTATGCCAAAGAAACAACTGAAATTTTTTGCAAAAAATGTCTACAAGTTGCATGGGTTCCCAAGGATTATTGTTAGTGATAGATATGCCAAGTTTAAAGGGAATTTCTAGAAAGAATTTTGCAAACAAATAGGAACTTCATTTAACATGACCTCAACCTACCACCCACAAACGGATGGTCAAACGGAAATAGTCAATAAATGTTTTGAAACCTACCTACGTTGTTTCGTAACAGACAAGAAAAATAAGTGGTTTCAATGGTTGCATTTGGTTGAATGGTAGTATGCTTCTACTTATCATACATTTTCCAAAATTACCCCATTCCAAGATATTTACAGATATGACCCCCTAAATCGACAGATCTCGTTACTAACAAAGAAAAGGTTGCATCGGTAATGACCATTTAGAAGAGAATCAAAAGGTTGTTCAAATAATGAAGGAGAATCTTAGTGTCATTAGAATTTGAATGAAACAACAAGTAGATTGAAACCATATGAAAGAGAGTTTTAAGTTGGAGAGTGGGTATTTGTAAGACTACAACCCTACAAGAAGTTATCACTTAAACAAGGAGGAAGGAACAAACTAGCTCCAAAATTTTATTGTCTATATCAAATCAACAAGAAGATTATTCATGTGTCATATGCATTAGAATTACTAGCTACAAATCACATCCACAATGTTTTTCATGTATCATGTCTAAAGAAAGTAATAGTTCAACACCAAAAGGCACAAACAATGCTTCCATTGTTAGATGAAGAAGGACGAATTATTTTCGAGCCAGAATCTATTATTACCACCAAAGAAAAAATATTGAGAACTTGAGTAATTAAAGAGTATCTTATCAAATGGAAAAATATCCATGAAGAAGATTCATCATGGGAATCAGAACTTTTATACCAACTACATCCTTCATTGCCATTTCTTTGAGGACAAATCAAATTTTAATGGAGGGGCAATGTAACGAATAATTAATATTAAATGAAAAACACATAATTATTATTATTATTTATCCTAAGGGTCGTAACCCTTAAAAATAAAATGCTCCAACCTTATATAAGGTGAGAAATCATTGTTGTCACGTTCATTAGGATTCTATGAAACTCTAGCTACCATGACAACTTCTTTGTTGAAATCAACCTCATCTTCATGACAAGTAATATATTTTTGTGACTAGTGTATTGTTCTTTCCTAGGGATTTATTTGATATTCTCATATAGTATAATCCAATTCAAAATAAATTAATTAAGGGATGTTAACATTCGAGCCATTCAAAGAATATATAACCATTTCAAATTGAGGAGAGGCATGAGCAAAGAACTAATAATCTCTTATTCCTCTTTTGAATATTTGGAAATCACACCACCCAAAATTTCAGCATGTATTTTTGGACATGAATCAAGATCTGAAAAAGGGAACTTGATGAAAGCCATCAAACATTATTCCATTTTCAGAGGACTCTCATCATTAGAATACATGTCATACTCTTGTTTATCCCTATGAAAACATTTGAAATTTGAAAATTATGTGGTTAGTGTTGCACATTCATTATAAACCAATATGTTAGTTACTAGAGAATGCAAAATAATATTCAAAGTAACTTCACCTAAGATATTTTTAACTTGATTCATAATGACCCTTTTATGTTTCCTTATACGAGTTTGATTTTTCATTTTGCATTTACAAAAGTTATGAGAATCTCTACAAGAAATGGTGGCCTTAGGATCCAAATATTTTGAAAAATATATATAGGATACATCTATAGTTCCTTCTCAATTTACTGAGCTTCTTCATACACTAAAGTAAATTCAACATTTCCTTTTTCCATAATGAATAGAGAAATTGATAGAAAAAAGAGAGGATGAGAATACACCTCACGAGCTAATGGTGGTGGGGGCCCATGTTTTTCATAAAGTCGGTAATGCATTCACCAAAAACTTGTATTGAATCCTTGAATTTATTCATCAGCTTCCTTGTGCAAAATGCACAATTCACAGAACAAATATACTGCTTGGTGTTAATCACCATAAGCATTCTCAAATGTTTCCTTAAATAACTTCCAATCACAAATTTATTGAACTAGTAAGAAATGTATCATTCTTGAGTTTTTCCTTCAAATGTGAGAGGGGATAACTCATTGTACAGAGAGAAGTGAGGTTCTCTTCAGCCCAGTATGGGGGAGATCCTGTCACGTTAGTCACGTTATGCTAGCTGACATAAATAAAAAACATTAAAAAAATGAAAAAATATAAATTACATATAGACTTAAATAAAAAAAATAAAAAAAAAAATAAACTAGCATAGATCCATTTTAAACCTAGATCTATCAAGTACCCAGATGGATCCAATTTCTTGAGATGTACATGTTTTTACCATTTGGATCCCTCTCGGTGCTTGATAGATCCAGGTTTTAAATGGATCTATGCTAGTGTACAACAACTTCAACAATGTTTAGAAAACAAAGTATACATTCATAATTTATAATATGCTCTAATGTAGTTATGTCTCTTTCACCATTAAACTTTGGAAAAAGATTCACTTTAATTTTTCGGAGATCATGTAAAGGTCCTTATAGACACAATGTTGTATTATTTGTTAGTATATTCAGACACTTAGGAGTTAGTTAATATCAACTTGGAACTAATGCATCTTTAGGTAAAGTGTGTTTATATAGTATGCATCTGTATGTATGTAATGCGATGAACAATATATGTTTTAGACATAAAGTGAGCTCAAGGTTTTTTTTCACCTTGACCTTAACAACTATTGATTTTCTTGGGGTACTCAAATACCACCAAGGCATATCATGTTTATGATTAGGTAAATAAAAGTTTATTCTTTCTAGAGATATGATTTTTCTTAAAATGAATAAAAATGACAAGACTGTTGAGAGGTACCTTAATCATCTAGATAACTTTACCCATGTAAATACATATCATAAATTTGATAATGAGATTCCACATCTTGAAGGGGGGATTCCTATCTTGAATCAATCTTTGGAATCTCCTTTTGCAACACCATCTCCCCATCATGAAGTTCCTACTACTTGACCAAAATAGGAGGTTCAATTGGATGATGTGATTGAGAGGATTGGAAAATTGAATCTTAAAGATAATGAAGCACCATCTCAATTAAATGAGAAACTGATACCTCGCAAAAAATTCCAAAATGGATCATGAGGACAACTGATTTTTTTTTATCTTGATGAGTTTGGAAAGACAAGAGCCAAAATTTTAGCAAGACAAGAAGATGGAGATGATGTATATGATTCAAATTAAGATGATGTAAACGATATGGTTGTTTCATATGATTGTGAATTGAATTTATCTACTAACTTTGAACCAAATCCCTTTGAAAAAATTTATTTTCACAATGAATGGAAAGAAGCTATGCAAAATGAATATGATTCTCTCATCAAGAATGATACATGGAAGTTGGTGGGCCCTCCATTTGGAACGTGTTACCCCTTTTTTTATCAAGGAGTGATTTGGATCAGTTGTTCATGAGATGAGATTTGTGGCTTCACCATAGAACATTGGTCAAAATTCTTTCAACTTTGTTAGATGATCCATGTGCCTTGGTGTGCCTAATAAGAGACAGTGTTTGGTCCTCTAATGTTGTGATATCTTTAACCTTCAATTACTCTTAGTGTTTTTTGGTGCGACGATATGTTACATGCATGCTTCTATAATGACTCATCGTGTTTCTTATTATAACCTTAATTTTATTCTTCTTGCTTAATACTATGTTATTACGAAGTTTGATTGTACATACTTCACTTCGTGTACTCTCACTTTACTTAGGTAGATAAGTTATGAATGTTGAGTTAGGATTCTCACATGCAAAAAGAGTTATAAGAGTCGCACTAATGGTATATTAAATAAGTAGAAATTATAAATCATTGAGTTGTTAAAAGATGTGAATTTGTAAAGTATATCTTGTTTATTATAGTCATATTGAACTAACATTGCCTAAGTTTTAATGATGGGTTAACTGGATACACTAGAGTGATTTTATTTACACACATGCTATGACTTGATATGTTATAGTGGATTATTATTAGGCACTTATCCTTGCATATCTACACATTATTGAGGTTTCTACATCACATATTCTATCTAAAAATGGAGTCATCCCCTTTCTACATGTTGGAGACATTATAGTAATATTGAACTAACATTGCATATGTTTTAATGATGGGTTAACTGATACACTAGAGTGATTTTATTTACACACATGTTATGACTTGATATGTTATAGTGGATGATTATTAGGCACTTTTCCTTGGATATCTACACATTATTAAGGGTTCTACATCACATATCCTAGCTAAAGATGGAGCCATCCCCTTTCTACATGTTGGAGACACCAAGTTTTGTTATGTGGGAGCTTGTAGATTCTTCTAAACTCTTGCTACATCACATTTGGATTGTCTTTTCCTCACTTTGGAACATTTGAAATAATATTCTAGGCATTAAATGTCTTAATAGTTGACATCCTATTGGTTGACCATTTGGGCCACACATCTGGGTGGTTAGAGGAGTGCCCTAGGTTTTGGGGCCCCATTTGAAAGTATTGCTCCATCTTTGTTGGAGCACCCTAAGTTTTGGTGCTAGCTTGGTGTATCTTTGACCATTTGTAGTTGAACAACCTCTCTCTTGGGCCTTATATTGTACTATTTCATATCACTTTGAAAATGATTATTGGGGTTCCTCCTTGAGGAGTTTGTTAAGAAATTGATGTATATTTTTATTTTTTTTACTCTATCTTGGAGAATCCATAGGATAGATCTAGGGTTTTGATACATTTAATATTATTTTATTGTAAAGTAAGTTGACCTTATCTCCTATATAAGAGATCCCACTTCTCATTGTTTTTATTGGAGAATAACACTGTCATCTTTGCACTCTTTGCTCTTGTTCTCTTGGATTTTTATTCACATGAATTTCAATTTGGTGGCATAGTAATTTGAGGTAAGCTTGTTTATTTTGACATTGAAATTTTTTATTTATCTAGTCCATAATAAGGGTAGTGTTACTCCATTTTTTTATCATAATTTAGTTTTGTATATTGATTTAAGTATTTGGCATCCTTTGCGTTATCAATTAGAAATTTTCTTAGGGACATCTTCTTTTGGATCATATTTATTTGGAACTTATTTCTTTTGTTGATTGGTTGTGCGCTAATCAACTGGAGCTTTATTTAGATTAACACAACATTTCTAGTCCCAAGGTTGTGTTGTTTTTGGAAATCAAGGACTGCATGTTGATAACCTCTTTGATACTGCTCTAACTCCATGGATATCATACTATAATCTTGTTCTTGAGAAACTTGTCATATTCTTCTTTTGTAAAATAAAACTTGGGCTCATAATGATCAAAACGATGAATACGATCTTCACGTTGTTTTGCATCTTCTTCAACAACAAAATTTGCTGGAAAAGGGGGTCTAACGTGATGATATCCTTGATTTATTGTGTCTCTTTGCTCCCTTTATTTAATTTGTGGAACCGTGGGTCTTCTAAAAATTGGATTTCTAACTTGGGGCTTGGGTGTTCTCTAACAACATGTCTATTTTCTAAAGAGAGTCTATCTACAAGTCTTTCCATGGTTATCATCATCAAGTAAAAATTTTCATCTATTGATTGGGAAGTAGAAGGTTGACTTTCCTCCTTAGCCTTCTTCTTTTCAGTATCAAACTTATACTTTATCTTTTCATATGCCATTAAATTTCCTTCCACTTTTATAGCATCCTTCAACATCTCAGGAAATGTTGCAAACCTTCTTCCTCTTAAATTCAATCCAGAATCAATGTCAAAAGATTCAACATAATGGAGTTGGGCATCTCGAACAAGAGGTTTAATCTAAGTTTGGATTGAGTTATACACCTTCATAAACCTTGCAAAAAATTCTTGCACTTACTCAATGTTATTCTTTTTCAAGTTATTATATTGTATCAAGATTTGTAGAGGGTTTTTCTCGTCTTCCAATATTCCAAGGAAAACTTCTTCAAATTTATTAAAATTGTTGATACTTCTTGATGGAAGATCTCTACACCACTTTTTAACTTCACCCGAAAATCTTTGTGCAAAGAGTCTCATTTTGACATCATCGTCATCAACTTCTTACAGAGCTATAAAATCATTAATCTTGTACAAATGTTGTAGTTTTATAATTCCTCCCTCCCCATTATAAGTTATAATATGTTGAGCATAGTTTTGGAGAAAATAGTGTAATAGGGCAGGAAGAGCAAGAGGAGAAAATCTAGCAGTTGTGACTCTTGGAGGTGAGGGCATGAAGTTGAATCTTTTGGAGGAGTATGAATAGAAGTAGTGGGAATATGTTAAATTCTGGCAGTATGACCGTGTGTATGAGCTGAGGAAGACGGTATTTTTAGGTCAAGGAAGGATAAAGGATTTGTGAATTTTAAGCCTTCTATAAAAATTTATTGTTCTTCAAGTTTTTGTTATAGGGAAAAATATGAACTTTTGAGAAAAGAGTCTTGAAAAGATGACTGAAACCTTCTTTCCTCAAATATTGTTTGACTCAAGTATGACCCATATTTTGACCTAAATAATAATGCTTAAAATTCACATCAAAAACAACATCCCCAATACTTATAATTCCTTCTTTAGGCAAAGAAAATGATTTTTCTAGCTGGTAAGTCCTTGTTTCGTATTTTTCCTTCCTTTTCCGAAGGATCTTTTCTAGAATTGAAATTATTTCAAAAGGTCAAGATCCAAATTCCTTCTCGTGTATCTTCTAGAAGAAAAAAATTCTCTAGTGAAGTCTCCTTTTCAAAATAGTCACTAGACAAAACAAACAACCAATATCCTTCCTGAATTTCTGTTTTCCCTCATAAATTAGGTCTAAACAATGTTGACTACCTTCGGGAAAAATAGAATGTTTCACTCCCTGACAACGAAGACAAAATGTTACCACTTAGAAATTTTATTTGGTTGTGGAAAAAAACTCCCAAGGTGACCTCAACCCAATATTTAGGATTAAACAATGGCCCTTTCAATCCGAAGGGGGCTCCCTTAATGAATTTGTTGTCTTATGGTCACTTTATAAGAGTTCATGCTTTGAAAACAATGGCTATATCTTTGGTAAGATTAGGAATTAAGTGAAGTGGTTGAATCAAATGATAAAACCATTGGGCATGGATTCAATAAATCAATACTTTTAAGCTACCAGAGAATGGTGGTAGAATAAATCAGTCATAGAGGCAAGATAGACATCATTTCTTTAAACAATTTGTAGTTGCAATATAATGGAAGACTTAAAGAAAAACAATCCATTAACATAGAACATCAAGCCTGGATGAATTATGTATTAACTTTAGAGGAAATATGTATTAATGTTTGAAACTAATGAACCAGATAATCTCAGATGAATTCCAACTCATTTATTTTCATTCAAACATGAAGAAAAACCATAGAAAGGAATGATACATGAAAAAATATTCACATAAGAATATTTTCATACTTAAGAAAATGGTGGTACATGAGTCCTTGCTAAAAAAACTCTGAACTTTTTCTCTCAACAACTTTAATTAATCTCAAAATTTGGAATTACAATACATAGTAGTATTTTATCTCAAAATTGAACCCCCTATTACATTGCAAAATGCGAAATATATACAAAAAACACTCTCAAAGCGAACCCTTACCAACTATTTACTAAAAATAGAGTTCTTGTGAAATAATTCCTAAAATTATGGAACTATGTTGCTTCCATGTTGTTATTCATCTTCATTATGCTTGCATTCAACAGAGGATCGATTTAATTATGCATTCTGCGTATTGATCAAGTGAATCTCTAAGGTAACAATTGTTATAAATATCATAACATCTATCCATTATGGTGCATTTTATACTTAGTTTTTCCAAATTTCTCAACGACCTTCCATTGTTCATGAGTACGGATTTCATAATACACCATTTCCTTAATGAACACTTCTAATTCCACACAAGCTGCATAAGAAATAGGATCAAATCTTACTTGATTATTTGAAAGTGGTCAAGCATTTCAAAATCTTCAGTTAACTTTTGAATTATTTCCTTTCATGTTATCCCTTTGGTCAAGTCTTCAAACTTCGAATGGTCCATATGACCTTGGAGTAAATTATGATATTTTTCTTGAGAGATCAACTTTTCATCTTCATCCCAAAAATAAGGAAGGCCATTTTCAAAGAGATTTTTGAAAAAACTCTTAAAATTTTGGACATGCTAAATTATTTGCTCTACTTTAGTTTGTACATTCTTCACATGATGATGGTTTCCAATGATTTTCCTAGCCCAAATAATGATGATAGTCATATATTGATAGTCATGTATTTGATTCCTAATGTCTTCATATCCATATAATTTAATGCATTCAAGAAATTTGTTGCATTCTAAGTTGTCCCTAAAGGCCTTTTTTCAAAAGTCTCATTAATAACCTTGCATCTTTGAAGAGTTGTATTTTCTATAGTGTTTTTTTCATCAATGTGATTTAAATATGCTCTGAATTTAATAATATCTATTAATAACGAATCCCAAATGAGGTGTTTAGCTCCTTGTAGTGGTATTTTACCTATCACCTTGTCTTTGAGCTCATTGATATTCTTTTGCAATTGTTTTCTTTCATTTTGAACTTTATTCCTTTCTCAAGTATGATGAACCATCTCCTCTTTCATCGTTTGATTTTATTCCTTCAATTCCTTGATTTCTTTATCCTTTAAAGTAATGTGTGACATGGATTGGTCAATTCCTCTATAGAAGGCTCATTTGTTGGTTTTTCAGACACTATAGAAGGCTCACTTACCAGCTTTGAACTCAAGGATTCAACCTTTTATAACAACTCATACTTTTTTTTCTCCCACTCTTGCTTTTCATATTGTAATTTCAAATCCTTCCCTTTATAGCTCATCATCTCTTGGTAGATAACATCCTTCTCATATTGTAAGGCTATTGACTTTGGAGTCTGCACATGCTCGGTGCTTGAAACTTTCAACTTCTTCCTCAACATATGAATTGTGTTTTCTTTTTCACCCATGAGATTCCTAGTAAATTGCATATTACTTGGATATGCTCCAAGGGTCACAATGTTTTCCTATAATATTTTGATTTGGGTTCGATTTTCTCTATTTTATTCTTTCTCTTGCCTCAATTGACCCTCTAGTTTCTCTACCATTAATTGCAAATTTGAAATCTTTAAGGTTGATTGCAAAAGGTCATCATAAAGGACCTCACCTATTTGCTTGTGAAGTGAAATTTTTCCAGGTATGTTAATCTGATCCGATTTAACTTCCATCTCTAACACTTTTCCATCAGTAACAACTGCTAGCCTCAAGGTATTTTTTAGGATATTTTGCTACAACAAATGAGACATTTTCTTCTAACAATTGTCAAACTGTAGGGAGCAATTTTTGTGTTTCTTCAAGAAATCGCTTTTTTTTTACTGGATATTGTGAAATAAAATCAGTTTTGGACTTATACTGGAAACTTGCTCAAAATTTTTGTAATGACCCAATTCTAAAATTCCAAACAAAGGCAGAATTTGGGGAAAAATTGTCTTGACTAGTCTTGACTCTAGGGGCTTCGAATGGCACAAGAGGGTCCCAAATTTGGTAGGGACTGATATGGTGAGTCTTAGGACCACTCAATGCATGCTCTGGTCACTTTATAATAGGCTATATACATCTGCAAATATATTTTTGGACCTTGGAAAAAATGGTAAAATTACTAGTAATTTGTGGTGCAATTTCCCCTAGGGTGTGAGCAGAAATGGCTCTGCAAATCCTATGCAACCCTCCCAAATTACCAAAAATATTATGGGGACTGATATTATACTTCATTTACTGTGATTTGGTGTGGTTAATAGTTTTTCAACAGAGATATAAATATTCATATTCGAATGCATGTATTTAGTGATATTTGCTTAAGGGAAATGACATGTAATAACTTAACTTTGACTCATAAATTGTATAAGTAATGGTTCAGAAAATAGAATCAGTATTTATATCATTAAAATCATATCAATATCTCACCTAACAACATACATCAGATAAATCCTCAACACAAATCAGATATACAACTCCATTGAAATGGGAAACCAACACATGGAACTAGTCACACCATAGCTTGGAAATGTCGACATTTTGCATATGAATTTATGCTAATTTAGAATTACATAGAGGATGGTATAAATATTACAGATCCATAAATCATTTACCCATGATTGGGCATCAACTAGACTCAACAAGGCACAACCACCAATCACACAAGTGCACCATCATAGAGAAGCATGGGAATATTGAAGTAGGGATTGAGAGAATGGGAGGAGAGATGGCTCACAAAATGTAGCAGCCTCCTATCTGCGATAAAAAAACTCCATTAAGCTCCAAATTATATTTTATGGTGGCCTCTCCAATAACCAACTTGGATTATAATCTAACTCTCTCAAAATTGACTCACTAGCAGGGCAAGTGAGCACTCACCGTGCAATGGACAAGGTGGTGCTTTACAAAAAGACAAGGGAAAATTATCAAATGGTCAAAATCCATTCTCATTCCTCATGAAATATTTGTATAACCATCCTAATTTCCTCCAAGTTTGAATTCCCTCCCATAGGATTCCTCCAACTCATCCTTGATGTTTAGTAACAACCTCCATGACACTTGTCCTTCTAATCATCCCTTCATCTTCCTCCAAATTTGAATTGCTGCTACCAAACCCCAAGTGCACCCTATTGGAGGCTACTTTTAGCCCTGAGATGTCAGATTGTCATAGGTATACAATCAGGTATGTAATCAGGTCTGATTTGTCATATAATCTTCCATCATTGTTGTCATAAAGCACAAGGAATATCTCTCCAAGTGGAACCTAGTTTCTTCCTAGCATATTCCTCTTCACCTATTCGAATCCTTGGGCTCATGACATTTTACTTGACACCTATTCACCTTCCAAGAACGTTCCATTACTCATAATTTCAAATTTGGGGTTAAGTCATGACATGTGTAAGGAAGAATCTAGCCACCCAAGGTCTCCATCAACCTCCAAATGTCCTCATGAAGCAATGCCACTTTATTTTCTCCATATTTATATTTTCTATGACCCAATTTAATGTGTAAATGACAAACTAAGGTTCTCTTGGGTATCATAGATCCCTTATTTCAAGATTTAATGAATCCTCCCCGACCTAGGGAACTAATAGGTGGGTGAAACATTGATAACTAGTAATCTCATTGGGATGGGGACATGACAATTTTGAATGTCTAAAAATAAGTATTGTTTCACCTACACTACTGGTTGCTGTAACGCCCCGGTTTTGACCCCGTTGCACTAGATGTATATGATGTATATATATTGTAAATGATCATGGTGTGGAGCTAAAGGCCAAGGCCCCACCTTTGATCGGTAATGCTATGATTTGGATTTAAAATTGTCACCGATGGTATATCGGGGCATGCGGCATATGTTTTGAGTTTATCACCATGTAAATATGCATCTATAATTAAAATGAACACAACTAGCTATGGTCATGGCAACTAAATCGAATGGGGCATGATTTTCCCGGGGATAAGGATGTGGGGGAAATTTGTCAAACTTTGGACAATAAGGCAAAATACCCATGTATTTTTCCCTTGTCTTAGTCCAACCACCTTCTTTAAGAATTTCTGTTGGCAGCTGGGAGGAGTTATGGTAGTTATTGTTTTGGGGTGTGGGGTGGTAGGACTGTCAGTCCTAGCCTATGCCCTTCATTCAATTCGTCCTCATCCTTCACGCAGGCAATTCTACTCCCCCCCCCACGATTTTGTTTTGTTTTCTCCTCACGCACAGGCTCTTGGCGTTTTTGGTCTCACGCAGACATTTTCTGGGCTCCACAAGTTTGTTGAACACTCACGCACGCCCAATTTCACGTCCTCTCTGTGCTCTGTTCGTTTTCCACCATTGCCAGTCCATCATTTCTTTCCACGCACAGGAATCTCCCTGGTTTTTACCCACGCCGTTTCCTCCACGGATTTGTGAATGATGTGGCTGAATCCTTTCCCCATGGTTCGAATTGTGGGTTCTGTGTTGATTGTTGCTCACACCCAGGCCGGGAGTTTGTAAATTCATTTCCAGCGTGGTCTACGTGAGAGTCTTCCCGTGGCTCAATTGCCTTGAATGGACTATTGATTTTCCCTTGCTACTGTGAGAGGAGCAGGGATGTTGGCTTAGTTTTGCTTGATAAACCTGGTGGGTAGAAACCACACAGACAGAGCTAAAGGGCTGGCCTTCTTCTCCATCAACCCTGAATAGCACTGGAAGGGAATGCAGGGCCTGAGGGATCTGATTCGCCTCATACTTGAGCCCATAATCAACTATACCCTTCAGGTACCTTAGAATATTCTTTGTAGCAATGAGGTGAACATGTCTTGGATCTGTCAGGATATGGATCAATGTGTTCACAACAAAGCAAATATTTGGTCTTGTATTCGTCGGGTACATCAAGGATCCAATCATTTGACGATACGTCGTAGCATCAACTGACTCTAATGAAGCATCACTCAATAGCTTCAGGTTCGATGCCATAGGTGTGGTCATGGCCTTGCTGTACATCATCCTGAACCTCTTCAGGATCTCTACTGCATACTTCCTTTGTCCTAAGGAGATTCCATTTGTATTCTGCCACACCTCCATGCCTAGAAAGTAGTGCATCATACCCAAGTATTTCATCTCGAACTCAGCAGCAAGCTTCCTCTTTGTTTCAGCAATCAACCCATCCTCACCTGTTACAAACAGGTGATCTACATACAGTAGGAGTATCATAGGGTTCCCTTCCTCAACCTTGTAGTAAATGTTGGAATTCATTTTACTCTTGGTAAAGCCTAAGCCAATCAGGAAACTGTCAATTCTATCGTACCATGTCCTGGGTGCCTCTTTGAAACCATACAGGTCCTTCTTTAATTCAAACACATGAGTCTCCCTGTCATGTGTCTCAAAACCAAGTGGCTGCTCCTCATACACTTCCTCTTCTACTACACCATTCAAGAAGGCGGACTTGACATCCATCTGGTGTATCTTCCATTTCATTTTTTCAACCAGAGCAAGTACTGATCTGATGGAAGTGTATCTGGCTACAGGTGCAAAAGTTTCCTCATAATCTATCCCTTTTTTCTCAGAGAATCCACGTGCCACAAATCTTGCTTTGTATTTCTCTATGCTGCCATCTACAACATGTTTGAAATTGTAGATCCACTTGGAAGTCACAACAGACTTCCCCTCTGGTCTCGGGACAACATCCCAAACATCATTCTTCATGATCGACTGGTACTCATTGATCATAGCATCCTTCCATTCTTTCTTTTTTACCGCTTCTTCATAGTTGGAAGGTTTTTTATCAATGATGTTACATAATAGGGCTACATAACCGGAGTAGGACCTAGTTCTCTTCCTTTCTCTATGCATTTCTTCTGGATCCCCATATATTTTTGCACCTTGGATAGCCTCTCGTACCCATGCAGGTTTCCTTTTGTAAGGATTCTTCTCCTAGGGTGAATCTACAGGTTCCTGGGGTTCTTCCATTTCTCGATCTTCTTCTAGAGTTGCTTTGTTCATAGTTGTGTCTCGGATCCTGGGTTCTTCTGTTTCTTCAAGTTGTACATTAGGTCTTTTTATGGATTTGTTGTAAGCTGATTCTTCGTCAAATTGCACATCCCTGCTCCTGTCGATATTCTTGAATCTTGGGAAGTATATTCTGTAAGCCTTTGAGCTTTCACTATATCCCACAAATATACCCTTCTTTCTTGAAGGATCTAACTTTGTCCTCTTTTCTTTCGGAATGTGTATGTACACCACATGTACACTGGACAACCAAATATTTTGAAATGAATGACTTCTGGTTTCTTGCCGGAGAAGGCTTCTTCAGGTGTCTTGTTCTCAAGTACTCTATGTAGAGTACGGTTCTGTACATACACAACTATGCTCACAGCTTCTTCCCATAGATGCACGGGAAGATCTTGATCATGAAGCATTGCCCTTGTTGCTTCCATAATTGTTCTATTCTTCCTTTCTGCAACCCCATTATTTAATGGAGTGGTCAACTTCTCTTAATCCCTGAATCTCTACATAATTCCTTGAATTCATATGATGTGAATTCTCCGCCATTGTTTGATCGAAAGGTCATGATTTTTTTCTCTGTTTGGTTTTCGATCAAGAATTTGAATTCCTTGAACCTACTGAACACTTCATCTTTTCTTTTCAAGAAATATATCCATGTCTTCCTAGAAAAATCATCAATGAAAGAAACATAATATACATACCCACTTAATGAACTGGATGAGGTCGGATTGCATACATCGGAGTGGATGATTTACAATATTCCTTTTTCCTTGCTCTTGCTGCTTGGAAATGTCTTCTTTGTGTTCTTTCCTTTCGCACATCCTTTGCAAATACCTTCATGTTTTTCTTGTATTTCTGGAAGACCTTCAACATATTTGCTTGCAAGTGGTAGTGCCCTGTAGTGCACATGTGCAAGCCTTCTATGCCAAAGTTCACTTGGTTCTACTGAGTCATGGACCAAAGCTTATTCTGGATGGCCCTTTAATTTATATCATCCTCCCTCTTTCTCCCCAATCACTACTACATCATCTATAGTCTTTCCTTTTGGACACATAAGGACTTGGCCATATACAAATGCAACCCGTATGCCTTTTGCATCCAATGCAGATATGGAGAGGATATTCTTCTTTAGTCCTGGTACAAACAAGACATCCTTCATCTTCATAGACTTTCCAGAGTCTATCTTATAGGAGGATTCACCACTACCTTTTATGGGATACTGGTAGTCATCCCCAAGTTTCACTTTGCGGGGTGACTCATGTTCAGATAGTTTCACAAAATATTCTTTGAATCCCGTCATATGCTTGGAAGCCCCACTATCTATGAGCCAATCATTGCTTCCATGTGTGACAGTTCCTGTGAGGTAAAAAATCAAAACATATTCTTCATCACATGAAGAGTCTTCACTTTCTTCTTTGATTCTCTTTTTGGGAGGTTCATCATCTTCTGCAGTGTAAGCATGATGTTTTCTTTTGTTGCCCTTCTTCTTGTGAGAGCCACCTTTGTTTCTAGGACACTCTCTAGAAAAGTGTCCTCTCTTGTCATATGTATAGCATATGATTTTAGATAGATCTTTGCTATATATTTTAGGGTTATCTTTCTGGTGAGAATGCTTACCTTTGGGATGATGATAGTCCTTTCTGAATTTCTTCGTGTGTACTGTGAGAGCTTGATATTCATTTCCCATCTTTTCTTCTTGAGCTAATATTTGAGCTTCTTCTTGTGAGCATTCTTCCCATAGCCTACTGAAAGTGATTAGCTTTCTTCTAGCACAAATCCCCTGAATGAAGGAGTCCCATGACTTAGGGAGACCGTTCAAGGTGGTCATCACAATTTCTGCATTCTCCACTTCTTCATCCACTGCTTCAATTTGTTGTTTAATTTGAGAGACCCTTGTAAAGTATGACTATATGGTCTATGGATTCTGGATCTTTACATTCTTCAACTTGTTCCTCAAAGTCATCTTCTGATTTATGTTCTTCCCTTTAAATAGATTGGTCAAGGAATCAAACATCTCTTTAGGTGTCTTTAGGGAATGCACTTGTGGTATAAGGTGATCCTTGATAGAATCAACAATAATTCTATTGGCCTTGACCAAGTTATTTTTTTGTAAGGCCTTATCCTCATCTCCCTTTGGAACTGGAACCTCTCCACTTATGTAGGTGTCCTATTAGTTTTCTTCAAGAACCAGTGAAATCCTATACTTCCATGCTCGGAAGTTTTAAGCTCCTTCAAGCTTTTCATCAAGCTTCGTGTGATGATACATCTTAACTGAGAACCTCAAATGGAAATACAAAAGATTTAGATCTTACCAAATTTGAGATGTCGGAACTGGATCCATAGCTCATCTTCTGCAGTGCTGGTTTTCTAGTTCAGGGGAAAATTAGGGTTTGACTTTCCCGGAGTTCTACCCAACAAAAAAATTTGATCTTGGTCTCTAAACTTCGATTTTGAGGAGGAGAGAAATCCTATGCCGGGATCTCTCAAAAATTCCACTTCTGTGAAAATCCCTAATTTCTTGCTGTAGTGGCAGGTCAAAAACTGAAAATACTCAGAATCAGATTCTGCTTCGACCGAAAGATGCACCCTTAAATGGAGAGTTAACCTAGCCTCCTTTTGTTGATGATCTTTGGAGAGAGACCCAAAAAGTAAGAATCCCTAGCTTCTGCAGTTGCACAGTGTCTTCTTCTCAAGTTAGCTCTGATACCATGTTAGATTTTTATCATTTAAGCAATATGATCTTAGGATCTTATCTAAGAGAATAACATGCACACCAATAATCACAAGAGACAAGAGACACAAAGAGTTTTCCTCGGGAAACCATAAAGGAGAAAACCCTGCAACTTCCTCGGAGATAGAATGAGTACCAATGGAAAAAGTAAAACCCAAAGACAGAAAGATGATCTCCGACAACTGTTCTCTCTCTCACTTGTGCGAGCTTCTCTTCTCTCACTCTTGCAATATAGTTGAGTGTGTGTGTGTTTCAAATAGAGAGGCTCACTCTCTATTTATACTAGTTTCCAACTTGACAATTACTTACCATGTCTGACTTCACTAGGAGAGTCTAATAACCCTAGTGCCCCTCAACTATGGGGACTTTACCCCCCGATCAACAAAGGAGGTTTAACCTCTATGACTTTACATGACTTGATTACATTAATGATTCTCCCGATAGGAACATCGGGGTACAATGAAATACAATACAGAGATATACAAGTGAATACATTCCAAAGTTACAAATACATTAACAAATGGCTCCACCCTCTTTAGCATTCACGGATCTTCTCAATGAGAGATCGACCCCCCCACTCAATTGCACAAGTTCCACGATTCTCCCTCACTACTCTCCAAATTCATGTCATCTCTAGAAAGTGAATTTGTCCCCTTCAAGAAAATAGTCCAAGCAAGTAGCCATTTCACCAAACTGGAGAAAATTTGCTAAATGAAGCTCAATTGGAAACCCCAAATGGATTCCCTCTATGTCTATCTAGGGTTCACACCAAAACCAAACGAAGATGGAAGGGTTTCGCCAAACCCCAATGAAAACTCCGGTTCACTAGACACTCCACAAGAGATCAAATCATATCATAATCCCCAAGTGAGGTGTTTCTCCTCTTTTAATCTTTCTCGGGAGCTCCATGCCATGGTCAATACCATGGAGCACCCATACCATCCAAAATTCTATTGGTCACTTTATAAATAAGACACATTTTTAGCTAAGTGACAAAAATAATGACTCCCTTTTCTTCACTGACTATAGCCTTGGAAGCCATCCCCAACTGCAAAACAAGGAAACCCAAAATTAGGGACATTAGCAGTTCTTATTTGTATCCTATTATTCTTCTTCATCCCTTGTCTAGGTTGATGGTTACTCATTTGGATTTGTTGAGCCAAATTTTGACCATTTTGAAAAGGCTTATTATGAACCAAATCAATGTTTGATGAATGCAATGTACCCCTTGTAAGAGGTCATGGATGCTAGTGGAGAACCTGGGGTATATTGGAAATTTGGAACATAATCTTGAGAAACTCCATAAGGAATACTTGACCCTCCATATGGAATAATATCTCTAGAAAAGGGAACTTGACCACACTAGTTAGTCACATAAGCTATCAATTGATTTATTTCTATAAGTTCATCAATCTGATGAGATTCCCACTATGTTAGAGGAGGACCAATAGGGGAAGGTATAGGAGAATTAGGGATGGTGATACACAAGTAACTCGATTGGGAATAAACAAAATCAAGATTTTGATCCTTAAGGATTGCATCTTCTCCATTTTAGGGGTGTTGGATGGAAACATCCTCAGAGTTGTTAGCCATGATTATCCTAAAGTATTTTCCCATGATTGTTAATTAGAATAATAATTTTATTCTAACATTATTGTACATACATTTGTCATCTTCATGTGATTAAGTGATAAGATGTCCATATTAAATTGAGCTTGGGAGACAAGGATGTAGAGCTTATTTAAACTCACTTCTTCTCATGTGAGGTTGATTCAATTCTTAGTCGTCACACCAATAATGTTATTTCGTTTTCCTTACTAATAAAATTGTTTCCAAGGACACTTTGATATCATAGTGGTATCTTAGCTGCTACGGTGGAGACATTAAAGGTGAGACTCTACTGCTAAAGATGTTGGAATATTTCCTATTGTTGGATAACAATTGTGTGGTGAGTTGGTAGTTAATTTTTTTTAAAGAAAGTAATTTGATTGTGACTAACCTGGATATCTCCAATGCTTGGATTAATTTGTATTAAATGAAAATCATATATAAATACAATGAAGAATAGCCTTTGGTTTTTATCTTCCAATAGGTATTTTGGATTTTACAATGACTCTTCATTTTATTTCTACGTAACTAAAATATTTATAATAATATGCAAAAATAATCTACTATTTACAATATACCATATCCCTAAGGATTAGGTATCCAACATTCCCCCTCTTAATCCGAGGGGGTGTTTGATTCCAAGCATATTTATGAAATTTTCAAGATTTTCTCTTCCAAGCACTTTAGTGAAGATGGATAGAGTCTGGTCAGTTTTGGAACAATGCATCAAATGAATGATCATGGCCTCTACATGATTTCGAATTAGATGGAATTTCGTATTGATTTGATTTGTTCAATCATGGAATCTGGGATTCTTTGTCAACTTGATTGCAGAAGTGGTGTCAATGAAAAGTGTAGTAGGATTCCTTGCAAGCCCTTTAATATATTCATGAGACACACAATCTCCTTGTTTCTTCTATAGCTGCCACATACTTTGCCTCTATAGTGGAATTTTCTAGAATGAACTGTTTGTGTGATTTCCAAGAAATAATTGTTGATCCAAGACTCATGAGGTACCATGAAGTATACACTATATTCTCCTTATCACCATCAATGCATGAATCTGAATATCCATTTAAATTGATGTTCTCCTCCTTATAGTATTTGAGTCCAAATTCTTGATCCCCCTTCAAGTATCTTAGACCTTTCTTTGTAGCACACCAATGTACTTCCCAAGGGTTTTGCATCAACCTGGAAATTATTCCAACTGCAAATAAAATATTAGGTCTAATAGTGGTAAGGTAGATAAGACTCCCCACAAGTTGTATGTATTGGTTGCATCTTCAAATTCATTCCCATCTTTTAGTTAGTGTTATCTCTAAGGTTGTTCCACCTTTTTATTTTAAGATCTTTTGATTGTGATGTGTTTTTATTTCTTAAATTTTGCTTTGTTTTACACCTTATGTTTGATTGAACGCCATTATGGTTTTCTTTTAGTATCCTAAATCATCAAAATCTTCATTCATTAGTCATGAACCTATGTATGTGCAAGAGATTGTATGTTATATGGTGGATTGTTGAAACTGGTAGCATTATCCAAACTGGCAGCATTTTATAAATTGGCAACATTTTACTTACTGGCAGAAGAATTTCAAAAGGGCATTTCATTGAAAAGTTTATTGTTTATTAATACCATGGAATGTAAAGGGGTAATAAACTTTGGCTATATTCATGATTATTTGGAATTCGGTATGAATATGTTTTAAAGGAGCTCCTGTCCATAAAATGATGGGTTTTATCGTGTCATTTATGAAATGGTACATCTGTTATCATTTTGAAATTTGAACACTGCATGCAATGAATGTTAGTACTGATCGTGGTAGAATCGACTTAACTCACTATTTTCCCTAAAAAAAATAAAAATCTGTTTCATTATTTTGTTGGTTAACTGGAGAAGAATAGTCGGAGACCTGTTTGTATACTGTCAATCTTCATTCGTTACAAGCAACAACTTTAGGGTTTGAAGAAACTAGGGTTTGTTTTACAAACCTTGATGGATTTTATGTTTGAGGTTCTGGATTACATCATATACACTTCCCTGCATCTCAGAGCAAGCGGTTGCAGTAAATAATTATCTGTTCAGGGCAGTATAGTGTAAAGCCTTTGTTGATTTGCATTACTGACAGAGGCTTAAGGGTAAGACCGACGAGGCCTCGGGTTCTATTCTCATTTTCATCTTCATTATGTTACGCTTGCAGATCAATCTAATTAGGACTAGCACAAGCATAGGTGCATTATTGAAAATAAGATTGATAGGCCAGAGCCAGCATGGAGTGAAGACCTGCCACAGATGTAACTGCAGCAAATCTTAGTGGGTGCGCTTTTGGTCTATGATTTAAAACCCAGTCTGTCTATCCAACAAAGTGGAAATTTTTAGGGTTTCAAATGTCGAAGGCATCAGACGAGGAAGAGCCAGAGGTTATAACGAAAAGAAAACCAGGAGGTTTCATTTGCAGGTTAGAGCCAAACAATACAGACTGGATAATGAAATTTCCCAGGTCTGCTAAGCTAATGAAGAATGCAGGATGGTTTAATTTCTGTGAGAAATTGCAAGGTTACCACTCACAGGTAACCATGTTATTTATTAAAAATTATAGAGATGAAAGAGTTCAGTTGCAAAGCCTAACAGTTAGGGTAAATGAGGATTCTATTGCTGAGGCAATAGACATTCCAGCACAGGGGGAAAAATGGTTTAAACAACAGGATTTCCAAGGTGATTTCAGTGAATTTTTGCTGCCAGGATGTGAAAATCTAGATTGGAAAAATGGTGTCCATGTTAGCAAAATGAAGCCATGTTGGAAGATCCCTTTGGAGATGATACAAAATTACATCACATGCGATGGCAGGTATGATAGAGTGCTAAAATTCCATCTAAAATTGTTAATGCACATTAATGGAAGTATACAGGTAAATCTCCCATTTTATGAACCTTGGAAATCATCTTTTGGAGGCTTTTTATTTACTAAAAAGCCTCCAAAAGATGATTTCCAAGGTTCAAAGCCATCCCGAGCATACTGCTCGCTCTGTCTATCACCAAGGCTTAATTAAATTATTGATTTTAGCTCAGTTGCAAAAGGAGGGAAGAACATGGGAATCCTTGTTAACAGAGCTAGGGTTTAAAGACAACCCTAAAGAGAAAGGAAAAAGAATGATGGATTATACTAACCAGCAAACAACAAGTCCTAAAAAGCCAGTTCAAACTGTTGAGAAAGAAGAAAAGAATACTGCTAAGAAACCCATCCAGGAAGGCTTGTGCCCTAAAGCTTCCTACACAAATGAAAACCCTGAGAAACTCAGTGTTGTCCTGAAAAGTATAGCTTCAAAGAATAAAATTTGTAAACAATTATTCAAGACAGAGAAGCCAAGAACCAGGTTAAGGAAGAAGATGCAGATAAAAAAAGGAGCAGCAAATGAAGATGCCATGGATGTTGTAGTGATAGATGATGCTGGTAGTGAAGAAACTGTACATACAACAAAGGACCAGTACTGTGTAGATAATGAAAGGTTTATTGATATTCAAGGCGTAGCAGGCTCTATACCAGAATATTTTTGCATAGACAAGCAGGATAATCCAGATGATGGTTCAACATCAAAGAGTTTACAAAAAGAAGGAGTTCATATAAGAGAAGAAGACTTGGAAATATCTCCAGAACTAAGCCAATGTAAGAAGTATTTGCAAACATACAAAGAACAAACCAGGTATCTGCAAGACATAAATGAAAAATTGATGGTAGCCAACAAGAGACTTCGTGAAGATCTGGAGGATAAAGAGACAGAATACCAAAACTCGTTGATAATTTCCAAAGATATTCTAAGGGAGAAACGAGCCATTCAGAAGCAGCTGGAACAAGTCAAAGCTCAAAACAAGGACGACAATAAGGATGTTGAATTCACCAGATTGCAGAAGCGTTCACAGGTTTTGAGTGACTTAGCTACACTAGCAGAGGCTTCTAGAAGCCTTTAGAAGTAAATTGTAGTTTGCTTTTGAACTTATGCTGTTTATTTGACAGATGTACTACACTTGTACTTAAATACTTTTTAAAAGGGATTGACTTCCCTATTTTTGAGGAGGTTCGATCCTTAGATATAGGATCTTATAGTTAGTTTAAAGAAAACAATATTTTTGTATTTAAGGGGTCTCGAGAGGGACAAAGGGGGTTGGCAAGTTTGGAGTTATGAAATCCCATTTTTTATCACTGTCTGTATAACATAAATACTCTACAGCTTCAATACAGGTTCTATCTTGAATGAGCATGATTATGATTTGTCTATGTATGTTATGAGTTGTGTTTCTTATAATTTATCATGTATATGGTCATAGAATTCCATTACAGTGATTCTTATTTTGAAATACAATTATCCTTTATACTTTCAGAAAACAAAGGCAATTTCATTCCATGACTTTATGATCATAGTTACTGAGATATTGGACCTTGTGTTTGGTTTTATGTTATACAGTTCCTGTATGATTTCATGATTGTCTTATAGCTCTGATTGACATACCAGCCTAGTTCTTCGATAATTGTTTGATTTTCTTGTAGTTCTCATGCTATACTAGCTTAATTCATTCATGATTGTGTGATTTTCCCAATAGTTTTAATTTCATACCAGCTTGTTTTTCAGTTTGATTTCATTGATTTGTACATTTTTGAAAAAGATTTCCTTAAGCTTGAACCCCTGTAGTCTAGGTCGAACTTTAGGGATAACATCTTCTGGCGCTGTTGCCGAGGACGGACAAAGGAAAGGATATCTTCCCTGGGTAATCGACATTTTCATGAAACTGATTTTGCAGGGTGAACAAAATCCATCTGATCTGATATAGACTACATTCAGTCACCTTTTAAAAAGTTACAGTGGCTTAAAAGAAGATAGGAACTCGAGGAAATCCCTCACCCCCTTTGAATCCAGGAGTCTCAAATCCTGAGCAGTTGTTAAAGGAGGCTAGGAGAAATTTAATTTCTACTTCATCAGAAAAATTCAAATAGCCTGCAGCTTTAGAGATCCCTGAATCTTCATCTATTCCAGTTCCTTCTTTTAACCCACATTGAGAAAAAGGAAAAGAAGAGTTAGACCTATTATTTAACCCTTCCCAAGTTGACAATTTCTGCATCTTTACAAATCCTTTGCTGTTAGAGAAGGT
This sequence comes from Pseudotsuga menziesii, assembly GCA_001517045.1. Lineage (NCBI taxonomy): Eukaryota > Viridiplantae > Streptophyta > Pinopsida > Pinales > Pinaceae > Pseudotsuga > Pseudotsuga menziesii. The sequence goes on from LPNX010116148.1 coordinate 76,405, forward strand.
CAAACTTGAAGCATTGCAAACATGAGCTTCCTCTTTATTTGCAGCCCATATTCCTTTGGTTAAGACCATCCCAACGAATCAATCAAATCCTGGTAATTTGTCTCCTTCATCACAACAATCAAGCAGCCTTCACCCTAGAATGACCCAGCCTCAAAATCGAATGGCTGCTATGATAGCAGCAAGATATGCCCCACTTGTTTTACCCCAGCCTCTCAATGCTCTCCCAGCAGGAGATTATCAAAAGTACCTTCCAAGGTTTAATGGCCAGGGAGATGCTACTGTAGAAGAACACTGGAATACATTCTGTAGTTATGCAGACAATCAAAATTTTGAACATCATGATGTTTGGTTGAGGGTTTTTGTTCAAAGTTTAGATGGTGATGTTAGAAAATGGTTTAAGGAATTACCACTAGACTCCATAGATGGCATAGATGCCTTAGAAGAAGCATTTATGAGATAGTGGGGTGACACTAAAGACTATTTGTATTACATGACAGAGTTTGTATCTTTAAAAAGAAAAAAGGATGAAGCTGTGGGATAATTTTCTAAAAGATTTAACAAAATGTACAGTAGGATTCCAACTGAAATAAAATCTACTGAGACAGCAACAAAGTTAACTTATGCAAACTCATTTGATCATGAATTTTCTTTGATGTTAAGAGAAAGAAAATATGTGTCACTTCAAAACATGCAAAATGCAGCATTAGAAGTAGAGTCAAATATTTTTGCCTCAAATAAACTCAAAGAGGAAGCAGAACACCAAATTGTTGACAAAAAGGGCAAGAAAGAAATCATTACATCCAGCCATACAGGAAGGTCATCAGATAGCAAAATGGATGAAATGAGTAAAATCATAAAAAGTTTGTCTGCTAAGATTGATAGGTTGGAAATGGGAAATATAAATCAGAATAAACCCAAACCTGAGGGTGATAGAAACCAGAATCAGTTTAGAAGACCTTTTGCTCCTAGGTTCTTGCCAAGAGAAAGACGAAATAATGATATACAGAGAGACAGACGAGAAAATGAAGAACAAAGGATTCAACCTCCTTTTCAAAACAATAATGTCAGAGATGATGAATCATATGAAATAGATGAAGGGGAGTTAGATGATTTGGAAGTAGAAGAACATAATATTAGTCAATTTGATGGTGATTCTTCCTCTCATTTTCTAACCAGATCTGATTATCAGTATGCTACAGAAATAGATCATTATGAAGAAGATGACTATCAGATGTATATGCCTGAATTCTGTCAGGAAATGCCACAAAAATCATATGGTCTAAGATCAAGGGTAAAACATGCAGCACAAGCTAGAAAATTGGCGAAAGCTCTTCCTCTTAAACAAAATATATCTACAAATCAAAAACAAATTGTAAATGAAAGAAAAAATGAAGTTGTGAATCCTGAGGAGATGAAGAAATCTGTAAGTGGTTTCAGTTTTGAACATGAGCTTAATAAGGTGAAAATCCATGTGCCTTTAACATAGTTGATTAAGAGTAAAGTTTACAGAGATGCAGCTTTTCAAACTTTCAAAAATGCAGTGAACTATACTCCTATCCCATCTGATGAGATTAATTTACAAGATGAAAAACCTACTATTATTGTGGGGTGAAAAAATTTTGATCAGCCTGATGATAATTCAAAATATCCTCCTCCATTTTATGTAACCTTTTCAGTACATGATCAACTATTGCATAATTGTTTGCTAGATTCATGAGCTTCATATAACCTCATGCCAAAATTAGTCATGGAAGCCTTAGGACTGAGTGTTACTAAACCATACCATGATTTGTATGCGTTTGATTCTAGGGCAGTGAAGTGTATTGGGGTAATCAAGGATCTAGTAGTGAATTTAACTCAGGTACCTATGAAGACTGTATTGATGGATATTGTTGTAGCAGATATTTCTCCCAAATTTGGTATGTTATTGTCTAGATCCTGGGCAAAGAAAGTGGGAGGAACTATGCAAATGGATCTTTCATATGCTACAATTCCAGTATTTGGAGGAGAATTCAGAAGACTTTACAGAGAGATGCAGATGGCATATTTGGTAAGTGATAGTAGACACCCTAATAATCATTCGATCTATTCAATTGATGAAAATCTTGGTTCTTGTATGTTGTAATTGAATGATGAAATTGAAGGGGTTTTACAAGTACAAAAAGATATCCCAGTACAGGTAAAGAGAGAGGAACCAGATGGGCTGTGGCAGATGTATTTTGATGGTGCATCAAGCAAGGAAGGAGCAGGAGCAAGAGTATTATTGATTTCAGCTGGAGGTGAGATTATTTCCCTTATGTACAAATTGGAATTTAAAGGAACAAATAATACTGCTGAATATGAGGCCTTGATTCTTGGGTTAAGAGCAGCAAAAGACTTAGGTATAAAAGAACTTGCTGTGTTTGGCGACTCTGAATTAGTTATTCAGCAAGTAAAAAGGGTTTACCAAGTAAAGCAGTATTTATTGAAGGTCTATAGGAAGGAGGTTTGGGATCTAATTGAAAATTTCTTCATAGCCTTCAATATCACCTTTGTCCCAAGAGAATATAATGAGACAGCTGATTCCCTAGCTTTAGCAGCAGCATATTTCAGGGTTCCAAAGGTAACTCATCTGAAATATCCAATTGATGTAAGGTATAGACCTGTTGTCCCAGATAATATCAAACATTGGAAAGTCTTTAATGATGATCAGGAAATACAAGAATTTCTGGAATTGGTAGGTGAATTCTCAGATGATACTGTTGATCATGAACATGATTCAGAATGGGTAGAAAATGAACCTTGAAGAAATAATTCAATTGCTGATCACAAAATTGTTGAATTAAAAGGGAATTTCATTCCTAAGGGACTTGTTCCTTTAGAAAGATTGTTTTCAAAAGATGATACACTGATAAAACCTACCCTTCAGACTACTGAGGAAAATATCGTGGAGTATAATATTGGTTCTGAAAATTAGCCTAAGATGATAAAACTGTCAAAATTGCTGTCAGATGAAGAAAGAAGAAAATATGTTGGTTTACCGAAAGAATATAAAGATATTTTTGCTTGGTCATATCATGATTTAAAAACATATGATACCAGCATAATTCAACACAAAATCCCTCTAAAACCAAACACTAAGCCTTTTAAACAGAAGCTTAGAAGGCTTAACCCAGCATTGCTGCCAGTAATTGAAACAGAGGTGAAAAAACTACTAGATGCAAAAATTATTGTGCCTTTGAGGTATTCATCTTGGGTTGCTAGTTTAGTGCCTGTACAGAAGAATGGAGAGATAAGACTATGTGTAGACTTCTGGAACTTGAATAGATCTTGCCTCAAGGATAACTATTCATTACCAAAAATAGATCAGATTTTGCAGAGGGTTGTAGGTTCTCACAGAATTTCCATGATTGATGGATTTTCTGGTTACAACCAGATTGCAGTTCAGCCGGAGGACCGAGAAAAAAAAAATTTACTACTCCATGGGGGACCTTTATGTATGACAAAATGCCCTTTGGGCTCATGAATGCAGGTGCTACGTTTCAGAGGGCTATGGATATAGCTTTTGTGGATGAAAATGAAAAGTTTGTAGTGATATACCAAGATGACATCACAGTCTTTTCTAAGTCTAATGAAGATCATCTTAAACATTTAAGACAATTTTTTTCTAAATGCAGAAAGTTTGGTTATTCACTAAATCCTAAAAAGTCTCACTTTGCCGTGACAGAAGGCAAATTGTTAGGCCATATTGTTTCTGCTAAGGGAATAAAGATAGACATAGAAAGAGTCAAGGCTATCTTAAAAATCAGCATTCCTAGAAATAAAAAAGAAATTCAATCTTTTGTTGGAAAAATCAATTTTTTAAGATGGTTTATTCCCAACTTTGCAGAAATAATAAAGCATATTACTCAGATGCTTAAGAAAGATAGGGAGGTAAAGTGGTCTAACCAGGCTAAACAAGCATTTGAAGCCATAAAGCAAGCATTAATAGAGGCCCCAGTGTTGATGGCTCCTGATTATACAAAAGATTTTGCAATCTTCTCATTTCCATCAGAAGACACTATAGCTACTGTATTGTTACAAAAGAACTTTGATAATTTGGAACAACCAATTTCATTCTTCAGTAAAACATTAAGAGACTCAGAGCTGAAATACAATATAATGGAAAAACAAGCATATGCTTTAGTTAAAGCTCTTAAATTTTTTAGAATATATGTTTTACATTCTAAGGTTGTGGCATATGTCCCAAATTCAGCAGTCAAAGAGATTCTAGCACAGCCTGACAGCGAAGGAAAAAGAGGCAGATGGATAGCTAAAGTCATGGAATAAGACGTAGAAATCAAACCAACAAGGTTGGTAAAAGGACAGGGATTAGCTAAACTTCTGACAGAATCAAATTGTCAGGTTTTGAATCTTCATGTGATGACGGAATAGTCAGAGCAGGTTATGGCAACAAAAAACAGTAAACAACAAGTTTATAACAAGTATGGTGAATCTGATTGGTATAAAGATGTTGTGTATTTCCTTTTGTATTTGCAATTCCCTCTCAAATTGAATAGGAATGAATGCATATCATTAAAACTAAAGGTAATGAAGTATGATTTAATAGATCAGATTTTGTACTGGAAGGATCCGGGAGGAATATTGTTGAAATGTTTGGAGAAATCCGAAGTTGATGCTGTGATCGCATAATTGCATAGTGGAGCTTGTGGGGGGCACAAGTACTGGAAGGCAACTGCTTTCAAAATCCTAAGAGCAGGATATTATTGGCCTACCCTTTTCTCAGATGTATATCATCAGGTTAGATCGTGTGTGGAATGTCATAAATTTGCAGGTAAGCATAAGCTTCAGTCCTTACCTTTGAAACCTATTTCAGTGAATGGTCCATTTCAGCAGTGGGGTCTAGACTTCATCGGTGAAATCCATCCTCCCTCTAGTGGACAACATAAATGGATTTTAACTGCTACTGACTTTTTCACTAAATGGGTGGAAGCAGTTCCAACAAGGAGAGCAACTGAACAAGTTATAATTACTTTCCTTCAGGAAAACATTCTGGGTAGATTTGGATGCCCTAGGAAATTAGTTACTGATAATGCTCCTGCTTTCAAATAAAAAAAGATGGTGGATTTTTGTCAAGAAAATAATATTAACCTAAAACAGTCCACACCATACTACCCACAAGGAAATGGATTAGCTGAATCCAGTAACAAAAGTATCATAAACAGTATCAAGGAAATGCTATTTGAAAACAAGAGGAGGTGGGATACCAAACTAAAATTTGTTCTTTGGGCTGATAGAGTAACAATTAAAAAGTCAATTGGGACATCCCCTTTCCAATTGGTTTATGGAATTGATGTTGTTTTTCCCTGTTCAATTAATGACCCCAGTCATTAAGTTTATGCAGGAAATAAAAGAAGAACCAAATGATATCAGAAGAAGAATGTTCCAGATAGTTCAGCTGCAGCAGGAGAGGGAAGCTATCAATGATACAACTGAAAGACATCAAAGAAGAATGAAGGAAAGCTTTGATAAAAAGGTTAAAAAAGAGATGTTTGCAGTTGGTGACCTCGTTCTCAGATGGGATGCAAGAAAGGAAGAAAAAGGTAAGTATGGGAAGTTTGAAAACTTATGGATAGGGCCTTTTTCAGTCATAAAGATCCTTGGAAATAATACTTTTGTCTTACAAAATCTGAAAGGTGAAGAAATTGCAGGTCCAGTCAATGGACGTTTCTTAAATCATTTTTACACATATTGAAAGACAAAGTGTTATTATACATAGTCATTGTCTATATCATTTTGCTTCAGATAAGACTCCAACCCAATAAGACAGAAATGACTTTAGCAGGTTTCTAAAGGCACTGGTCAACATGTTCTCAAAGTTTCACAGGAAAACTTTGTCCCCAGACGGATCCAGATGTTATCTCTAAGGTTGTTCCACCTTTTTATTTTAACATCTTTTGATTGTGATGTGTTTTTATTTCTTAAATTTTGCTTTGTTTTACACCTTATGTTTGATTGAACGCCATTATGGTTTTCTTTTAGTATCCTGAATCATCAAAAATCTTCATTCATTAGTCATGAACCTATGTATGTGCAAGAGATTGTATGTTATATGGTGGATTGTTGAAACTGGTAGCATTATCCAAACTGGCAGCATTTTACTTACTGGCAGCAGAATTTCAAAAGGGCATTTCATTGAAAAGTTTATTGTTTATTAATACCATGGAATGTAAAGGGGTAATAAAATTTGGCTATATTCATGATTATTTGGCATTTGGTATGAATATGTTTTAAAGGAGCTCCTGTCCATAAAATGATGGGTTTTATTGTGTCATTTATGAAATGGTACACCTGTTATCATTTTGAAATTTGAACACTGCATGCAATGAATGTTAGTACTGATCGTGGCAGAATCGACTTAACTCACTCTTTTCCCTAAAAAAAAAAATCTGTTTCATTATTTTGTTGGTTAACTGGAGAAGAATAGTCGGAGACCTGTTTGTATACTGTCAATCTTCATTGGTTACGAGCAACAACTTTAGGGTTTGAAGCAGCTAGGGTTTGTTTTACAAACCCTGATGGATTTTATGTTTGAGGGTCTGGATTACATCATATACACTTCCCTGCACCTCAGAGCAAGCAGTTGCAGTAAAGAATTCTCTGTTCAGGGCAGTATAGTGTAAAGGCTTTGTTGATTTGCATTACTGACAGAGGCTTAAGGGTAAGACCGACGAGGCCTCAGGTTCTATTCTCATTATCATCTTCATTTGGTTAGGCTTGCAGATCAATCTAATTAGGACTAGCACAAGCATAGGTGCATTATTGAAAATAAGATTGACAGGCCAGAGCCAGCATGGAGTGAAGACTTGCCACAGATGTAACTGCAGCAAAGCTTAGTGGGTACGCTTTTGGTCTATGATTTAAAACCCAGTCTGTCTATCCAACAAAGTGGAAATTTTTAGGGTTTCAAATGTTGAAGGCATCAGACGAGGAAGAGCCAAAGGTTATAACGAAAAGAAAACCAGGAGGTTTCATTTGCAGGTTAGAGCCAAATAATACAGACTGAATAATGAAATTTCCCAGGTCTGCTAAGCTAATGAAGAAAGCGGGATGGTTTAATTTCTGTGAGAAATTGCAAGGTTACCACTCATAGGTAACCATGTTATTTATTAAAAATTATAGAGATGAAAGAGTTCAGTTGCAAAGCCTAACAGTTAGGGTAAACGAGGATTCTATTGCTGAGGCAATAGACATTCCAACACAGGGGGAAAAATGGTTTAAACAACAGGATTTCCAAGGCAATTTCAGTGAATTTTTTCTGCCAGGATGTGAAAAGCTAAATTGGAAAAATGGTGTCCATGTTAGCAAAATGAAGCCAGGTTGGAAGATCCCTTTGGAGATAATACAAAATTACATCACATGCAATGGTAGGTATGATAGAGTGCTAAAATGCCATCTAAAATTGCTAATGCACATTAATGTAAGTATACAGGTAAATCTCCCATTTTATTTACTAAAAAGCCTCCAAAAGATGATTTTTAAGGTTCAAAGCCATCCCGAGCATACTGCTCGCTCTGTCTATCACCAAGGCTTAATTAAATTATTGATTTTAGCTCAGTTGCAAAAGGAGGGAAGAACATGGGAATCCTTGTTAACAGAGCTAGGGTTTAAAGACAACCCTAAAGAGAAAGGCAACAGAATGATGGATGATACTAACCAGCAAACAACAAGTCCTAAAAAGCCAGTTCAAACTGTTGAGAAAGAAGAAAAGAATATTGCTGAGAAACCCATCCAGGAAAGCTTGTGCCCTGAAGCTTCCTACACAAATGAAAACCCTGAGAAACTCAGTGTTATCCTAAAAAGTATAGCTTCAAAGAATAAAATTTGTAAACAATTATTCAAGACAGAGAAGCCAAGAACCAGGTTAAGGAAGAAGATGCAGATAAAAAAAGAAGCATCACATGAAGCTGCCATGGATGTTGTAGTGATAGATGATGTTGGTAGTGAAGAAACTGTACATACAGCAAAGGACCAGTACTGTGTAGATAATGAAAGGTTTATTGATATTCAAGGTGTCGCAGGCTCTATACCAGAAGCTTTTTGCACAGACAAGCAGGATAATCTAGATGATGGTTCAGCATCAAAGAGTTTACAAGAAGAAGGAGTTCATATAAGAGAAGAAGACTTGGAAATATCTCCAGAACTAAGCTAATGTAGGAAGTCTTTGCAAACATACAAAGAACAAACCAGGTATCTGCAAGACATAAATGAAAAATTGATGGTAGCCAACAAGAGACTTCGTGAAGATCTGGAGGATAAAGAGAAAGAATACCAAAAGTTGTTGATAATTTCCAAATATATTCTAAGGGAGAAACGAGCCATTCAGAAGCAGCTGGAACAAGTCAAAGCTCAAAACAAGGACGACAATAAGGATGCTGAATTCGCCAGATTGCAGAAGCGTTCACAGGTTTTGAGTGACTTAGCTACACTAGTAGAGGCTTCTAGAAGCCTTTAGAAGTTAAATTGTAGTTTTCTTTTGAACTTATGTTGTTTATTTGACAGATGTATTACGCTTGTACTTAAATACTTTTTAAAAGGGATTGACTTCCCTATTTTTGAGGAGGTTCGATCCTTAGATATAGGATCTTATAGTTAGTTTAAAGAAAACAATATTTTTGTATTTAAGGGGTCTCGAGAGGGACAAAGGGGGTTGGCAAGTTTGGAGTTATGAAAGCCCATTTTTTATCACTGTCTGTATAACATAAATACTCTACAGCTTCAATACAGGTTCTATCTTGAATGAGCATGATTATGATTTGTCTATGTATGTTATGAGTTGTGTTTCTTATAATTTATCATGTATATGGTCCATAGAATTCCATTACAGTGATTCTTATTTTGAAATACAATTATCCTTTATACTTTCAGAAAACAGAGGCAGTTTCATTTCATGAATTTATGATCATAGTTATTGAGATATTGGACCTTATGTTTGGTTTTATGTTATACAGTTCCTGTATGATTTCATGATTCTCTTATAGCTCTGATTGACATACCAGCCTAGTTCTTCGATAATTGTTTGATTTTCTTGTAGTTCTCATGCTATACCAGCTTAATTCATTCATGATTGTGTGATTTTCCCAATAGTTTTAATTTCATACCAGCTTTTTTTTCAGTTTGATTTCATTGATTTGTACATTTTTGAAAAATATTTCCTTAAGCTTGAACCCCTGTAGTCTAGGTTCAAATTTAGGGATAACAGTTAGCTTCAAGTTTTGTTCCATTGGAATATAAATAGGATTACATTCAACCATGCCAAACTTTTTTAGTAATTTTCCAACGTATTTCTTTTGGGAGATGAATATATACTTTGGATTTGAGTCATTTCTATATCCAAGTTGTAGTGAAGTTGTCCCATATCAATCATTTCAAAACCTTCAATTCTTTATTTATGAATGCAATGCAGCTTTCATTGTTCCTTTTCATCAACATATAATCTACATACACTACACGACAAAAAAAATATTCCAACTATTTTTGCAAATGAAGTTGCGAGGTGTTTATTTCAAGCCAAACAAAGACTTAATGAACTTGCATACCTTTTGTTCAAGTTCCCTCACAAAAAAACGTTACAGATGAGACATAAATAAATTTTCTTTCAAGTCTTCATTCAAGAAAGTAGTCTTCACATCCATTTGATGAACTTTCCACCCATTATATGTAGTCAAAGCCAATAGAGTACGAATGGTATCCCATTTTGTCATGAGGGGAAAAGCCTCATCATAGTCAGTTCCTTATTGCTATGCAAATCATTTTTCCACAAGCCCTGCCTTATGCTTGTTAAGTGATCCATTGTATTTTTACTTGTTCTTGTAGATCCACTTGCAACCAATTGGTTTGGTTCCAATACAACTTGATTTAGCATTTAAGTGGAAAATTCCCAATCCACTAGTGCTATCAAGTGAAACTTCAAAAGAAAAGCACCATTGTGACCTTAATGTTTAACTTCACTCTTTTAGGCCATCACCCAATGCCAAGGGAGGCTTCCCTATAGGATCAATAGTTTCGAGGAGAGCTAGGGGAAAGGAGATCAACTTGATTTAGATGAGAAGTGTGAATTTTTTTAAATTAATTTCCCAAATAATCATTAACTTACTAAATATTTACAATTATTAACAAATTAAACACTTAGAATATTTTCTTAATGATGTCTAATAAATAAACCATGGACATTTGCAATACTTAGTGAAAAAGATAACAATGAATCATAAGGCTTGGAAAGTAAAAATGCATTAAATGAGTAATTTCATTGCCGTGAGATATAATAAGCCATTCACCAAGTAAGATTTTAATATGACAATTTGTTATTATTAGAGATATTGAATTAGGCTTTGAATGGGGCCATGCTTGAGGGAAGATCTCTAAAACAAGGTGTCACCCAAATTTAATTAGACCAAACTTTCTTAAGTGATTAGAATCACTTGCCCTAGTGTCGCAAATGTGGTCTAGTCTTAATTAATGTGTCGATTAATTCAAGCCAATTAGTCATGTAACATTTTCTCATTAATCCATGATTCAATGAAATAAAAATAACACAAGAACATGTGCAAGGAATGAATTAAATCAATATTGTAAATCTTGCACTAATAAAATTTGAAAATTCTTCGTGATGATTATCTGAGATATAGCATTAAGAATCTAACCACGAGCCAATATTTTTCTAGAATTAACAAATGTCTATGTTCAACCAATATGTCCAAGATAGATGCAATATTAATTCAATATTTAACTAAACAAGAATACCATGTTGGTTTATTGGTCAATATTGAGGGGGGGGGGGGCGTTGGGCTGAATCGGCATTGTTAACTTTTTACTAATTTAACCACTTTTTAAATATATCATTAACAACACATAACAACAAGAATACACAGAACACAATTTTAAAGTGGAAACCCAATGGGGTAAACTACTAATACGTCTTATTATTGAAAAATTGTTATTTAAAAATAGTTTTGCTTGCTGCTATAGACAAGGATGGTATTACAACCTATTTACCAACAACTACTGGAAGGAGGATACACCCCTTGGTTTATTAGCTACTAGTGAAAGGATGCTACGACACCCTATTTACTAGCAACCACTAGAAGGAGGCTATGACCTCCTGGTTTACCAGCTGCTACTGAAAGGATGCTACGACACCATGTTTTTTCATCTACGATTGACATGATTCTCCTACACCCTATTTACCAGCTTCTGCTGGAAGGAGGAAACAAACCTTTGCAGGTCTGTTTCCTGCCCTAGCACCACCCTACCACCCTAATATGTTTTCTGTAATATGCTAGATTTATTTTCCCTCCATTCTCTGTCACACCCACTGGTATCTGTTTCTAATTTTATGATGTAGACACTGAGACACTTCTCTCACTAATACCTCAGTGTATAAGTACCTTCATGTTTCCTACGGACACATCTATCTATTCTGGAAACACACCCTTTCACAATCATGCCCTTTCAAATCCGATAGCCACACCTTTTCAACAATATGTGATTAACGATTTTTAATTAAATAAAAAACTTCTTGATCACTTATGATCTACGAGCTCCCTTCTTCTTTGATCACCGGATTCGTCAAACCAATTCCTATGGACTTCCTCTCTTCTATCAGTGGGAATACTCTATCTTCAGACCTTCAAGCTTCTCTTTTTGTCACGCCTATGGGCTTCTTTTCCTTCTCTGTGATCTCTCTACGGGCTATCCTCATCACAGGCTCATCTGTACATGTTTCTCTTACAAAAAATGGGCTTCACCCTCCATTTATGAGTTTCACGTTAGACATTCTTCTTGACCATTTGTGGACGCACCTCATATTTCTTTTCCGCAGCTCAGCTTAATGTTTTCTGGTGCTTCTGCAATCTCCTTCTCTAAAATCAATCCAGGTTGTTGATCTAATTTTGAGTCTCTCCGGTCCGTCGATCTAGCACATAGATTTCCCACTCAAAATCGTATTTATGCACCACAGTTTCCTCATAAATGATTCCCCACCGTTGATCTTCATTGGGCATTTTCCTGACCTTTGATCTGGGGTAAGATGCAGATTGCAGAATGCGGGTTTGTGACTTTTCCAAAATGTTTTTTTGTGATTTCCACATTTGTCTTTCCACACCAATCATTCTGCACCGTTGATCTCCTGTGGGCTCTTCCGTGACCGTTGATCTTAGATAAGATGCGGATTGTGGGATGCGGGATGTCCACTGTCCACTTTTTCATTTCCACAAAATCCTTTCCGCACTGCAAAATGTGGAAGTCGGTTTTCCACCATTGATCTTTATTAGGATTATTCTTGATTGTTGATCTTCTGATTGTGGGATGCGATATTTCCTCAAATCGTATCATGACTTTCCGCAAGCTCCTTTCCACAAGATTTCTTCCGCACTGTCTATCTCTTGCGGAGTCTTTCCTGACCTTCGATCTTCCAGATTGCGGGTTGCAAATTACGGGTTCATAAAATATGTAAACGTTACTTCTGCAATTCCATTTCCACATGTTTTCTTCTGCATCGTCGATCTCTTTTAGCGGAACAAATCTCAGCCGTTCGACCTTGATCTTTTACGAAACTTTGGATTTTTCGCCTAACTGTCGAAATTAATCCTTAATCATCAGATCTAGTGTGGGACTAATATAATCCGTCTGATCTTGATTGTTGCGGAACTTCATCCTTCCACCTATATTTTGCAGAACTTCATCCTTCCGCCTATATTTTGTGAAACTGATCCTCAACCGTTGGATCTAGGGTAAGACTAACCTCTGCCATCCAATCTTAATCCTTCATGGAATTTTATCACTTTGTACGTGTTTACCCTCTAAGCTAGTTGATTCAATAACAAAATTGGATGATCGATCTCAGTTGTTCAATTTTCTATAGGGTTATTCATTTGTCATTCACCTTGCAACCTAAAACAGGGTTATTGCTTTGTTATTCTGGATACATGCAACCTTAAGTCTGCCACCATATCTGTTGGTTATTCCTTTGTCATTCATGAACACCTTTGACATCAATGAAAACTATATACTCAACAATATCCCCCTTTGGAATTGATGGCAACCTCTAAACATTCTCCCCCTTTGACAATAATGACAAAGGATAACCTGTTATGCCAATGTTGTACCTATTTTGATATAGGATTTCCCGTCTTTCTACTTTCTAACAACTCCCCCTATCATCATATCTCCCATTTGTTAACGGAACTATGTTATTTATATTAGAATTTGAATTCCATTTAGATCTTCAAGTAGAGAGTTTTGATAATGTTGCAACAATTGAATGGAGAATAAACATACAAACTAAGAAAAACAAACCACACAGGAAAGAGACAAGTATTGCTAAGGAATTTACAGTATGTTCATCATAATAAATCCAATGTACAATAGGTTACAAATAGGAAGAATTAAAATGCATTAGGTAGAAATTCGAATCTACCAAGTGGATCTGACTGTATCTAACTGAATCTCTAACTCATGGTCTCTCAATCAATATTGTAGTCCAACAGATAACCTCACTGATGTCCAATAACTCAATCAATCAGTGTAAGCTAGTTAACTTAGTGCAACTGAGTGTGGTAGGTAGGAAAAACACTCCTCCCCGTGCAACCATGCATTTTCCATGCATTACTAGTGCTAGCTAACTGATTGTGAAGTAACTGACAAAGTTCGAGTCCAAATATCAACTCCCTGATGTCAAATAACTCAATCAATTAGTTACAGCGAGTTAAATTAGTGCAATTGAGTGTGGTAGGTAGGAAACTAAGACTAACTAGTTCCAACTCCACCTAATTGATGGAGGTTGGTGTCAGGACTCCCAGTTTCTCCTAAAATGTAGGGATTGGTCTAGGAGGAGCCCAAACTGATGCATGCACATGCAGTAAGTGGCAGTTAACCTCTAACAATGTTCCCCACACTCTAGTAACTGATCTAGGTGTCACCATTAGGTCAAGTGGACCCAAATAATGAATTAAGGTTCCTAAGTTAAGCAAATATAATATAATAGACAGTATGGTCAAGGGAGGATTAATAATCCTAACACCCCCCCTGAATCCTAACTTGGACAATTGTGGGCCCTGGTAACAATACCATAGGTCACCCAAATACAATATAAAATATAGTAAAAAATGTTGCTTAATACAGCCGAGGAAACAAGGGAAAACCTCACAGGAAACCCCCCCCCTCAAAATAAGCATAAATATAAATTTTGAAAAAACTTGTGAAAACATTTGATGCTACTATGCAACAGCATTATCTTGGTTCTTTTGTGTAGGTGAACCCATGAATCCAAACAATATGCTTATGTCTGGAGTAATCTTCCTCTTTGGAAGAAGAACAATGTACCCAATTGAATTAGAAATATAAACAACTACACAGTGAAAACTGGACCCATGTAGAGCAGCTGAAATCAACTGAAGAGAGGGTAAAAGTTCTTGAGAATTCAAACCATGTGAGGAACACCCAAGAACATGATATATGTCAGCCTTGAACAGCAAACCATGAGTGGTAAAATCATCCCCAAGTGTTAGGAGCAAGTGTCCAGGCGGATGCAGAATGTCTCCCTCTTTACTAGTTCTGTGAGGATATGAGCATGTGACCAAAGGTAGAGAATCCCTGGGATTGTGGAGAGTGAATGATTGAGCTACATAATCTGATATAGCTTCAGAAATATCCAATATTTTACAAAATCTGATATCAGAAAATTCATAAGAAAGAACTAACATCGAATCCTCAACAACAAAATTGAAAGAGACTTGCGGTGCTTGATTTGTCACACCAAAATTTGTGAAACCAATAAGCAATACTGAAAGCTCTTGAATATTAAAACCTGAATCACATATTACTAGATCAGAAAATAAATCAGATCCAAAAATACTCATATAAGATCCAAAACTTTGCTCCATCGAGACGGTAGATGCACAATTTTCTCCTTCAAAATTCTGATTTTCGCTGCATGTAATCCTGTAGGAATTTCCTGGAAGCTCTAGATTAATGAGAGTGGATGGAACACTCTTATAATATGATATTATTTCCAGAATATCAATGGTATTACTGATATGCACACCAGCAACATCATTATAGATAGAGAAATCAAATTCCTCTACCGTTTCTTAAACAGTCACCAGTAAACTATGAACAAAATTTAAAGAATTACTGGAGAAGTTTTGCAAAGAATAAGAAGAGTGTTTTTCTTCACAAACAGAGATTCAAATGTATTATTTTGGATCAGCCATGTGAGGAGGTGAGATATCATGGATCTCATACACTTCCATAGCAGCAAGAGAAGGAGTCACTCCAAGGATACTTTCTTCCATTCGAATTGACTGTAGGGAAAAATCTGCTTCTTCTTCATCTTCAATAATTTGCTTTTATGTAGGAGAGGGCATGAAATCATCATGTTGGATTTTATCTGAACCTCTCTCAACATCTGGGATTTTAGAGTCATCTCCCATTTTACTTCTAGGTCCTCCTGATAGAGGGAAAGTGATAAAGGATTCCATGGAAGCAACTATGTGGTTGGATGCTCCAGAATCTATCACATAAGCCTTTGACGGAGAGAGGCTTGCATGCAAGCATATCTCATATTCTTTAGTATGCTCTTCATCATATGACATCACTGCTCTTCGTGGAAGGGAAATATCGTTCTAAACACATAGAGCTTTCATCTAGTCGAGGGTCTTCTTCATGCACGAGTCTTCTGGATGAAAACCCCTCATACAGTAGGGACACTTTTTCTTTTTCCTCTTAGAGTCAGAGGCCCTTTTGGAAGTTTGCTGATTTGAATCAGCTATTTTTGGCTCCTTCTTCTTTGATTTCCCCTTTGCTTGCACTTTGGAAGAGTTAGTAACTAGGAAAGCTTGACCTTTGGAGGTCTTGATGACTCCCATTCGGATCAACTTGTTTTGCTCCTTGATTAAGGACTCAGACAAATAATATAATGAAGGAATTTTCTAATCAAGAAAGATTTCCCACTTGGAATGAAATATGTAAACAAATACATAATACTCAGATCATAGTTTGCTAAGTATAGAAAGGACATTCTACTCATCCTTCTTCTCTATTCTACACTGTCTCCATTGAAGTACTAGAGACTTGAATTTAGTAAAGAATTTCTCAATAGTCTAGAAACTACTGGGATGTAAAGATACCAACTCATTCTCCAGAATGTATCCTCGAAGCTTATATTGTTTGTTAATCAAGCTATCAAGATTCTCCCAGGATTCTCTAGGAGTCCTCAATCCTTCTAGGTGGAAGAGGATATCTCTGGATATATAAGTACATACGTACCCAAATGATTCATCACAATGGTTCAGAAACTTGTTCCGCTCAATCGACTGATGAGGTTCAGCCTCCCACCCATGTATGATCCTGTGGTAGCCATGCTTGCACAAGGCCAATTGCATATCAACCTTCCAATCAATATAATTGGAAGTTGTGAGGATCCGTGGTTCAGGAGTATGTGAACTCATAACTTCTTCGAATAGAAGACTTGCAAATCTTCACACAAGCTATGTAGCACCTGTCAATTTCATTGCAAAAACACTAAAACATATGAATTGTTAGAATAATGTTTTCCTCACCGGGGATAAACAAGCATGAAACCCTACCTAAGAAGACTCTGATACCATATTATAATTTGATTTCCATTTAGATATTCAAGCAGAGAGTTCTGATAATGTTGCAACAATTGAATGTAGAATGAACATACAAACTAAGAAAAACAAACCACACAGGAAACATACAAGTATTGCTTAGGAATTTATAGTATATTCATCATAATAAATCCAATGTACAATAGGTTACAAATAGGAAGAATTCAAATGCATTCGGTAGCAATTCAAATCTACCAAGTGGATCTGACTGTATCTAACTGAATCTCTAACTCATGGTCTCTCAATCAATATTGGAGTCCAACAGATCAACTCCTTGATGTCCAATAACTCAATCAATCACTGTAATCTAGTTAACTCAGTGCAACTGAGTGTGGTAGGTAGGAAAAATGCTTCTCCCCATGCATCCATGCATTACTAGTGCTAGCTAACTGATTGTGAAGTAATTGACAAAGTCTGAGTCCAAATATCAACTCCCTAATGCCCAACAACTCAATCAATCAGTTACAACTAGTTAACTCAATGTAACTAAGTATGGTAGGTAGGAAAAGCACTCCTCCCCATGCAACCATGCATTATCCATGCATTTCTAGTGCTAGCTAACTGATTAAGAAGTCACTAAATGTAACTGGGGGTTAACTAAAACTAACTAGTTCCAACTCCACCTAACTGATGGAGGTTTGTGCTGGGATTCCTAGTTGCTCCTAAAATGTAGGGATTGGTCTAGGAGGCACCCAAATTGATGCATGCACATGCAGTAAGTGGCAGTTAACCTCTAACAGTGTTCCCCACACTCTAATAACTGATCTAGTTGGCCCCATTAGGACAAGTGGACCCAATGGTACTAGTGGACCCAAATAATGAATTAAGGTTCCTAAGTTAGGCAAATATAATCTAATAGACAATATGGTCAAGGGAGGATTAATTAACAATTTAATCAATGTATTATCATTTATCTTAACACTTCCTTTCTTGCAACAGGTTCTTGGATGATAGCTTAACTGATAGATCCTGGACTCCCCCTGTCACTGTACTTTCTCTCCTTTGTCAACATTTTTGTGACAGAATTTACACTCAACATTTTTTCACACTCTTCCATTTTATGTCTAGGATACATGTTTTTTTAAAAACTCTATTCCTGTTGCCATATCTAATGATTTGTTCTTCCTGTAAGTTAATTGGCTTCCGCTTTTACCAGAATTCCTTAATCCTGTACATTTAGATATTCATATAAAAACCTAGCATATTCTGCTGGATTCTTTTGGGTTTAGATCTATATTATCAACTATCCAGAGACCCATAACTTCATATCCTCAACACAAATATTACTTCAGTTTATTACATAGTTTCTCTGGTCTCACTATCTCAGACACAAAGACTCATAACCTCAACCTATTCCTTTTTCAATGCTGAACTCATCCTGCTACCTTATCAATAGACTGAATTTTTATTTTTAGACTTGAGTTTTCTTCTACTGTCAACAATTTTTATGTGTCATGACTTCAAATACTAAGTGAACATAATCATCTTTATCTTCTATTTGATTGCAGGCATCATGGTCTTCATGACTCTCACATTTTGTTGTTCTCACATCACTTCATACTTTCTCTTATGTCATCCATACACCAACCTTGATCACCCATCATCTTTGAATAATATAGCTTTCAATATAATTCAACATTAGACACCAATTGAGTTTTTTTCTTAGATACCAATTGGAATTTTCTGACTTTAACTCCCCTTGAGTATAAGATCCCTTATAATGTTATTTTCAGGGTTCTCTTTAAATTGCAAAAGACCTTTTTAGAAAAGGATCCCACAATCATCACTACATGCTTCTTCATCACCTTCATCTTTATCGGTGTATTCTTTTATATCTCCATCTTGCTTTTCCTCATAAAGGATGTCATCCTTATTTATGCCTCTATTATGCTCATCGTTATCTTTGGAGATCTCACTGATGTTTGAAATCTTTATTTCTTCTACATCTTTGGAATCTTCCTTTCTTCTCCATATCTTTCGTTTAATGTTCTAATATTTATTTGCAATAATATTCCTTGTAGGAGTATTCAGTTTACAATCTCTTGCCATATGTCCATGGTTATTACACTTATAACATTCTATGTCATATTTTTGGAGTAGTGTAAAAAGATTCTTATTTCCCTTCGATTTATTACTTGATGACTTCTTCTTGTATTCATAAACCTTTTTTTCAGTTCTGCAATTTAAGGCTTTATGACCAAAATTATTACAAGAATAGAAGTGACCTAAAAATATCTGTAGATATCTATTTGGTCTCTTGGGTGCTATATTATTTCTATTTTTATCTTCAGAAATTAATCCTGCTTTCTTGCTTCCTTCCTTTTTAGTTGGAGTCTTTCGTACTTCAGCATAGCTTTTCTTTCTTCCTTCTTGATTGGTGACTGGGAAACTCTTTGGCTTCTTTTCTTTAATGAACCCTAAACCAAATCTGTCACTGGATGATCTTTGGCTGTTCAAAATGTCATCTAGAATCCTTGAGTTGTTCTCAAACTTTGATTTAATGGATTTTTTATCAACTCCTTCTCTAAGTTGAGTAATTTCTTTCTCAAGTTTTTCAGAATCTTGAATTCTCTTCCTGAGCAAAACTACTGGGTCTTCCTCACTCTTCTTGGCCTCTTGAAGTTGGTTTCTCAAATCAGTAATAATGTGATTTGTCTCTTCTTGGTATTTAGACAATTTCTCTTTAAAAACTTTGTTTCTTTTCCTACATCTTTATATTTCATCTACACCAGCCATGTATTGAGCTTCTATGTCGACTTCTGATTCGTCATCTTAATTTGTTGTTCCTATAAATAGGATTTCTTCATCTTCACTTTATTCCTTGGAATAGAAGTTCTTCATTTTTTTCTTAAACTTCTTCTTACCCTTATGACAACAATATTCTTCATGGTCACTCTCCTCTTGTTTTGGGTAGGAACACTTATGGGAAAAATGTCCAATCCTTCCACAGTTAAAACATCTCAAAGGTAACTTACCTTTGTATTTCCCAGTGCCTTTCTTAAGTTTACTTACAAAGAGGGATTCCTCATCATCTAGATTCTCTGATTGATTTTTGGAAGAGACTTTAAACGCTGCTTCTTTCTTTGAGGTTTCATTTAGTCTAGTTCTCATCTCATACGCAGTGAGAATTTCATGCAGCTCATCTACTGTCACTGTTTCAAGGTCATCTCGTTCCTCTAGGGTGGAAACCGTTGAGTCATATCTCATTGGTAATGTTCTTAGTATCTTGCTTACCACTTCTTTTTCTTTCAATTTTCCTCCAGGACCTCTAATAGCATTAACCACCTCATCTACAAGAAGAAGGTATTCCCCAATATTCTCTTCTTCTCTCATTTTGAGGCTTTCAAATTGAACTTTATATGTCTGCAGTTTGGATTCTATGACCTTAGATTCTCCTTCATAGATAATCTTCAACTTATCCTAGGCTTGTTTGGCAGAAGTGCACTGCATAACCTTAGTAAACACAGAGGTTGTTAATCCACTCAAGATTGCATTTAGGGCTTTGGCATTGCCTTCATATTGGTCTAGTTCTACTGTGTATGTAGGGTACTAGTTTCCTACAGTACCCTCCTTTTCAGTTGCATCCCAAACCTTCCATCCAAGGGACAACAGATGGAACCTCATTCTTACACTCCACTATGCATAGTTTTCTCATGTAAATAGTGGAGGTATGTTAGTGGCCAAGCCTTCTTGTTGATCCATAGTGGTTTTATAAAGGATCTACCTTCTAGTGGTTAAACTATGCTGAAGGAATCCACTCTGATACCAATTGTTGATTTATTGGTCAATACTGAGAGGGGGGGGTGAATCAGTATTGTTAAATTTTTACTAATTTAACCACTTTTTAAATCTATCATTAACAACACAACAACAAGAATACACAGAACACAATTTTAATGTGGGAGCACAATAGGGTAAACCACCAATTCGTCCTATTACTGCAAAATTGTTATTTACATATAGTTTTTCCTGCTGCTATAGACAAGAATGGTATTACACCCTATTTATTAGCAACTACTGGAAGGCGGCTATGACCCCCTGGTTTTTCAGCTACTACTGAAAGGATGTTACAACACCCTTTTTACCAGTAACCACTGGAAGGAGGCTACGACCCCTGGTTTGTCATCTGCTACTGAAAGGATGCTACAACAACTTGTTTTGTCAACTACGACTGACAGGATGCTCCTACACCCTATTTACTAGAATTTGTTGGAAGGAGGAAACAACCTCTCGTATGCTTGTTGCCTGCCCTAGCACCACCCTACCACCTAATATGTTTTTCTATAATATGCTATATTTCTTTTCCCTCCATTCTCTATCACACCCATTGGTCTCTATTTCTAATTTTCTTATGTAGACACCGAGACACTTCTCTCACTCATACCTCAATGTATAAGTACCTTCATGTTTCATACGGATGCATCTCTTATTCTTGAAACATACCCTTTCACAATCAAGCCCTTTCAAATATGATAGTCACACCTTTTCAACAATTTGTGATTAACGATTTTTAATTAAATAAAAAACTTGATCACTTCTGATTTGTGAGCTCCCTTCTTCTTTGATCACAGGATCCGTCAAACCAATGCCTGTGGAATTCCTCTCGTCTATCAGCGGGAATACTCTATCTTCATACCTTCTGGCTTCTCTTTTTCTCACACCTGTGGGCTTCTTTTCCTCCTTTGTGAGCTCTCTATGGGCTATCCTCATCACAGGCTCATATGTGTTAGGATATTTAGACACTTAGGAGTTAGTTAAGATTAAATTGTGTAATATATCCATTAGGTAAAGTGTGTTTCTCTAGTATGCATTAGTATGTATTTGTAAATATTCTAATCCGACAGTCACGATATGTTCTAGACAAACATGATCCGACGGTTCAACTTCTCTTAGATCATGCCTACCATTGATCCATGGCTTAACACCTGATTGGTCCATGATCTCTATTTAAAGAGCATGGAGGGTTCTTGGCTAGTTGATCGATTATGAGAAGCTCATTTGTAACTTTCTTCTTTTGCATAATAAATTTCTCCAAGTAGCTATTTGGCTGGGGCAGTGGACTATTTCTCTCTCGAGGGTTTTAACCACGTGACAAACATCAATGTATTGATCTGTGATATATTTGTGTGAAGTGGTCGCTCTAGGTGTTTGGTCTTTTGGGAGTACCCTCTGTACCCGAACATGGTATCAGAGCGTTTATGAAGAGCCGCTTCCGGTTTTGATCAAGATATGGAACCGGTGTTGCCGAAACTTTGAAAGGGTTTCTGGTTCTAGATTTCTTGTGCATTTGTGGCCTGTGGGAGCTGTTCCATTGTGTCCAAAGTGTCGTTTCCATTGGCAAACAGTTTTCGTTTCATCGAAAACTGTTTCTGTTTGATCCAGAAACACCCATTTCGACAAATCTGAAGGTATAATGTTACAGTGACGAATTTGTTTTATTTTTTTTAAATCTCTCATATTTTATCAGTTTTATTATTAGATATTTATTGCTTTAAGTCTCAGACTATTGTCTTCCCTGGCTGCGTATGCTCTTTGTTGTGCACCTTGCACGATCGCGGCGAATCAGAAACAAAAAGGAAAAGTTTTTTTGTCTTCTCGGCTACGTATGCTCTTTGCCATGCACCTTGTTTGATCATGGCGAATCAGAAACAACGAGAAAACATGAAAACGTAGACTTTCTGGAAAAGCTAACCAAGATCTAACCCCATTGCGTGGAAAATGTTTTTTTTTGTTTTTGTTTATCATTTTTTTTTGTGATTTGCAGAAAGAAAAAAAAAGGCAAGCACAGAGAACGAGAGAGAAGAGTAAAAAAAAGAAGAAGCCCCCTTCCTCTTTCCATTCTTTTACGTACCTTTTAAACTTAGCTCACTTGGTTCAAGTTGTTTTATTTCTTAATAGGTCTTGAGTTCAAGTCTTATTAAGTTACTTTTTAGTGCATGCAATTTCTATTTTCAAAATACTTTATTGTAAAAAGTGCATCTACTTAAATAAAATAAAATAAAAAGTGAGTCACTTAAGTGTTTTAATTTATTGCCACACTATTTAAAGCAACATTATTGTAAAAGTGAACATCACTTATTTTACAAAAGTGATTCACTTAAAAGAAACTTTCTTGTAAGTGATTGTCAAAGGTTCATCTTGGGAAGAAGGGGGTTCTTTTTTTTTTAGTTGGTCAAGTTAATATCTGCCACGTCACTATTGGGGACATCTTCAACATTTTCTTTGATCATGCATAACTTCATTATCCAGAATCAGTTTTCAATGCCATTTTTTTGGAACAACCTAATTTTTCGAGCTCTTTGCATCCATATAGTTAGTTTCTGTTCTTTCAGCCATTATTTTACAGTATGGCTGGCCCTTGTGATATTCTACTTACTAGTTCTAACCATTTCTCATGGAAATCTCGTATGGAAGATGTTCTACAAAGTAGGGGACTTTTCAGAATTACCTCAGGAAAAGAAACAGAACCCAGTGATGATGATAAGAAAATAAAATGGGCAAATATATGTGATGAAGCTTGTGGATTTATTGGGACATCAATCTCTACTAATTTGCGATTCCACATATCTGGAATTGATGAACCTGATAAAGCTTGGGAAAAGTTGGAATCTATGTTTGGTAAACACAATGAAATTTGAGGTAATTAACTTGAGAATGATTTGATTTATTTAAATCCAAGTGTTTTTTCATGCATTCAAGACTATTTATCTAAGTATAAAACTCTTATACTCTTATGTGAAGAATGCAAGATTCATAAAGAAGACAAACAATGTATTTATCATATTATTTCCAAACTTGGACCTGCATATTTTGTTTTTGTATCTACATTTTACTCCATGAAAGAATCCTTGACTGCAGCTAGCTATCAAGAACTTAGTATTGAATCCTTTTGTGATTCCTTAATTAGAGAGCAAGATAAGCTCATTCATCTTGGAATAATTAACAATGCAGATACATCTAGGAAAGCCTTATT
>LPNX010116148.1:100084-121476 GCA_001517045.1 Pseudotsuga menziesii
CTCCCAATAAACTGAATTTTCACAATAATAAGCCAAACAAGGGTCCCAAACCCTCTCAGTCAGCTCCTTCTTTAAAAAATGACAAAGGATCCAAGCCAAAAGGAAAGAAGACTCAGCTTCATTGCAATTTTTGTGGGAAAGATAATCATGATGAATCTAAGTGTTTCAAGAAGATGGCAGCCTTGGAAGCATCAATGAAGAAGCACCACATCATCCTAGATTTGTCTTCAAAATCTACCTCTCATGGACATGCACTTTGTGCTTCTGGTTACTCTGATACTACAACTTCTTCTTCTACTTCAAATGAATGGCTCATTGATTCTGGAGCATCTTATCATATGGCTAAGGATCAAGCCATATTTTCTACTATGCATCAATGTAACACCAAACAAATATTTGTTGGCGATCATAGTTCTCTAAGTGCTGTAGGATCTGGAACAGTTCCAGTAGAAAATGGTCATTTTAGTGATGTACTATGTGTTCCAAGAATTTCCTGCAATTTGTTGTCAGTCTATCAAATCACTCATTCCGGTGAAGGTAAAACTGTAACGTTTACACCTCACCAAGTTGTAATCAAGGATTTAAAATATTCTCAACATGTCCCAGCTATCGGAATTGTTGATGATATTACCAGGTTGTACAAATTTAACAACTTTGGGTCATCACCTTTTCCTTTAGTTTTTGTTGCTCATAGTGATAACTTGAGCGAACTTTGGCATGAGCGATTTGGTCACGTAAATTATTGCTCATTGCAACAACTATGTAAATAAAATATGGTGACTGGTCTTCCAATGGTATCCTGTAAGGATGGTGTTTGTTCCGGTTGTGTACTTGGAAAACATCATCGGGACAGTTTTGACAAACGTGCCTCTTGGCACGCTTCAGTTCCCTTGGATCTTGTGCATAGTGACTTGGGTGGTCCTCTTCCATCTGCTTCCTTTTCTGCTTTCAAATATTTCTTAACTTTCATTGATGAATACTCCAGATGCACTTGGGTTTACTTCCTAAAACTTATGAGCGAAGTATTTAACATGTTCTTGGCCTACAAGGCCCTTGTTGAAAAACAATCTGGTCATCAAATTATTAAGTTAAGATCTGACAATGGAGTAGAATATGTTAACAAAAAGTTCACTACTTTCTGCACTGAACAAGGAATCCAACAACAACACACTATTCCATATACACCACAACAAAATGGTGTAGCTGAACGGAAGAATCGCACTTTAAAAGAAATGACAAATTTTATGATCCAATCTAAGGGACTAAGTCTTCAATATTGGGCTGAGGCAATAAATTGTGCAAATTACATAGTTAATCACACACCCACTAAAG
This sequence comes from Pseudotsuga menziesii, assembly GCA_001517045.1. Lineage (NCBI taxonomy): Eukaryota > Viridiplantae > Streptophyta > Pinopsida > Pinales > Pinaceae > Pseudotsuga > Pseudotsuga menziesii. The sequence goes on from LPNX010116148.1 coordinate 101,417, forward strand.
TTTTACAAGGTATAACACCAGAAGAAGCATGGAGTAAAATTAAACCAGATGTAAGTCACTTCCGTGTGTTTGGTTGTGAAGCATGGGCTCACATTCTGGATGAAAAATAGAAAGCATTGCAGCCTAAAAGTGAAAAGTGCATATTTGTTGGATATTCAGAAGATGTAAAAGGTTATATACTTATTCAACCACATTCTCATGATATAATCATTAGAAGAGATGTTAAATTAGATGAAAATATCTTGGCCTACGAGCCTAACTTGGCGGGTGTACCATCTTTGGCCTGCGAGCCTGATTCGACGATTGTGCCTTCTTCTTCTTCCAACTTCCTTGACAGGTTTCCAACTCCAGTTTCTGATGATGACAGTGAGTGTAACGTCCCCGACCTTTCGACCGATGAAGAGGACGCTACCATACCATTAACTATACGGCAAATAGCCCCATGAACATACACACATAAAAATTGAAATGCTTTGAAATAAAACATGCATACATTGTTACCATACAACGGAAGCAAAACCATACATTCAAGCATTTAGCATGTTCATCATTTTCATTAAACAACAAAATACAATTTGAAGAGATGAGATAGTAAAAAATACTTATCTTATGAAGAATTCGTCCCGCAACCAGCTACGTCGCTGCAACGTTCCACCCAACCATAGGCCAGTGTGCTCCTTAATCTCTCAGAAACACTACCACCCATGAGCTGGGCATGATTCCCCAAGGAATAAGGAACTAAGCAGGCTCACATATAGCCAAAGATACACAAATTAGCCAAGCCAACACAGTTGGGTTTATCAGGCCATCAGGGAGCTGGGAAAAGCTGAATGCTAAGCTGGTGGGCTCATTGAAGATCTAAGGACACCTACACTAGAACTAGCCTAACTTCTAGGACACCTACAAACACCCAACACAAGGAATCGGTCCCTTCTCTGCTACACAGTCCCTCAGGCCCTGACTTCCCTTCTAGTGCTATTCAGGGGTTGTGGAGAAGAAAGCCAACCCTCTAGCTCTGTCTATGTGGATCCCAAACACACCAGGTTTATCAAGCATACCAAGCCTTCATTCCCACTCCAACACAGTCCAAAGACCAACCACTGCATACACATAGCCAAAAAAGCAATTCACAGCTCTGGGGAAGAAAATCAAACACCATAGAACAACCGAGGTGACAATTTAAGTAATACACAACCCTAATTGGGAAATTCAATTCCTGAGTTGTTATTGGCCCTATCGTGGCCAAAACGACTCAATAAGAACCCACGACAACATCAAAAATGTAAATGAACCCACAACAAACTAAAATCATGGGGAAACCAATGACAATTGATTTCTCAGTTGCGTGGGGAAGGAAAAACAACCCACATGGAGGTGAATTTACACGGACAGACCCACAACGAAGAGAAATACCCACAGTGAAATTCCCCAACCACGAAATTCACACACACAACAAAAATCGTGCTCGTGAGGTCGCTCTCCCAGCTCTTTGCGTGAGTAAAAATGCCAAGCCTATGCGTGAGGAGAAGAATGACTGTCTCTGCATGAGGATGGGAAGGAATTGAGTCCATGTGAGGGTTAAAGAGTCTACTGGTGGAGTGTGCATGTGGGCAAGGATTGACAGTACTGCCACACACCACTGCCCATCAATAACTGCCCAACTAACATCAGAGGTTTTTAATGTGGTAGTTGATTGATTGAGACAAGAGAAAGTGAGTAAGTAAAAAGGGTGGGTGACAACTAAATGGGTTTAACAGCTAACACTTGGCTTTTCCACATTGGCCCAAAGTTTAATAATTCCCACTCTTTATCCTTAGGAAAATCATGCCCTTTTCATTATGGTTGCATTGACATAGCTGGTTGGGGTTTATTTTAATTAAAATGCATATTTACATGATGCCAAAATTATAATGTGTCGGATATTACGATATACCATCAGCAACATTTTTAATCGTCGGAACATTAAACGCTAAATCAATGGTGGGGATTTTGCCTTTAGCTCCACACCATGATTAATTACAATATATACATCATATACATTCAATGCAAATGGGGTCAAAACCAGGGTGTTACAGTGAGGATGAAAATCCACCTCCGCCTGCTCACATTCCTCCAGTTGCACCAACACCAATGCTTCCTCGATGGGTCCATTCAACATGTGAAGAAGCTGGTGATCTTACCAGTGATCCTAGATATCAACGTCGAACATGTTCTCAGTTTCAGCAAGCCTCTTCTCTTTTGGATCAAGTTTCTGAGAATCATGATCCAGAAACTTTTGCAGAAGCTTCAAGAAATCCAGATTGGGATGGAGCTATGGATGAAGAATATCATTCCTTAATGGCGAACGATACTTGGGATCTTGTTCCTCTTCCAAAAACAATAAAACTTGTTAGATGTAAATGGGTCTACAAAACTAAGTATGCCTCAGATGGAAGTGTTGAAATACTTAAGGAAAGGTTAGTTGCCAAAGGTTTTTCCCAAGTTGAAGGGATTGACTACAATGAAACATTTGCTCCTGTTGCAAAAATGAACTCCATCCGCCTTGTTCTTTCCCTTGCAACCTTACATAAATGGGAAGTCCATCAAATGGATGTCAAGTTTGGCTTCTTACATGGTGATTTACAGGAGGAAATTTGCATGGAACAACCTCCTGGATATGTTGAGAATAACTCTAGCCTTGTCTGTCACCTTAAGAAATCCTTATATGGTCTTAAGCAAGCTCTTAGAGCTTGGTATTCCAAAATGGATAGCTTTCTCCTTGACACTGGTTTTTCTAGATGCCATTCTGACCCCAATGTCTATACCAAGAAAGTAGGAAACCATCTCATCATACTTTTTCTTTATGTTGATGATCTTATCCTTACTGGTAGTGACCCTAAACTTTTAACCCATGTGAAATCTAGTCTTAAGAAATTTTTTGAAATGTCAGACTGAGGAAATTTGCATTATTTTGTTGGTCTCCAAGTCTTGCAAACCAAATAAGGAATATTTATTTCCCAGTCTAAGTATGCTTGTGACCTTCTTCATCACTTTCACATGGAAGATTGTAAACCAGCCCCTTCTCCCTTCCAGTCTGGAGTCAAACTTTCTGCCACTTATATTTCACCTGAAGTAGATGCCACCTTGTATCATTAGTTTGTTGGTAGTCTCTTATACTTGACTCATTCTCGTCCTGACCTTTCCTTTGTTGTTGGTTGTGTTTCCCGTTATATGCAAACACCTCATGAAAGTCACTAGAAAGCAGCAAAAAGAATACTTTAGTTTGGGATTCATTACAGTACAAGGGGGAAACCTTTTTTAGTTGGTTTCACTGATTCAGATTGGGCCGATGATCCTGATGATCGAAAGTCTACTACAGGTTATGTTTTCAATATGGGATCTTGACCGGTCACTTGGGCTTGTAAGAAACAACAAGATCTTGCTCTTTCTTCAGCAGAAGCAGAATATCGAGCCGCAGTTAATGCCAGTCAGGAAGCTTTATGGATTGGACAGATCCTTTCATAGTTTGGATTCGAGAAGCAACATCCTACTCCACTTTGGTGCGACAATCAAAGTGCCATCAAGCTTTCCAAATATCTAGTTCTACATCAACGCAGAAAACACATTGAGCTACACATGCACTTCACCAGAAATCTTGTTCATGATCGTGTTCTTGAAATGCTCTACTGCCCAACAGATGATCAAGTTGCAGACATCTTCACCAAGTCTCTTACAGAAGAGAAGTTTTCTAAACTTTGATATATGTTAGGAGTTCAGGAATGTGTCCATAAGGGGGAATAGGCTCTAATGCTTCCTTCCTTCTCCTAATAGTGTCACTTTTGTAAATCCTTCAATCTTATCCCAAGTTGTTCTTAAGGGGGGATGTTAGGATATTTAGACACTTAGGAGTTAGTTAAGATCAACTTATGTAATATATCCGTTAGGTAAAGTGTGTTTCTTTAGTATGTATTAGTATGCATTTGTAAATATTCTAATCCAATGGTCACGATATGTTCTAGACATAAAGTGATCCGACAGTTCAACTTCAGTTAGATCATACCTATCATTGATCCATGGCTTAACACCCAATTGGTCCATGATCTCTATTTAAAAATCATGGAGGGTCCTTGGTTAGTTGATCAATTATGAGAAGCTCATTTGTAACTTTCTTCTTTTGCATAATAAATTGCTCCAAGTAGCTATTTGGTTGGGGCCGTGGACTGTTTCCATCTTGAGGGTTTTAACCATGTGACAAACATCGGTGTATTGATCTGTGATTTATTTGTGTGAAGTGGTTGCTCTAGGTTTTTGGTCTTTTGGGAGTACCCTGTGTACCCAAACAATCTGTACACATTTCTCTCACAAAACACGGGCTTCACCTTCCATCTATGAGTTTTATGTTGGACATTCTTCTTTACCATTTATGGACGCACCTCAGAATTAATTTCTGCAACTCAGTTTAACGTTTTCTGGTGCTTCTGCAATCTCCTTCTCCATAATAAATCCAAGCCATCGATCTAATTTTGAGGCTCTATGGTCTGTCGATCTAGCACAAATATTTCCCCCTCAAAATCATACTTCCTCACCACAATTTTCTCATCAATGATTCCCCACTGTTGATCTTCGTTGGGTGTTTTCTTGACCGTTGATATGAGGTAAGATGTGGATTACGGAATATAGGTTTATGACTTTTCCAAAATATCTTTTCGTGATTTCCGCAGTTGTATTTCCGCACCAATTGTTCCACACCATTGATCTCCTACGGGCTCTTCCGTGACCATTGATATGAGATAAGATGCGGATTGCGGGATGCAGGATGTCGACTGTCCACTTTTTCCTTTCTTCAAATGCCTTTCCGCAATGTGGAATGTGGAAGTCGATTTTCCACCATTGATCTTCATCAGGCTTCTTCTTGATCATCGATCTCCATATTGGGGGATGCAGGATGCGATATTTCCTCAAATTGTATCTCGACTTTCCTCAAGCTCCTTTCTGCAATATTTCTTTCGCACCGTCGATCTTTTACGGAGTCTTTCCTGACCTTCGATCTTTCAAATTTTGGGTTATGGATTGCGGGTTCATAAAATCTTTAAACGTTACTTCCGCAATTCCGTTTTCGCATTTTTTCTTCCACACTGTCAATCTCTCTTAGCAGAACTAATCTCAGTCGTATGATCTTGATCTTTTATGGAACTTTGGACTTTCCACCTAACTGTCTAAATTAATCCTCAATCGTCGGATCTAGTGCGGGACTAATATAAGCCGTCCGATATTGATTGTCGCGGAACTTCAGCCTTCTGCCTATATTTTGCGGAACTGATCCTCAGCGACTGGATCTAGGATGGGACTAACCTCTTTCGTCCAATCTTAATCCTTCACGAAATTTTATCACTTCGTACATGTTTAACCTCTGCGCTAGTTCATTCAGTAGCAACATTGGATGATCGATCTCAGTCGTTCAACTTGCTATAGGGTTATTTATTTTTCATTCACCCTGCAACCTGCAACATGTAATAGGGTTATTCCTTTGTTATTTTCGATACCTGCAACATGCAACCTGTAACAGGGTTATTTCTTTGTTATTCTAGATACCTGCAACCTTCAGTATGCCACCATATCTACTGGTTATTCCTTTGTCATTCGTGAACACCTTTGACATCAATGACAACTATATACTCAACATACCAAATTTTCTTGTTGTGGTTATCAATAACCATTTTTTCCCATAAATTAGAGCTTGCTATCCAAATTATTTTCTAGCCAAGAAACAGGCAAGAAAACTAAGAATTTTTTAGATTTTAACTCCAAGATTAATTACAGAAATTTAAAGTACATAAAATCTAAACTTTAGCGGATAGATCTTAAGCCAAAAAAATTTAGTTATTATTTCAATTATAATAACCACTTAGAAAATAATGAAACAAAGACTCTCTAGGGCTCTTTTACTTTTATGTTTTCTGCAATAAACCAATAATGCTAAAACATAAATAAAAGTGATATGTAAGCCTAGAGAAATAAGATTTAACGAGAAAATTAACTAGGAAAAAATGAGTAAAAAATTTAAATTATTTTCTTTGATTTTTTTATGATTTATGTTTAATTAAAATTAAAACAAAAAATAGATTTTTGTTTTGTTTTTTAGTTGTGGTGTTAGAGAGCTAAGAACTAGGGCCTTCAAACCCTTTGACAAATGGAGTTTTAGGATGACTCCATTTGATCCGGATTTATGTGAGATTGAAATGAAAGAACAAATATAAAATGATAAACACAGACATATTGCAAGGAAAAAAAAGATACAATAAACACATATTCTATTAAATGGCATGAATAGAACATACTATACAATAAAGCAACTATAATGGTGGTAGCTATCTTAGAGAAGAAATGTAGTTGCTTTGCTCATTTGTGCCAAGATAAATAAAAAATGAGGCCAAAAGGGCCTATTTATAATAAGCATGCGGGTGAGAACCCTAAACATCCAAAACATAGCTCTAGAATATGAACAGTCATAAAGTTTACGTCCCAAAGGTGGTTAGTTGAACAATCAACTTCTCGGGGTCATAACTTTTGCATACAATCTCCGATTTGGGGGATCGATAGCCCGTTAGAAAGGTTTATCTAAGATTTACATATTCTAAATGGGAAATATGAATGTTGATGGGCTGAGAAAAACCATTTGGGCCCCTAAATCGACAAACAACGTCGTTTATGGTTTCAAAACGACCTGGAAAGTTTATGACCCAAAAAACATAGAAAAATTACTACGAAACCGCCAAAACAGACAATTGTTTTGAGCCAGTGGAATAGGTGGGTGACCACCGATATCCATCTGGATCAATCCTTCCAATTAGGAAACAATGGTCTATGTTGCGTCAAATCTTGTATCATATTTCAAACTATGTTGAGTTGATCTCTTGGTGCAACATTTGCTGAAATGAAAAGGTTTCTTTTCTTTGACATTTAGAGAGTGTTGTAATTGTTGTTGATGGGTGTGTTGTAGTTGTTAAACAATTCTAGTTGTCATGCTATCCTTGGTCTTAATTGGTCTGGATGATTTCTTTCTAGAGGAGCACCTTGAATGCATGGCCTTGCACTACAGTGGTACTCAGATAGATGAGGCAACAATGACTTTGTGTTCTTCTTGTTTCTGCTAAGCAAAGAGATCCTATATATAGGGTGTGAAGGTCTATGTTATATGATGTTCTCATTCAGAGGAAATTGCGAAGAGGGAGAATTTCTCGGCGTGGGAGATTATATTCTGGCCCTGCGAGACTATGACAGGTGAAACTGTGTCTGGTACTCAATAGAGTTTTCCTCCCAAAGTGACAATCACACTACGACATCGTGATTTATATACAACATTATGCTTCCACATATATGGTTGTTCTAAAATAACATCACAAATGTTACGGAGAGAAATTCCTATGGCTTGGGGTACCACAACAGACAGCTTGACTCCAGAAATCAATCCTTTCCAATATGCAATAGAAATTAAATGTCTAACACTAAAGGATCAAACCTCGTACCTTATTCCGGACAGTTGAAGTAGATCCTCGTTGAGCTTTCCAATCTCCAGCTTGAATTGATATATTACTTCCTCAACAACAAGTAAACAATACAAGCATTCTATATAGCATGGTGTTAGATCTATTCTAGCATATATAATCAATAATGTAAAAGCATTTGACATAATCCAATGGATAAAATATTCATTCAAACACACATTATTGGACAGGAAAAGATATTTCTATTAATATAAATCAAAGATTACAAGATACCACCTCTGACGGCACGTCTGCGAACCAGAGAAACTGAATCCCCCACTTGGGCCTCCACCACTTCAATCCTCCATCTCTCGATAGCAAGCTCACAAGAAAAAGGCAAGCTTGGGAAGAACACAAAAGTGCTCCAAGGGACAAAGGGATGTAGACTCAAGCATAAGTTCTGGCAACAATGGACTATAGTTTCTTTGCTCTCAATTCTCTCTTATGCCTTCAATGTACCAAGCGGTTCCTTATATAGCTTTTCAAAGGGGTAATGAAAGGTCGAATCCGAGCGATCTCAAGGCATAGGGAAGGCCAGGAGTCAAATGAGTCAAATCCATGTCAAGGAAAACTCCGAAAGGATTTGGATTATGCACACATCCCAATGTACGCGGTTTTAGTGGTCAAAACCGCGTATATACGTGCTTATAGGTTTAAAAGTCGTGTGTATCATTTTTCATATGTTTTTAGGGATGATCAAGGAAACATCAAAGGACAAAAAATGGTCCATGGGGTCTAAGGAGTCTGCAGCGGGACAGGGGAAGGCCATACAAAGTGTGATTCACCTGGAGTGGTGAAATCAGCTATAACAGATGCCCCCTAATGTGTGAGGTCAGAGGGGTCATACGATGGCCGAAATACATTATAATTCCATCCCAGAAGTGGAGTGATGAAGGGTACCAAATGGAAAACTAGCCACACAATCAGCATAGTACAATAATAAAACTCTGCATATAACTGCAAATACATATAGTAGTCTCGGATACATAAGAGTACAATGGCCATGAATATGCATGATACATTATATCACATATGTGGTCATAGCCACATACAATATACATAGATCAAAATCTCCATGATGAAGATGTACATAGGACCATGATCTCCATAATGGATGGAAATATTTGACATATACTGGAATCAAGTCACAAGAGCTGAAATATCATGAACACTGGCACGATCAAGGAGGTAGCATATAAGAGATTCCACCAATCTAGAAAGTCTTCTACACAAACCGCTATGAGTACATGTCCTACTATGCAAATAGAGGTGTCGAGGTCGAACAGAGTAGTCCATCGTCTGATTACCGGTCATTAATGTATACCGTTAACAGACACGAGATCACCCATCGATAATGAAAATGGGAATCAAGGTACTAGAGTGCAAACTAACAAGTGTGAATAAATGTGTTGAGGTCGAACACTTGAGAGGATCGATCGATCAGGGGACATTGATGTATTCCCAAGAACTGTCGATGGCGAGAGAACCTGCCACTGATGACTGCAAGTCTCAAGGCACTCAAAATGACTCTAGATTCCACTCCCAGAATAAATGATCTGAAGTCAATGGGATGAAATCCACTGGAAAGAGGGCATTGAGGCATCCCCCATCATTCAACATGAGGTACTATTGACGGGAAAATGTGACTTGCTCGCAACAGGGAGAGATAGCCCAGTCCGGGATCCTTAAACAGGCTCCAAGCTGTTTGGGATGGTTATTCTCGACGGGTTTTATGGCTCCGTTAGCCAATGAGTTGATCTAAATGAAATCGAAAAGATCAAATCTAAAAGATCAAACTAAATCAAATCTATAAGAAAACTAACAACTAATCTAAAATAAATGAAACTAATAAACTAACTAATACTAATATAAATCTGATTAATGAAATATAAAATCTAACTAAATAAAAGATCACAAAACATAAGATTATAGAATCAAGTGTTGTCTAGAAGTATGAAAGAACTTTTTATGACTTTTTTCTGTTTTTTAAATAAAAGAAAAGATCAAAATATAACTTTAAATCTGATTATTAGATACAAGTAGAATCATCTGCTTATATCTATATCAAAGCATAAAGATAATCTAAATTCTAACAAAATAAACAAAAGACAAAACTTGGCCAAGATAAATCTCGTTTTATTGGTTTCTTTATCTTAACAGATGCAAATAGAAATGATTATAAATCTGAAACAAGAAATCGTTCAATCTTCAGATATTAATAATATTTCTAGTTGAATAATAGCATTAAAGAACCAATACTTAACAGCAATATTTTAATGTGTGAGTCAAAATATGAACAAAATGTATTCAAATCAGAAATGATTCTTTTAAACAATTTATTCAAATCTCAAAATCAGATACAAATAATTGCATGTGATAAAACTCAGTATAACAATTAACTGTCATCAAATTCAGGTAACCAGAGACAAGATGAATCTTTTCAGAATAAATGAAAAAAGGGAAATTATTCACTTTGCATTAACCGAAAAGAAAACATTACAGTTTACCAACTGCTTGAAAGTCGAAAGATGAAAACAACCACAAAAACATAGCTGACTCGTCTAAATGCACTTCCAATGTGACAAGCTGTATCTTCAAAATGTGCTCCCGTTAACCCAAAAGTCGACCCCTGGCTGACAAAAGAGAACAACTCAAGTTTCTAAAACATAAACCCCAATTCCTAAAAACTCATTTTCAGGAAAAAAAACAAAGTTACATATTCAATCAAAAACATTTGATCTTCAGAGACTGGACTTATGCGATCATGCATTCAAATTCTTCTTGAAGAAAAAATTCTTCAATCTAGTAGAGAAACCTTGACCTCTCAGCCCTTTCATGCCCCCCAGGTCCTTCCTTGTACAAATGATCTTCTCCCTTTTTAAATAGAAAAACATAAATTAAGATAGAAATAAAAAAAACGTTTTGTTGGGCGCAACTTTGAAAAAACGTGTTCAAAGATCCATGAAAATGTCCCACAATCTCTCACTTTCTGAGGAAATCGTCGTGCAGAAAGTTAAATAGGCCCGTTTTGGAAAAAACCCATGTGGCGGATTTTCGAAATTTATCTCCATTTGCGAGCAGTGAATCCCGGAAAAAAGTCTGTCAGTGCTAACACGCGTTTCTGTTACTGGCTAAGAACGAAATTCATGGTATGTTTTTCTTTATCTGACTTGGCATCCACGGTCTTTGACTCTCTGTTGATGTCCACGTATTTTACTGTCTTGCTGCTTTACTGTTGCTTGAAGTCTTGCAGGATCTCATACTTTACTTTGTTGCTGCCCAATCTCCTTGTTTTCCCAGGTGTTTCCAGCATTCTTCTGTCTCATAATCTAGCTCTATCCTTTGCTGATACATGTTGTTGCTGCTCTGGATTTGTTGTTTTAGTTCTTCACATAATGATAAATTTTGGATAGTCTTGCTGCCATCTCTTTGTCTCCACATCTTACCCCATATTTCTGCGATCTATTGTTCAAGACTGTACATTACAGGCAACATAATGATTTCCAGCAATCAATTGGTAAAGAATGTGCATTCTAATGATAAAGTAACAGTTTCCAGGTGATGCATTTACCATATTTCTGTAGAATGAAAACAGGAATATATCTCTCATGAATCAATGCACTTAGAATAAGTCAATCACTTATCAAGAGAAAAAGAGACAGAAAACGATTTCTGAAATCAACTTAAAATCAGAACCCTTATTTGCAGCAAAAATCCTGAGTATTATCATTAAGAAACAACAATTTATAATACCTTTGTTGTAACAGAGAATTTTTCAGACAAGCTGGTAATGATTCCAATCATAAAGCATAGACAGAATTGTTTTCAAACAATGAGCAGCTTATTTGCCAAACCAAAATGATATCCAGTTCATCATGTCAACTATGTCTTTCATAACTTCAATTTACCACAACAAGACTGTCATTCACCAAACCAATGATACAAGTGCTAAAGCTTCAATACATAAATCTTTGTTTCAAACAAGGACGAGACTAGACTCCCAGAACCGTATAAAACAATGCAATAATTCCCAGCATGTATTTGGTTTAAATGAAATGATTTCAAATAACATCTATGCATTCTAACGATAAATTTCCAAGTGATATGGCTACAGTATCTCCATAACAGAAATGTCATTTCATGAATTTCTGAAAAGATGAGTATTATCACCCCAAAATGAATTAGTCATTTATCATTGAATCAAATCATTCTTCATTTGTAACAGAGACTTATTCAAGCATGCCAGTAAAAATTCCAAATTCGAACCATATAACAATCGAGTACTATTTTCATTCATGAAAATATTCTGAGAATTGAAACCACGAATGAATAATCTTGATTCAAAAAGAATGAATATCTCGCGTTAGATCATTTCAAAAATGAAAACCCTGAAAAATGGTAATGTCATTTAACTTTTATGAAATTGTTTAAGTGAATCAATGTTTCCAGTTTTGACAAAGTGTAAACACACCCTAAAATTATTTCATTTTCTCATGGTTCAAGAGTTTTAAACACGCCCAGATCAAATTATGAAAAGGATTTTGCAATGTTAACCGTTATTACATATTCTGAAAATTGAAACGATACATGACCAGTCTTAAATTCAGGCAACTGTAAATATTCATATCAAATCGTTTCCAACAGACGAGTCAAGTCCCAGATGTTGCAAGCAGAAACATATGATGAAACCCTTGTTTAATCCCAGAGCACAAAGACTTGACAGAGACAAAGCTTTACCGGTCTGAATACTCAACAATGCGAAATGAACTAAGCTAAACCCTGGTCAAAGATTCGGCTTGCCATAATCACTAGACTCAACATAAGTCATGCAATGTTACACAGTCCTTCAGGAATGTACAGAGTTCGTGGCATCAGGAACAGACGAGTAAAACCCTAAAACTCATTCAAAACATAGACCAAGAGAGAACAAAACCCTGTACTCAGCAATACTCGAAATGACAAGGACTAAGCCATGCCCAAAGCAATGAATTGACATGAAATGGGCTTATCGAGAACCATCTCTTCCTGTCACAAAAGTTATGATGTTAGTACAAGTGAGTACAACTGCTCTATTAAGTAGAGTTCACGTTAAATGGCAGGTGGAAACTATCAGTTCATAACGTGACAGTTATGATCATCATGTCAGAATGGAGAGTTAGATGAATCCTATCTCTTAGAGTTCAGTCATGTCGAATGATAATTGCAAGGCGATAGTAGGTATCACGCATAACGAAACCTCATATGTTGAACAACTTATGGAGATCATCTCTTTATGAAAATATGGATGTGTCAAATTTCCTAAGTTTAAACCATGTCAAATAATCATAAGAAATAGCCATTGAAACAAGAATCCATATATCAAGCAACTAAAACAAATCGAAATGAAAATGAAAAATCCATAATATCAAGGAACTAAAGGATAAATAAAAGAAATGTCAAGACAATAGGGTAAGGATAAAATGATAAAGTATTCATAGTGTTTTTAGTCACCATCTTAGTCCTCAATTGAAATTTGGTGAGAAAATGATACAATACTTTATCATAATTGTTGGATATACATCTATGATTTGACTTCATTTATCTGTTCGGTTTCATTATTGAAATCTCTCTGATTAAACTTGTGATTATGCTGTGCAGGTTCCAGGTTCTACCAGTTTTGAGTGAAGAACTAATCATCCTTTGGTTAAGACACTCTTTGAACGATGTTTTGAAATTTTTATCTTTCCAATGATAAAAATTTTATTTACAAAAATCAAAAGAAAATAATTACAAAATTAAAACCAAAAAGAATAATGAAAAATACCAAAGAAAAAGTCTCGTATGATAAATCTGTAGCTAAAAGCTACAAAAATTTAGAATTTTTCAAAATTTTACTTGTGGGTTCCCTTTCCTTTGTAGCTTGGAAAGGGATCTTGTTGGGAGGCCAACAAATGGCGACTCATGGGGTGAAGCAGTTATCTCTGTACAAACACCCCATCTTGTCAGATATCTTGAAGCACGAAGAAAAGACTGCCTTCAAATCAGATTAAAGCTTTTTAATACATAAATCAGAGAACTGTGTCTTTTTTGATAACACTAAACGTCAGACTATGCTTTGACTTCAAGTCTTTTATGATTATCCAAAGATTACTTTCAGGAATAGCACGAATTTTAGAGTTTTTCGGAAAATTCAAAACTCAGAAAGAAATTAGCTCTGGGAATTCAAAGAACTTCTGTTAACTAACCAGCATTTATAGATTTAGTCCCAATACTACAGTTCTATCCCTTCAGCCAGCAAGAGTCCATAGCCTCAAAAGGGTTAACTTTTAACCGTCAATCCCACCATTCTTGTCCCAAGATAAAATTTCAACATATGAGCATTTAGGACTTATGAATTTATTAAGGGTAAGCAGCATTGGAAACTCTTTACGAGTATGGGATGACTTATGGATTCTTATAGTTTTGTACAAATATGGCACTTATGATTTGGAATCCAAATTTGTCACAGACAGAGCCACTCCAGCCAGCAGGCGTCCATAGCCTCGAAAGGGACGTCTTTTTTAACCCTTTTTACCCAATGGCTTATATCCCAGGACAAATAAATTGAAGAAGGTTTCACACCCAAAATCTTGAGTGCTAATCTATTTAAAGATCTACATCTTATAATGGGGGAACGTATCTGAAAACTCTTTACGAGTAGGATAGTGTAAAGGACTTAGAGATTACTGGTTTCGTATCTGACTTTCAATTGTTTTCCCAAGGCTAATTTCTGACTGAGTAATGGTATTCCTAGTAAGGATGAATTCGTGATCTATTAATTTCAGCAAATCTGGGGATAATAATAAAAGAAATAAAACACAATCTCAGTCTTTGCCTAGTGTTCTTCTTTTCTTTACAACAGTTTCAGTTTCTTGTGTAGATTTTTCAAATAAAAAATGAAGACATTTTTCTAACAGCTTGACTGTTTTCTGCAATCAGATTGTGAGCTTGTGACACAGATAGCTTCCCAAAATTTAAAGATTTTTCTGGTTTTGACTAAAACAAAAGCAAAAAGTACAACAGAAAATAAAATAAAATAAAAGAAAATCAAATATTTATAAATGTACAGTATGTACAGTATTTACAAAAGTTTACTTTCAGCAAGCTACTGAAAGTAAGTTTTCAGAATTTGATCATTCATTGGATAAGTTCAAAATCACCTCCCAGTGTTTGCTTATTAAAAATAACTAAGACCAAATGTAAATCAAAGTCTCTCAACTATACAACTAACTTAAAGAAAAGTTAGTGATGACAGTGCTTGTTTTTTTTTTTTATAAATAAATCGTGAGAAATTTGATTTAATAAGGTCTTTATTTAAAAAGAAAGAAAGAAGACTTCTACAAGTTCAACTAAAGTTTTGCAGTTATGAGATCAAAAGTTTTTTTTTAATTTCATCCAAGACATTTCATGATAAAATTTTATAATTTTGCAATTAAGAATATGACTGGGACATGAATGTTTTTGAAAATGAAAGTAAAGAAAAACAAAAATGAGAGACGGTAAGAAATACATCCCTGCATATGTTCGTGGCCATCTCATTTTCAGCTTCGATACTTATGTTATCTTCATACCTGCATTTATTGAAGGGAAAAAAAACATAAATTAATCTAAATCTAAAACTAGCTTAAACTAATTAAATATTTACAAATTAAGTAAAAGTATATTTCCAATGAAGCCATCGTAATAACTCCAATCCTGCAAAATCAAACAAAATGAAAGTCAGCAATAAGAATTGAAGTATTTTGAAACCAAGGATGAACAAATCAGACTTACCCTTTTGACTTTCAAAAAACAAAGTAAATGCAACCTTACCATTCTCCGGAAACTTCGCAAGAAAAGATCTCTCAAGCCAATATGCAATCCTATCATAATATGTGTGATTAATAAAATAGGATTGTTCGAAAGAATATGGTAATGAGAGAGATATATCGTGACAGTCTTGTGCTAAAGTTTTGTACACATAATCATGTGAAAGAAACTCAAAGTTCAACAATCCTTCCTGTAGAATTTTCTCCCCATGAATATCATCTTGCAAACAAACACATCGTTTGAAGAGATCATCAAATTCAGATTTAATTTTCTTAAATTCAAATTCGAGAGCGTTTTCTGCATTATGATTAATGTCCTGATCAACTTGATAGGGATTAAATTCCTCATAATCACTAACTTGAGATGAACTAGAGAAATCCAACAAAGTAGGTGGAAAATCATCATCAATTGTTGTAAGATGTAAATTATTAATATGATGATGATCAACATTGACTTTACTTGTTTCATATTGATTTTCAAACTCAAGTGATTGATCATGATAAGATTGTTGATCTAAGAATTTTGATGAATCATAAGAGACTTCTTCAAATCTTCTTGTTTGAATATTTCCTGATTCCCATGTAGATAATTGAGAAAATGTTTCATGGGAAGAAAGATTAATTTCTTCATTTCCTAAATGCGAATCATGATTGTATTGTACCGCATAAGATTGTAACAATGTGAAATCAAAGTCATAAGAGTATGAACTATGCATTGCCTCTTGATTAAAAATATCAGGGTACAAAGAAAAATATGTTGAAGCATTAAAAGAATGAAATTCTTTTCATGGACAAGAAATATTATCACAAGAAGACTCTTCATTGAATAGTTCCTCTTCAAAAGATGAGTCTATGGGTGGTTTGGTTTCTTCTTCTAGGATAGACTGATTAATATCCATGACACGATCTATGGAAAAATATGGACATAACAAGCTATCTGAGACCTTACTATGTTCATCATAAGAATATAAATGTGATAGAAAGTCATTGGATTCTTTAGAATAAGAAGAATCGGGAACAAATGGAGATGTGATAAAATGATCAATGATAAGATCTCCACAAGATGAATCTCGAATCTCTTTAGCCAAACTAGAAGTTTTAGATTCAATTTCTTTCGTTTCTGAAATAGAAGTAGTATATTTTAAAACATGACAATTTTCTTCATAAACTTCATTCTGATTCAATGAAGATATGGACATATCATAATTTGAAGTATCATGTTCTTTAAAATCCACATCCATCGAAGTGAAAAATGTTGTCATACAAGGTTGGTTTTCTTCCACTTCTAAATTTTCAGAATTTTCATGAAAAGCAAACTCAACCTATGAATAATCATTTGATAAAAATCAGATTGATTAGCTTTTCAATCTTGTTCATTTGAAAGAAACAAGTGATGAAACCATTCACTTAAATGAGGAATATCTTTCAAAGGAAACATATAACAAAGATGAAGAAATCTATTAATGAAGTCTTCCACTGATTCATCTTTGTCTTTCCTTAAATATTTTAATTCAGTGGTCAAACTAATGAAATCATAATCCCCAAAAGAAACTAAGAATTCACTAATTAAATGTTCAAAAGAATGGATAGAAGCTACCGGAAAGGTTTCACACCATTTCTTGATTCGTCCTTTAAAAGTAAGAGTCAAACATATGCACAGGACATCTTTATGAATAATCTTGTGAAAGATACAATGATCAATAAATTGTAAAACATGTTCATATGCAGATGTTACTTCCTCACCATTAAACTTGTTTTCTGTTAAAAGATCAACTATACTTGTTGGAGCATCAAAAATGATTTTTCGAGAAAAACATCTCCAAATCGGAACAGAAGCCATTAATCAATGATATAGCTTCAGTAGATTAACTTGTCATCTACTTGCCCTCCTTCTAGTGCCAATTTGTTGACGGACAAATGTGACTTGCTCGCAAAAAGGAGAGATAGCCCAGTCCGGGATCCTTAAACAGGCTCCAAGCTGTTTGGGATGGCTATCCTCGACGGGTTTTATGGCTCCGTTAGCCAATGAGTTGATCTAAATGAAATATAAAAGATAAAATCTAAAAGATCAAACTAAATCAAATCTATAAGAAAACTAACAACTAATCTAAAATAAATGAAACTAATAAACTAACTAATACTAATATAAATCTGATTAATGAAATATAAAATCTAATTAAATAAAAGATCACAAAACATAAGATTATAGAATCAAGTGCTGTCTAGAAGTATGAAAAGAACCTTTTATGACTTTTTTTCTGTTTTTTAAATAAAAGAAAAGATCAAAATCTAACTTTAAATATGATTATTAGATACAAGTAGAATCATCTGCTTATATATATATCAAAGCATAAAGATAATCTAAATTCTAACAAAATAAACAAAAGACAGAACTTGGCCAAGATAAATCTCGTTTTACTGGTTTCTTTATCTTAACAGATGCAAATAGAAATGATTATAAATCTGAAATGAGAAATCGTTCAATCTTCAGATATTAATAATATTTCTAGTTGAATAATAGCATTAAAGAACTGATACTTAACAGCAATATTTTAATGTGTGAGTCAAAATATGAACAAAATGTATTCAAATCAGAAATGATTATTTTAAACAATTTATTCAAATCTCAAAATCAGATACAAATAATTGCATGTGATAAAACTCAGTATAACAATTAACTGTCATCAAATTCAGGTAACCAGAGATAAGATGAATCTTTTCAGAATAAATGACAAAAGGGAAATCATTCACTTTGCATTAACTGAAAATAAAACATTACATTTTACCAATTGTTTGAAAGTCGAAAGATGAAAACAACCACAAAAACATTTGATAGCTGACTCGTCTAAATGCACTTCCAATGTGACAAGCTGTATCTTCAAAATGTGCTCCCGCTAACCCAAAAGTCGACCCCTGGCTGACAAAAGAGAACAGATCCAGTTTCTAAAACATAAACCCCAATTCCTAAAAACTCATTTTCAGGAAAAAAAACAAAGTTACATATTCAATCAAAAACATTTGATCTTCAGAGACTGGACTTATGCGATCATGCATTCAAATTCTTCTTGAAGAAAAAATTCTTCAATCTAGCAGAGAAACCTTGACCTCTCAGCCCTTTCGTGCCCCCCAGGTCCTTCCTTTACAAATGATCTTCTCCCTTTTTAAATAGAAAAACAAAAATTAAGATAGAAACAAAAAAAATGTTTTGCTGGGTGCAGCTTTGAAAAAACGTGTTCAAAGATCCATGAAAATGTCCCACAATCTCTCACTTTCTGAGGAAATCGCCATGAAGAAAGCTAAATAGGCCCGTTTTGGAAAAAAACCCATGTGGCGGATTTTCGAAATTTATCTCCATTTGCGAGCAGTGAAGCCCGGAAAAAAGTCTGTCAGTGCTGACACGCGTTTTCTGTTATTGGCTAAGAACGAAATTCATGGCATGTTTTTCTTTATCTGACTTGGCATCCACGGTCTTTGACTCTCTGCTGATGTCCACGTATTTTACTGTCTTGCTGCTTTACTGCTGCTTGAAGTCTTGCAGGATCTCATACTTTACTTTGTTGCTGCCCAATCTCCTTGTTTTCCCAGGTGTTTCCAGCATTCTTCTGTCTCATAATCCAACTCTATCCTTTGCTGATACATGTTGTTGCTGCTCTGGATTTGCTGTTTTAGTTCCTCACATAATGATAAATTTTGGATAGTCTTGCTGCCATCTCTTTGTCTCCACATCTTTACCCCAGATTTCTGCAATCAATTGGTAAAGAATGTGCATTCTAATGATAAAGTAACAGTTTCCAGGTGATGCATTTACCATATTTCTGTAGAATGAAAACAGGAATATATCTCTCATGAATCAATGCACTTAAAATAAGTCAATCACTTATCAAGAGAAAAAGAGACAGAAAACGATTTCTGAAATCAACTTAAAATCAGAACCCTTATTTGCAGCAAAAATCCTGAGTATTATCATTAAGAAACAACAATTTATAATACCTTTGTTGTAACAAAGAATTTTTCAGACAAGCTGGTAATTATTCCAATCATAAAGCATAGACAGGATTGTTTTCAAACAATGAGCAGCTTATTTGCCAAACCAAAATGATATCCAGTTCATCATGTAAACTATGTCTTTCATAACTTCAATTTACTAGAACAAGACTGTCATTCACCAAACCAATGATACAAGTGCTAAAGCTTCAATACATAAATCTGTGTTTCAAACAAGGACGAGACTAGACTCCCAGAACCGTATAAAACAATGCAATAATTCCCAGCATGTATTTGGTTTAAATGAAATGATTTCAGATAACATCTATGCATTCTAACAATAAATTTCCAAGTGATATGGCTACAGTATCTCCATAACAGAAATGACATTTCATGAATTTATGAAAAGATGAGTATTATCACCCCAAAATGAATTAGTCATTTATCATTGAATCAAATCATTCTTCATTTGTAACAAAGACTTATTCAAGCATGCCAGTAAAAATTCCATATTCGAACCATATAACAATCGAGTACTATTTTCATTCATGAAAATATTCTGAGAATTGAAACCACAAATGAATAATCTTGATTCAAAAAGAATGAATATCTCGCGTTAGATGATTTCAAAAATGAAAACCCTGAAAAATGGTAATGTCATTTAACTTTCATGAAATTGTTTAAGTGAATCAATGTTTCCAGTTTTGACAAAGTGTAAACACACCCT
>LPNX010116148.1:121721-147979 GCA_001517045.1 Pseudotsuga menziesii
TTCTAGCAGACGAGTCAAGTCCCAGATGTTGCAAGCAGAAACATATGATGAAACCCTTGTTTAAGCACAGAGCACAAAGACTCGACAGAGACAAAGCTTTACCAGTCTGAATACTCAACAATGCGAAATGAACTAAGCTAAACCCTGGTCAAAGATTCGGCTTGCCATAATCACTAGACTCAACAGAAGTCATGCAATGTTACACAGTCCTTCAGGAATGTACAGGGTTCGTGGCATCAGGAACAGACGAGTAAAACTCTAAACCTCATTCGAAACATAGACCAAGAGCGAACAAAACCCTGTACTCAGCAATACTCGAAATGACAAGGACTAAGCCATGCCCAAAGCAATGAATTGACATGAAATGGGCTTATCGAGAACCATCTCTTCCTGTCATAGAAGTTATGATGTGAGTACAAGTGAGTACAACTGCTCTATTAAGTAGAGTTCATGTTAAATGGCAGGTGGGAACTATCAGTTCATAACGTGACAGTTATGATCATCATGTCAGAATGGAGATTTAGATGAATCCTATCTCTTAGAGTTCAGTCATGTCGAATGATAATTGCAAGGCGATAGTAGGTATCACACATAACGAAACCTCATATGTTGAACATCTTATGGAGATAATCTCTTTATGAAAATATGGATGTGTCAAATTTCCTAAGTTTAAACCATGTCGAATAATCATAAGAAATAGCCATTGAAACAAGAATCCATATATCAAGCAACTAAAACAAATCAAAATGAAAATGAAAAATCCATAATATCAAGGAACTAAAGGATAAATAAAAGGAATGTCAAGACAATAGGGTAAGGATAAAATGAGCCCCAAGAGTTAGCTCAATCGGTCGAGTACTCATAGTTAGGCCTCCCAGCATGTGAGGTCGCGGGATCCATTCTCATCGACTCTCTTGGGGTTAGGCACGCAGAGGCCGCGGGTGTGAGGCCCCTTCAGGTGGGTCCGCCAGAAATTATTCCATGGATGTAGCCCGTCGATCAAGCCGGCGCGTGAACCACATTGAAAAAAAATAAAAAAAATAGGGTAAGGATAAAATGATA
Source organism: Pseudotsuga menziesii (assembly GCA_001517045.1). Lineage (NCBI taxonomy): Eukaryota > Viridiplantae > Streptophyta > Pinopsida > Pinales > Pinaceae > Pseudotsuga > Pseudotsuga menziesii. Next base: position 122,784 of record LPNX010116148.1, read on the forward strand.
AAGTATTCATAGTGTTTTTAGTCATCATCTTAGTCCTCAATTGAACTTTGGTGAGAAAATGATATAATACTTTATCATAATTGTTGGATATACATCTATGATTTGACTTCCTTTATCTGTTCGGTTTCATTATTCAAATCTCTCTGATTAAACTTGTGATTATGCTGTGCAGGTTCTAGGTTCTACCAGTTTTGAGTGAAGAACTAATCATCCTTTGGTTAAGACACTCTTTGAACGATTTTTTGAAATTTTTATCTTTTCAATGATAAAAAATTTATTTACAAAAATCAAAAGAAAATAATTACAAAATCAAAACCAAAAAGAATAATGAAAAATACCAAAGAAAAATTCTCGTATGATAAATTTGTAGCTAAAAGCTATAGAAATGAAATATGTAGCTAAAAGCTATAGAAATGAAATCTGTAGCTAAAAGCTACCAAAATTCAGAATTTTTCAAAATTTTACTTGTGGGTTCCCTTTCCTTTGCAGCTTGGAAAGGGATCTTGTTGGGAGGCCAACAGGTACTCAGCAAAGCTGTATAATGTGGAAGGACTCGATCATAAGGTGCACGAACCAGTAACTGTACCGGGAATGGCCGACATGCAAAGTCAAGATAACTGAGGAATGGCCGACTCAGGCTTCAACTTCCTTCGAACAAGAGCATAACGGTGTATGGTGACTGAATGAAGGCAGCACAGCCTCGATCTACAAACTGGGACATCTCTGTGACACAAGAGGCATCAACAGAGGCTCCATAGGGACTGGAAGCTTAACCAGTCGGTGGAAATAAACTCAGATAAATGAGTACAGCTCCTAAAGTCAAACTATAACCCAACCAGTGGATGTGATATATAGTGCTCTGTTCGAAGGCGACACGACTCGACAACTGCCACAGATAACATCTTTCCTTGTCCGGATTTTTGGTTTTTTAATTTTTTTTTGGACTTTTTCAGTCATTTAAAAAGCTTGAAAAAAGAATAAAATAGCTTTATAGTTACAAACTAGGAGGAGACGAGTGTCATAAGGGCAAACAAAATAGTTCCAAGCAGTGGAACATACCTATGCTCAATGCAAGGATACATGTGTAGGATATCGACACTCGGGGAAAGATCCCCTCCTGGTAAAAAGGAAATCAAGCTGCGAATGATATAAAAATTGGCTCTGCATGGCTAGACATGAGACAAGCTCGGGCTATATGGCTGAAACGCAATGTCAAGGGAGCCGACATAAAGCTCAATAAGGCAGGAAAAGCTCATGATAATGCATTCACACCTTGACATGAGGGAGTCCTGAGGAAAATAGGCCAGCAAAAGATCAAGAGGAGTATGAGGCTCTTGCGAAATGTCATGGCAGTATTATACAATGGACTCCCACACCCTAAAGGAGAAAACGTCAGCATGGGCACCAAATGCAAATAGGGCGCTAACTAGGGTACCCATGTAAGGTAAAGCTCTACCACTCATATCATAGCACTTCTAAAGCAGCAAGAAGGTTCCGTGACATAATAGAGTGGGTTCGTACCTAAGGTCATGATGAGATGGTCATAAGGTTATGCAAAATGCAAACGGTGATTAAACCTAACCTATATGCCAGTTAAGACATGATACCTGAGATCGACACGAATGGGTCAATCCGATTGCTGAAATGGCACTCAAAAATGTTTTCTACATCACAAATTATGTAAAAAACGGTCCAAAATGGTTAGAAAATGTCAAAACTATAGGAAAGGGGGTAAAAATTTTCAAATATTTGAAAATTTTCTATAAATAGTAAAAAGTTCAAAATATTATAAATCATTTGAAACTTTTACCCATTTGAGCTCTGATTTTCAATAGCAAATTCCAGGAGATCTAGCCGGCGGAATTCACTACCGTTTCTTCCAGGTATTTGCTCATGCTCTCCTCTTGCATTTTGATACAATTTTTATGAATTTTCATGGTTAAATGAGGTTTTAATGCCATCCCGAAATGAGTGCTGCGGCCCATGCGGAAATCGAGGTTTTTTCTGCGTATAGGGCTGGATATATGCGGAAAATAGCCTCAAACCCGCGTACATATGCGGCTGTTTTGAAAACAGTCGCATATGAGGCCGCGCATATGGTTTTTTCAATAAACTAATGGGCAATTTTGCAATTTCTTGTGCAGGATGGTGCTACAGTGGAGAGAGTGTGAGCATGGTGAAGTAGAGGAAGCAGTAAGGGCCGACTTAATGGCTCAACAAGCTCTACGTGCATGCAGACTCTACAAGTTTTGGTGGTTTGAGGGCCAAACCAAGACCGTTACAGATGCTGGTAGATTATTGGGATCCAGACTTGGAGTCCTTCCATATTGATGGGATGTCCCTCACCATAGAGGTGGAGGACATATACTTTATCACAGGGATTTCTAGACAAGGGGAAGTGGTGAACCTTCGTTCCCATGGTGAGCCAAGAGGTGGCCTGACTATCGACGAGTACATTGCAGTGTACTGTTATCCAGACACCGAGAAGGTGGGAAGTCAAGTCCCTACCAATGCTATACAGGTGTTGGGCCTAAAGGCCATATTATTGACACTGGGCAGGATAGCAGGCTTGGCATCACTCCACCAGGCCTCGCGACCTCTGATGTTCTAGGCAGTGGAGTGCATGAGACCCACGATCTACGACTGGAGTACTACACTACTGAGCAACATGAAACACTAGCTCAGTGAGTGTAAGGCAGGCAGGGTGCGGAACTTCGGGTTCAGTAGTATTCTGAGCACATTTTTCTTTGAGCGTGTTCAGGATTGAGCCCCAGAGTGGACGTTCCTCTCCATGGGGGTCGATATCTTGCCCAACGGCGTTGGGCAGATGCTATGCGCAGAATGGGGGGTGGTAGGGTGGCCAACCCATATCCAGCTGACTTCTTTCCATGGTGGCGACGACAGATAGTTGTCATCGATGACTACCCCTATGCAGGGATAGATTTCCGGGGGAAACCGGACATGCCGCTACCACCAGGATCGGCATATGGCGATATAGGTAACGAATCTCGACCCTCTCTTTTTAAATTTTTTTGAGTTATTTAATTTTTTTGTGTTTTCTTGATTATATGGAATCAGAAAGACATGTTTTTGGGTGACGATACATAGTGACATCTACCATTTGTGTGTAGATGTGGGACCACGGCGGCCAGAGGGCTTCCCTCGTCATAGATGGAGGGGAAGAGGAGATGACATCGCGGGTGTGGATGCAGAGCGAATGCTCCAGAGCATTCATACCAACTTCATAAGATTGACACATAGAGTTCCCATGGCGCAAGTCGAGGACTTGCTTGAGGCCATGCAGCGACAGGTGGTGGGTGTACCACGCGCATGGGTGCATTTATTCCGACGGCTAGCTAGAGCCATAGTGACCTTTCATGATCACAACCCTCCTCCTCCTCCACAGGATTAGACACCTGGGAGTGTATACATTTTGTACGACTGTGTATTATATGATGGTGGATTAAGAGCCCCAATTGTGTATCATGCCACTATGTATTATCACATTTTTGATGTATATATAAAAAGTTTTATGGTGATCGATTTATTTATTTACATGTGTAAAAATTGTGTTTGTGATTAATTTATTGTGAATGAAACAAACGCTAATCTAACACGTAGTTAGCATATGAGTCAGCAACTTGATTATTATTTCTTGGAATGTGTATATATGTTATATTGTCAAATTTATGTTCTAACAATCTCACACGCAAGAACCTTCTCAATAACGTCGGATCTCTAACATGGTACAAACCATTGAGTTGTGACACTACTAACTCCGAATCAAGACGTACCTCAAGAGATAGAATTCCATGTAAAATGGCATCCCGTAGAAGCTCAATAACGGCGCTGTATTCAGCAACATTGTTGGAAGATGGCCGTAGACATACACCTCCTGAAGATAGTACCTGACCCATAGGAGTATAAATCACCCAAGCAGTAGAGGCTGAGTGTTGAGTGTGACGAATTGCACCATCCGTGAATCCTATGTAGGTGGAATATTCCATTGACATCTGCCAAAAGAAACGGAAACTAATCACAAACCCGATCACGATAAGAAAAAGATCTAACTATGCAAAGTTGTACAATAATATACAACAAGCAGCCTTGGCTAAAGATCATGCATAGTATTTTTTAAGATAGATCCCATTTCTAGGCTCTGCCAAAGCTGTTCCTTCGTAATCCACTAACTCATATGCACCCTTCTCTAACACACGCTTGACCACGTAAGGACCACGCCACATAGGATTAAATTTTCCTGCCCCCAAGGGTTCTTTCGGTTGATCCCACAAAAGGACCAAGTCTCCTTCACTAAATTCTCTTGGACAGACAGATTTATCGTACTGGACCTTAACGCGACGTTTATTGACTTCTAGAGCCACCAAGGCATCCCGACGCTGCTCATCAAGTTGCTCAAGGTGAACCAAACGCTCCTCCAATGGGGAAGTGTTTGGTAAGAGTTCCACAGCTAGCTTCAACGAAGGAATTTCACATTCAACCGGCAATATCGACTCCACTCCATGTACAAGCTGATATGGAGAAAAACCAGTGGCAGTCTTAACCGCGGTTCGATATTCCCACAAATCCGGATATAACATAATGTGCCAATTATTCTTGCTTTGTGCAATGGTTCGGTGGAGAATGGATTTGAGTGATTTATTCACTGCCTCTACCTATCCATTTGCCTAGGGGTAATAAGAAGATGAATGCTCTTGCTTATACCCTAACTTGGATGCCAACTCTTCCATCATACGATTCTGAAAGTGCAAGCCATGGTCAGTGACAAGCTCTTTCAGAATCCTGAACCAAGTAATAATTTGGTTGAACACAAAGTGAGCGGTGGTCTCACCGTTGGATTTTACTGTAGGCATAGCCTCATCCCATTTCGTGAAATAATCAACAGCCACTATAATGTGATGGTGTCCCCACTTAGTGAGCCCCCACTTAGTGAAGGGACCCGCGGTGATGATAGGATGTAATGGGGCAGGTTTCGAGCGCATATTACGTGAGAACACCTGGCAAGGGTGGCACCTCTTGACCGCATCAACACAATCCTTAAAGATCGACGGCCAGGAATAACCTGCTCTTAAAATCTTTTGAGCTGTAGAAAGCCCAGATAAATGACCACCACACGCCCCTCCATGGAAATCATTCAGCACTACCTCAGCCTCCTCATGAGTTAAACAACGTCGTAAAATGGAATCTACTCCACGGCGGTACAAAGTATTGTCCAATATGAGGTAGTTCTTAGAGACGTGATGTAATTGTCGTCGTTCATCTCACGAGAGGTGAGTAGGGGTCTTCAGTGTTTGTAAATATATTATGATATCCCCATAGCATGGGTCCAACGTTGAGATTAAGAAGATGTGTTCATCGACAAACGTATCTTCACAAACCAACTCCTCAGCCTCGCTCGGGAAATCCGATATAAGCTCTGCAAAAATTAAAGACTTATTAGATTTTTCCGAAACAAACTCGAGATCGAATTCTTGCAGAATGACAATCCATTTATTATACTTTCCCCCAATCATCCTTCCGGTGAGGATGAATTGAAATGGATTTACATGGGCCACAACCAAGGTCTGGCAAAGGAGAATATAATGTCTCAACCGTTGAACCGCATGTACGGTAGATAAAGCAAGCTTCTCGACATGAGAATACCGAATCTCTACGTCAATAAGGTTTCAGCTCAAATAATATATGACATGCTCTTGGAGCTCCTCATCCTCTTGAACCAAAGCCATACCAATCGTCTCTAATGACGCAGCCACATATAATAGAAAATCGCGGCTATAATCCGGAGGACTAATCATCGGGGCCGATGCTAGGGTTCGCTTGAGTGCATCGAAGGACTCCTGGGCTCGCTCATCCCAATAAAAGGGGGTGTCCTTCTTCAAGAGACGCATGAAGCCTCTAGTCAAATTGGCAAAGTTGACAACAAATCTTCGTAGGAAGTTTTCCATGCCTTGCAAACACTGAAGATGACGAATATTCTTCGGGGGAGACAACTGAAGTATTGCCTCAACCTTCAAAGGGTCGACTCTTATACCCTCCTTAGAAACGATGAATCCTAAAAAACGCCCTGATTTCACACAAAAGATGCACTTATGAGGATTTAGTCTAACCGAATAGTGCCGACATCTTTCGAATACCAATCTCAAGTGATATGGATGATGCATTCTCATGCTAGAATGAGTAGCGAGGTCATCCAAAAATACCTCGATAATTGACTTGAGATCGTGGAAAATCAAGGTCATTGCCTGTTGAAATGTAGCTCCGGCGTTTTTAAGGCCAAAAGGCATTTTTCGATATGCAAACGTTCCCCAAGGACAAATAAATGTAGTCTTATGTTGGTCCTCAGGTTTAATCTGTATCTGATTATACCCGAAAAATCCATCCATAAAGGAGAACACCTCGCTACCCGCACACTCATCCAAAATATGATCTATAAACGGTGTGGGGAAGTTGTCCTTAGGACATGCACGATTCAAATCGCGGAAATCAGTGCATATGCGGATCACTCCCTGCTTCTTATCCACCAAACTGGGGTTTGAAACCCACTCCATCAAGGGAACGGGATAGATGAAACCGGCTTTCAACAGCTTCTCTATCTCTGCCTTAATGGCGGGTGCTTTCCTAGGATTCATTGCCCATAAACGTTGTCGAATAGGCTTAGCGTTGGGGTAAATCTTAATCTCGTGCTCAACAATACGAGGGTCAATACCTGGCACCTCATCGTAATACCAAGCAAAAATATCATGAAATTCTTTAAATAGCTCGGTATATTCCAGAATCTCAGCATGGGAACATTCTGCCCCAATATAGACATTCTCTATCGTGCCAAGATTGCGAGAGATGTTGATAGGAATCGTTGAAGATATGTTCGCCATGTTTCCATCAGCCATCGGACCAGGAGAGCTTAATGGAACCACAGGACTACCAACTCTCTAACTAAGAACCGCCCTAAAATCCTCACACTCCAAATGGTCAAGCTCTGGAAGAAAGTATGATCTATGATGAAGCTCCTCCCATGGTGGCTCAACTCCCGACATAGCCTCAATAATCGCTTCATCCGAAGGGAAAACCGTATCAAGGTAGTCATGCGCGTGAGAAGACTGTACTACCCATGTCGACAGCACATAAGGGTCCTCCTCCTCTGTCCGTGAAGAGGAAGGACTAGGCTCTACAATAGACTCAAGGTTAGCTTGATAAGCTCTCATGGCTACAGGCAATGACATGTCCGTCACGACGGGCTCATTTGAATTACTCGGTGCAGGAAGAACCCAAGGATCTTCCATATGACTCGTGCGAAAAGACACTAATCTCGTAGATGTCGAAGCCTCATCGAAACTAGATCCTATCATGAGGATCGATGCAGGACAACTAAAGCTTCCCATGAGGGATGGGTACATGCCTACACCCACACTCCCAGTTGTCGACTGAGAATGTTCAATGATCGAGATCGAAGCCCCCGAAGATGCGGTAACAGACAGATTCTTGAATGTCATTTGATCAATCGTTACAATCTTCCTGTTATGTGGAAAGCATACAATGTAGAACAAGGAAGAAGCAACGGCTTGCATACTGTACATCTAGTTCCTACCTCGCAAGATATTGTAGTCAAGGGGCGCATCAACCACCTCGACCTCTATTGCAACGGTCTTCCCCCCCAAACGGACTTTAAGGGAATGAAGGATGATGTGCGACCTAAAAGATCTCCCATCGAACGTAGTTAACATAGTCGTTGATTTAGACAGCTCAGGAGAACCCAGACCTTCCAACAGGACAAAGACATCAAAGAAGCAGCAGCGCCCTCGTCAATCATAGTGCATTTGACGGTCATACTAAGACATTCTACGTGAACCAAAAGAGACACATAATAGGGAAAGAGAGGTTGAAGTCCTGCGGTTTCAAATTTGATCACAGAGGAAGAATCATCATCGTTCACACCAAGGGCAGAAAGCAACGCCTTCCTTTGTAAAGGACAACTCTGAAGCACTTCCAATGCAGACATCGCACAAGGAATGTGGCCCAAATCCTCGACAACTGAATAATTCTGGGTGGCTCGGGCATTTGGATTATGCCCTGAACGCTTAAGGACTCCCTTAGGAATGCGAGGTGCAGCCTCAGGTTTATCCGTGGGTTTCTCAATGTGCAAAGGGGACCCTGGTGGATCATGCTCTTTGCCTGGGCTGGGTTGTGACGAACCATAATCTTTCGCATGGGTCACAACTTTCGCAGCACGGACCATGTTAATGCACCCATGACCACTAGTCTCCGGTGGATCATGATCATCATCAGACTGGTCATGGGACTTCGAGTTCATATTTTGATTATGCGGTAAAGGGTTAGTTAGCACAGTTGGGCCTTATGCCAAGAATCTCAAAGCTTCCTCAATACAGGGGCACAAGTAAGTGAGGTGATCGTCCTTACACAACTTGCAAGGGAAATTAACCTTACGTTTAGCTTGCTTGTCCCCCCCAACATTTCTACCGTTCTTGTTATTATTGTTAGCATTCTCATTCTTATTCCCACCCTTTCTATTATTTTTACCCTTTTTTCTATTCCGTTCGGGTTACTGGTTACCCTTCTGGTCTGACGATTGCACAGAGAGTACACTCGTCGTTTGGGCGGGTTGAGACGAAGCCATAGCTTGTCCCGAAGAAGATTGGTTGATTGACAATTGACTAACTTGTTTTGCAACCGAATCTGCAGGTTTTGCACTTGCACAACCCACAATGCCATCAGCATGTGGTCCAGGTTTGACTTTGGGATCGAAACTGGAACGAGGAGCATTGGGAATAATCTCATACTACAAACTGGACTGAGCATAAATCAAGTCCAGTTCCTGTGCCCTAAAAATCTCTTGTTCCTCATTCTGCACTCTGGATGTGGAAACATCCTTCGCTATATATGGCAATAACCACTCGAGGAGGAACTCCGGTGGTATAAAAGATTTAATTAATCTCTTCTGTCTACGCCACTCTTGAATATGATCAGAAATATTTGTGGCTTTATCTTGCCGAAATGTCAACAAGAGTTCAGTACCAACATCATAACGCATTGGTAGCTGGAAGTGATTAAGAAAAGTCATCGCAGGGTCGTCGAACAATGCAAAAGCACCCCTAGGTAACTCTATATACCATTTCGCAGTAGGCCCTATGAGAGTGCATTGAAATAGTCTCAAACGGACTGAGTCCTGATATAAGGAATTCGAAGAGCACCATAGGTGAAACGTCGTAATGTGTTCGCTCAGATCCTCTCCCGGTTTGCCCTCGAACTTAGGTATGTCCGAAGGAAGTTTGGTAGGGACAGCCAGCCAAGCCGGGTCATGAGCCACAGGCCCTTGTTCGTCAGTCTCGATAAGTCAGGAAGATTAAGCGTCGTGAGGAAAGGGAGCGTAGGATGATGAGGTCGATGGACTGCTCCCTGATTCATATAGGGTTGATTACCACCATGGCCTTGGCCATAATGTCCTCCTCCCGTATGACCTGTATAGGGTGGCGTGGAAGCACCATAGTGCGGTGGACCTTGACTAGTAGGAGCTACAAAGCCATAATTAGGAGAGTAAGTAGGTTGTTGATACCCGCCTCCATAAGGTGAAGAACCCTGTCCATACTGTGTCCCATAATAGGGTCCATATGTCATCGCATGCGATGCCCCATGAGACACTTCGTAGGTAGGAAGATACACTCTGGAAGTAGGGATATACATACCGGAAGTAGGGATATACACCCTGGAAGTAGCAACATGACCTCTAGAATTATGAACATAGCCTCCCAAAGCAATGGGCGGTATGTAAACCTGAGACATAATCGGTCTAGTAACTGCAGTATGGACCTGACTCGTAGCCATGTGCCGACTCGAAGGACCACGTGAATAAGGTGGAGGATGTAGATTTGAAGAACTAGGGACCGAGGATGAAGGAATCTGAGTAATGATGTACGTGCTACCTCCTATCGTCACTCGTCTCAGATCTGGTATCCTAATCGGATCGCTAACCCTAGACCTAGGAGGGATATATGATGTAGCTTCCACCACTGGGACGGAAGGTGCAATGTGACTAGTGCTCCCAAACCTCTCCGCATGGTAAGGAATAAGAGTGCCCCCAGGCATAGTGTTAGGCTCGAATTCAGATTCAACATGAAATTCCAAATCATGGGTAGGAAAACCAGACATAGCATAACTACCGTAGCTAGTGCTGGCAGGTTCAAAATGAGTCTCGGCATCTTCCGGCATTCCATATCGATAACGCGTCAATGGGGAATCAACCCTAGAGTGAGTAGGTCTATCGTGGATGGTTCCTATCTCAGAAATCACAGGACCTAACTCAGCCAAATCGGGTGAAGGATCATAAGTAGGAGTAAACTCTCCACCGTCTACACGAATGGGAGGAGGTGGTTTAGGAATATCCTCTAAATGGTCTCCCATGGTGTGTGAATCAATGTGTGATCCGGGAGGATCTAAAAATGCCAATTTTCAAAATCATCATGTTGCAACAAAAATAGTACCATGTCGAAGATCTCGTCAATCCGATTCCAACGGTGCAAATGGCGTGTCAAACGAACTTCCGATGCAAAAGATATTGCGTTTTGAAGTTTGGTCCCAACAGGGAAAATTTTGGCTGAAGTGCCACGTGGCACTCCCTCAAGATGCCACGTGGTAGTAAAAAAGTGCATTATAATGACATGGCATGATAATGTGGCATGATGATCTGGCATGGTGATGTGGCATGATGACATATCATGTTGATATTGCATGATGATGTGGCATGGTGACATGACATGCTGACATGGCATGATGATGTGGAATGATGACATGGCATGATGAAGTGGCATGATGACTAGCATGCATGCATTTGTGCATGAAATGAGTTTTAGGACATTCATGCATTTACTCATGAGAAATTGTAAAATGATTAATATTTGAAGTGAGTGGAAAAATTACTCACATATTACTCATTTATTTTATTCCTTGAGTTGTTATGAAGTTAATGCATGGTTGTAACCAAAAACAAACATGCCATATTTGTAAAGAAGTTGTAACAAGTTGGTTTATGGTTGAAAAACCAACATGCTATTTAAAAAAGGGATTTTGTTATGTAATGGATTATTGTTGGATTTTGTAAATGTCATTATGGGGAAGTAACTAAATGTGAAAACCCATGGGCATGTGGGCATGAACCATATTTTTGGTTTATGTTCTTAAAAGCCAATTCAATTTGTAACTAATCCCAATTTGGAGAATCACATGTATCATGCCACCAAGAGTAGCTTCTCCTATTTAAGCACTTGTCATGTGCATTTGAAGGGAGCTCAAGTTTGGAGAGATGTAGCCCATAGAGGAAGCAAGCATCTGAGAGGCCCCATTGGAGGTCTCCATTGGAGAAGCTAATGGAGAGGCTCCAACCTTGTAGTTCCAGATCAAAGAGCAAGCATGGCTCCATCATGTCCAAAGGTGATCCAGCATAGGAGACAAATAAGCAGAGTCAGTTCGAGGAGGCAACATTTCAATTTGCATTTGAAGGCAAGTAGCGACCATCTACACTCCCATCCCGAAAGACAAAGGTGAAGGGATTGGTTGGTAAGAGTGTGAATTTGGTTTTATTGATGCACTTGTCATGCAAACATATTTTCGTTTATTGAGACTATCTTGTAGAAGATTGTGTGGCGTAGCTCGAGGTTCGTGGCTAGTAGAGTCAGTTGAAAGAGTGCGATTTGCAACATTATCCAAGTCTTTGATCCGCTCGAGGTTCGTGGCTCGTAGAGTCATTTGAAAGAGTGTGATTGGCTACATTGGGAAAATATATTCATGTCCAAGTTTGGCAACTTCTCGAGACAAAGGAGGTAGGCATTTGCTTGCTTGATTTCTGCAGTCTTCGATTGAGTCCTATAGCTTGTGCACTTATGTGACCCATCAAAGGCAGTTATGGTGCGGCAGTAGAGATGAACAAATGATGAAGACTCTACAGGTGAATCCGTTGTGATGTATCTTATGTATTTGTGCATCTTTGCAATGGATTGGTCACTCTATTTTGGAGTAGGCCCGGAGACGTAGCCAAGAGATTTGGTGAACTTCGTAATCAAATCGTGTCCCTAATGTGCTTGAATGATTTTTAATTTTCATGTGGATGATTCTATGTTACACACTTATATTATGCTCATGTTCACTTGCACTAACGTCAGAAAAATGATCCTATTGGTCCCGATTGTTTCGAGCGGGTTAGATGACTTTTCGGGCTCGCCCCCGGGATCAAATCAAGTGGTATCAGAGCAGGCTGACAAGTGTTGCAGGTTGTGGACTGTTATGAGCAAAATTTTGCATTGTGCAAAAATCCAGGAATTGGAAGTAGTTTGTGCAGGCACCAATGAAGCAAGAAGTAGATGAGCATACCTGCAAGAAGCTTTTGGGGACCAAAAGCATTCCCAGTGGGGAGGAATGATCCGTGAGGATCTAAAAAGGCCAATTTTCAAAATCATCATATTGCAAAAAAAAAGTAGTACCATGTCAAAGAGCTCATCAAGCTGATTCCAACGGTGCAAATGGCGTGTCAAACGGACTTCGGATGCAAAATATATTGTGTTTTGAAGTTTGGTCCCAACAGGGAAAATTTTGGCTGAAGTGCCACGTGGCACTCCCTCAAGCTGCCATGTGGTAGTAAAAAAGTGCATTATAATGACATGGCATGATAATGTGGCATGATGATTTGGCATGATGACATGGCATGGTGATGTGGCATGATGACATAGCATGTTGATATTGCATGATGATGTGGCATGCTGACATGGCATGATGATGTGGAATGATGACATGGCATGATGACTAGCATGCATGCATTTGTGCGTGAAATGAGTTTTAGGACATTCATGCATTTACTCATGAGAAATTGTAAAATGATTAATATTTGAAGTGAGTGGAAAAAATACTCACATATTACTCATTTATTTTATTCCTTGAGTTGTTATGAAGTTAATGCATGGTTGTAACCAAAAACAAACATGCCATATTTGTAAAGAAGTTGTAACAAGTTGGTTTATGGTTGAAAAACCAACATGCTATTTAAAAAAGGGATTTTGTAATGTAATGGATTATTGTTGGATTTTGTAAATTTCATTATGGGGAAGTAACTAAATGTGAAAACCCATGGGCATGTGGGCATGAACCATATTTTTGGTTTATGTTCTTAAAATCCAATTCAATTTGTAACTAGTCCCAATTTGTAGAATCACAAGTATCATGCCACCAAGAGTAGCTTCTCCTATTTAAGCACTTGTCATGTGCATTTGAAGGGAGCTCAAGTTTGGAGAGATGTAGCCCATAGAGGAAGCAAGCATCTGAGAGGCCCCATTGGGGGTCTCCATTGGAGAAGCTAATGGAGAGGCTCCAACCTTGTAGTTCCAGCTCAAAGAGCAAGCATGGCTCCATCATGTCCGAAGGTGATCCAGCATAGGAGACAAAGAAGCAGAGTCAATTCGAGGAGGCAACATTTCAATTTGCATTTGAAGGCAAGTAGCGACCATCTACACTCTCATCCCGAAGGACAAAGGTGAAGGGATTGGTTGGTAAGAGTGTGACTTTGGTTTTATTGATGCACTTGTCATGCAAACATATTTTCGTTTATTGAGACTATCTTGTAGAAGATTGTGTGGCGTAGCTCGAGGTTCGTGGCTAGTAGAGTCAGTTGAAAGAGTGTGATTTGCAACATTATCCAAGTCTTTGATCCGCTCGAGGTTCGTGGCTCGTAGAGTCATTTGAAAGAGTGTGATTGGATACATTGGGAAAATATCTTCATGTCCAAGTTTGGCAACTTCTCGAGACAAAGGAGGCAGGCATTTGCTTGCTTGATTTCTGCAGTCTTTGATTGAGTCCTATAGCTTGTGCACTTATGTGACCCATCAGAGGCAGTTATGGTGCGGCGGTAGAGATGAACAAATGATGAAGACTCTGCAGGTGAATCCATTGTGATGTATCTTATGTATTTGTGCATCTTTGCAATGGATTGGTCACTCTATTTTGGAGTAGGCCCGGAGACGTAGCCAAGAGATCTGGTGAACTTCGTAATCAAATCGTGTCCCTAATGTGCTTGAATGATTTTTCATTTTCATGTGGATGATTCTATGTTACACACTTATATTATGCTCATGTTCACTTGCACTAACGTTAGAAAAATGATTCTATTGGTCCCAATTGTTTCGAGCGGGTTCGATGACTTTCCAGGCTCGCCCCCAGGATCAGATCAATGTGCGACATAGTTCGCCTGGATTGTCTAGGTCTCTCTCCCAAAGGAGGAGGAAAAGTAGAAGGCGGAAGTCCTGCTAAATGACGAGAATGGCGAGGAGCCGCACCCAAATCCACGATGACTCAAAAAAATAGAAAAGACTCTCTATTTACGTAAACCCTAGGCCAACTATCATGCACAGAGCAATCACTAATAAAATCTAAAGCCAAATGCAAGAAAACAAGGGCTAGATAAGTGAGCTCCCAAATGAAGCAGGTATGTCTCGCCTAGGAGAGGCTTGAGACTCCCATACACAACAAGCAGAGGTACGTAACCAATTATTGTGGCCCTCAGCTTCAACGCATAAAGCGACTGTGCTATCCGACCCCAACCTGGCCGGGACACCCACAGAATAACCCCTGCAGAGTACCCCCTCGATATCCTAGGTAAGGCCACTAAGGTCACCTCAATATAATCAATGCTCAGGCGGACAGTCGCAGGCGGGATTGATCGTATGGGCAGGGTAGCAAAGCCCGAAACTCTCGAAAGAGCCCCTAGATACGAATACAATCCTGGAAATATCTCCAATGCTACTCAGTTATGACTAGGGGTCATCCCAATCAACAACTGCTCACATTGCCTCGTGCTTAACTCCATTTTGAGAGGAGGATCCTGAGAAACACTGGTTATACCAAGGATTTCACACACTCACCTGGACAGACACATACATGTTGTTGTTTAGTGATCTTGGAGAATTGACTTACAATGAACTATTCCAAGATCCTAAAACCTAAGCTTGTTGGTGTACCCTATAAAAGAAAAGAGTGTAGTTCATTTTAATTTAGCGTTGATTTTAGTTGGCTTTATTACTCAAAAACAGGATATGGTCGTGCAACTAATGGTGTTATGACGCAACATGAAGTAAAATGCACACCTAACAATCAATGCAAATGCATTGTGTCCATGAAAACGAGGTATGCTACTACGTGAAATGCACAATTCTTCTTCAAATGATGAATGCAAATTTTTCTATATGAAGTCCTAACTAGTACTCCAAAGCAAATCTAGTGCAAGTACAATGCAAAGTGCAAAAATGCAATGCATGATGATAAGCAAATGTTTTTGGATTTTTTGAAATAAAATGAGATGCAAAAAGCAAAAGAATGATTCTACGACCCCTAGACTCTGCAAGCACACCCAAACAACACTAAAGCAAAGCACTAAGGTAAAATAACTCTAATGCACTAATCTTAAACAAAAAATCGAAAATTCCATGACAAGAACCTTCTTAAAAAAAAAATTAGCCTAAAAAAAAACGTTTATGGTCAGAAACAAAGGTCTAAATAGACTCAGGCAGTGCCAAAGGAGACTCCACAAATATCAGAATTTACCCAGCAACCAATTATCTTCCACAAAAAGGAAAAAGCAAGGGCATACGCAACTGTTCGCAGTAAACCCGCGTGTATACGCGGAAATCACAGAGGAATCCGCGTGTATACGCGACTGTGAGTTAAAAACTCGCATACAGGAATAAAAGTGTATAAATTCAAGGCAAACAGACAGGCTGAGACAAAATTCACACCAATTAGACTCTACCAGGCATACATGCCCCCAGACCTGACACATAAACAAGAGAGAAAGAGCAATTCAATTTCATTGAATGCCGATAAAACAACCCCCAAAGGACAACTACTAGTAACTCCCCAGCGGAGTCGCCAATTCTGTTACAGAGAGAAATTCCTATGGCTTGGGGTACCACAATAGACAGCTTGACTCCAGAAATCAATCCTTTCCAATATGCAATAGAAATTAAATGTCTAACACTAAAGGATCAGACCTCGTACCTTATTCCGGAGGGTTGAAGTAGATCCCCGTTGAGCTTTCCAATCTCCAGCTTG
Organism: Pseudotsuga menziesii; assembly: GCA_001517045.1. NCBI lineage: Eukaryota > Viridiplantae > Streptophyta > Pinopsida > Pinales > Pinaceae > Pseudotsuga > Pseudotsuga menziesii. The sequence goes on from LPNX010116148.1 coordinate 138,900, forward strand.
AATTGATATATTACTTCCTCAACAACAAGTAAACAATACAAGCATTCTATATATCATGGTGTTAGATATATTCTAGCATATATAATCAATAATGTAAAAGCATTTGACATAATCCAATGGATAAAATATTCATTCAAACACACATTATTGGATAGAAAAAGATATTTCTATTAATATAAATCAGAGATTACAAGATACCACCTCTGACGGCACGTCTGCGAACCGGAGAAAATGAATCCCCCACTTGGGCCTCCACCACTTCAATCCTCCATCTCTCGATAGAAAGCTCACAAGAAAAAGGCAAGCTTGGGAAGAACACAAAAGTGCTCCAAGGGACAAAGGGATGTAGACTCAAGCATAAGTTCCGGCAACAATGGACTATAGTTTCTTTGCTCTCAATTCTCTCTTATGCCTTCAATGTACCAAGGGTTTCCTTATATAGCTTTTCAAAGGGGTAATGAAAGGTCGAATCTGAGCGAGCTCAAGGCATAGGGAAGGCCAGGAGTCAAATGAGTCGGATCCATGTCAAGCAAAACTCCAAAAGGATTTGGATTTCGTACACATCCCGATGTACGCGGTTTTAGTGGTCAAAACAACATATATACGCGCTTATAGGTTTAAAAGTCACGTGTATCATTTTTCATATGTTTTTAGGGATGATCAAGGAAACATCAAAGGACAAAAAATGGTCCATGGGATCTAAGGAGTCTGCAGCGGGACAGGGGAAGACCATACAAAGTGTGATTCACCTGGAGTGGTGAAATCAGCTATAACAACAGACTTCAAGTTGGGCCACATCACACATTATCTCATCTTTGAAAGGCTTGATGCCATATGGTAGGCGAAATTGTTGACTAACGTGGATACCTCGTCCATGTCTTAGCCAACCGATGTTGTATGGTTATGGGTGTGGTGTTGTCGAAAGCTCCAATCTCTTGATGAATTCTGCTAAGATCAACTTCTTCTGGCTTCCACTGTCAACAACAAAATGTAGTGGGATTCCCTTTACCCACATCTAGTTGAATCTATGTGGTAGCAACAATGACACTGAGTTCGGCATCAATGATTTGCTTCCCCTGGTCCACGAACATGATATTGGGTTATGAATCAGAATCGAGATCTGATTCTGAAGTCTTGATCTCGACCATCAATGACTACTTTGAGTGAAATTCATCAGTGTTGTGCGAGGGGATTTTGTGGAACTTGCACCACTTCCCAGTGTCCTTCTCTGTCTTTCCATTTCCCTTCTTTGTATGTTCTTGGGAATGGTTGTCATTTCCTTGTCCCATGTTTTGTGGACCAGGGTTTCCCTTTCTTTTCTTATGTAGTGGATTCACAGGTCCAAATTCTCGCTTATTCTTTTGCCACAATTTCTCCTTGACTTTGAAAACATAGCGATAGGAAGCTCCCAATGAAGAGATGTCCAGGAAGTCCATCTCTATTCGTATGTATCAATGTATTCCACTACAATATTTTAGTACCATGTGTCTCTCGAAGTACTTAATACCCAACTTTATGCGCAAGGTATGAAAGTTGTTGGTATACTCTGACACCGTTTGGTCCCTCACTTCACCCAAAATGATCCATTTTGTGTACTGGTCATCATAGTTTCCCACAAGGTAGTATTGTTCCTTAACGACATTTATGAAAGAGGTCCAAGTGGGATTTGCCTCAAATATTCTAGACTTGTCTAATGATTTTTGTTCACAATAAGTTTCCCACTAATTTTTGACATGGGGGACAACCTTGAGGAGCGCAAAGGTGATATTTTTTCCGTCAAAAAGATTGTGGATAGATAAATATCCTTCTAAAACATTGAACCACTTATCTAGGGAATCAAAATCAACCTTAAAATAAAGGAATACTAAATTTAACTTATACATTGAATGGAGTTGCATCTCTGAAATGACTGCTCGTTGAAGGTGCATCTATCATTGTCAGCATTCGTCGAAGGATCTGGGTGAAATTATCCACCATCTTGTTACTTTGTCGAGTGAGAGATTCCTAAAGCAATGACTCTATATGATCTCTTGCTCCATTGTCTCTCTTTTCTTCCGCCATGGGAGGTCATTTGGGGTGGCGAGAGCGATCTTCCCCAAGTGAAACTAGTTCAAGACTCAAATCTCTATACTCTGACCTTGTCGGGGACATGCACCAAGAAACAATCAAAGAGCAGATTGCTCTAATACCACTGATCTGGATTTGCAAGAACAAAATGAAAAAATAGATATAGAATCATAAACATAAACATTTTGCAAGGAAAAAAGAGATACAATAAACACATATTCTATTAAATGGTAGAAATAGAACATACTCTATAATAAATCAACTAGAATGGTGGTGTCCATCTCAGAGAAGACATGTGTTTTCTCTGCTCATTTGTGCCGAACTAAATACAAAATGTGGCCAAAAGGGCCTATTTATGATAACCACGAGGGCGAGAACACTAAACGTCCAAAACATAACTCTAGAAGATGAAAGGTCATAAAGTTTGCGGCCCCAAGGTGGTTAGTTAAACAATCAACTTCCTGGGGTCATAACTTTTGCATACGATATCTGATTTGGGCACTCGATAGCCCCTTGGAAAGGTTTATTCAGGATTTACACCTTTCAGTTAGGACCAAATAAATGCCATGAAATTTTATTTGCCCCTCCCAAATCACCAAAACCGTCATTTAGGGCCTCAAAATGGCCCCGAAAGTTTAGGATTTGAAACACTGTAGAAAAATTACTAGGAAAATGCCAAAATGGACAATTGTTTTGAGCCAGTGGAATAGGTGGGTGGCCACCAATTTCCATTTGGATCAATATTCCCACTTTAGGGAGCAATGGCCTCTGTTGCATTAAATCCCATATCGTATTTTGAACTATGTGTTGAGTTGATCTCCCGGTGCGGCATTAGCTGAAATGAAAAGGCTTCCTTTCTTTAACATTCCCAGAGCGTTGTAATTGTTGTCGATGGGTGCGTCGGAGATGTTCAAAATTATAGTTGTTGTGTTATCCTTGGTCTGAATTGGTCTAGATGGCTTCTTTCTAGAGGAGAAATTTGAATGTGTGGCCTTTCATTCTATAGGTACTGAGATAGATGAGGCAACAATGACTTTGTGTTCTTCTTGTTTATGCTAAGGAGAGGGACCCTGTGTGTGGAGGTATCTGTGATCTTATGTTCTCCGTCAGAGGTAATTGCGAAGAAGGATAATTTCTTGGTGTGGGGTATTATATTCCCGCCCTGCAAGATTGTGGTAAGTGCAGTTGTCTCTGGTATTCGATAGAGTTGTCCTCCTAAAGTGACAATGACACTATGAGGTCATGATTTAAAACATGACATTTCCACATATATAGATTTCTTAAAATAACATCGCAGGATTCAAGTGGGTCCACATCACACAGTACCTTGTCTTTGAAAAGCTTGATGCCATATGGTACGCGGAATCACTGACTAATGTTGATACCTCGTTCTTGTCTTATCCAACCCATGTTGTATGGTTGCAAGTTTGGTGTTGTCGGAAGCTCCAATCTCTTGATGACTTTTGTTTAGATCAGGTTCTTTTGGCTTCTGCTATCAACAACAAAATGTAGTGGGATTCCCTTTACCCACACCTGTGAGTGGAAAAGGTGCTCATCTAGTTGAATCTATGTGGTAACAACATTGAAACTTGGTTATGCATCAATCATCCACTTCCCCTGGTCCATAGGCGTAACATTAGGTTCTAATTTTGAATCAAGATATTATTATGAAGCTTTGATCTCTTCCACCAATGACTTCTTTGAGTGACATTCATCAGTGTTGTGCGAGGGGATTTTATGGAACTCCAACAACTTCTCGATGTCTTGTATTTCCATTACCATTCTTTGCTTGTGGCTGGGACTGGTTGTCCTTTCCATTTCACTTGTTCTGTAGACCAAGGATTCCATTGCCTTGCTTCTGCGGTGGGTTCGCAGGTCCAAATTCTCACTTCTTTTGCCAAAATTTTCCCTCGACTTTGACAGCCTACCGATAGGTAGATCCCAATGAGCAGATGTCCAGGAATTCCATCTTCGTTTGTATGTATCGATGTAGGCCACTACAATATTTGAGTAACAGTTGCTTCTCGGATTCCTTGACACCCAAATTTTCTCACAAGGTATGAAAGTTTTGGGTGTACTCTCACACCTTTTGGTCCCTCTCTTGATGCAAAATGGTCAATTTTGTGTACTAGTCATCATAGTTTCCCATTGGGTAATCTTGTTCATTAACGACATCTATGAAACAGGCCCAAGTGGGATTGGCCTCAAATATTCCAAACTCGTCAGTTCATTTCTGCTCACAATGAGTTTCCCACCAAATTTCGACATGGGGGACGGCCTTGAGGAGCACAAAGGTGATATTTTCCCTATCGAGAAAATTGTGGATAGAGAAATACCCTTCTAGAACATTCAACCACTTATATAGGGAATCAACATCGATCTGGCCTTCAGATAAAGGAATATCAAATTTAACTTGTGCCTTGAATGAAGTTGCATCTCCGAAACAGTTTCTCGTTGAAGGTGCATCTGTCGTTACTGACATTCGTCGAAGGATATGGGGGAAATTTTCCATCATCTCGATCCTCTATCGCGCTAGGGCTTCCTTGAGCAACTATTTGATAGGATATCTTTCTCCATCATCTCTCTCTCTTCTACCATGGGAGGCCGTTTGGGATAGCGATAGTGATCTTCCCCAAGTGAAACTAGTTAGAAACCCAACTCTCTATACCCTGACCTCATCGGGGACATGAATTGCGAAACAATCAAAGAGAAGATTACTCCAATACCACTGATCCATATCTATGTGAGAATGAAATGAAATAGCATATATATAATCATAAACATGGACATATTGCAAGGAAAATAGAGATACGGTAAACACATATTCTATTAAATGGTGGAAATAGAACATATTGTACAATAAAGAAGCTAGAATGGTGGTATTTATCTCGAAGAAGAGATGTGGATGCTCCACTCATTCGTGACAAGATAAATACAAAATGAGGCCAAAATATCCTATTTATAATAATCATGAGGGAGATAACCCTAAACTTCCAAAGCATAACTCTAGAAGATGAACCGTCATAAATTTTGCGGCCCCAAGGTGGTTAGTTGAATAGTCAACTTCTAGGGGTCATAATTTTTCATACGATCTCTGATTTGGGGGATTGATGGCCCATTATAAAGGTTTATTTAAGCTTTACATCTTTCGAATGAGGCTAATTTAATGGTATTGGAAACTATTTGGACCCCCGAATAGCCAAAAAACATATTTTAGGGACTTAAAACGGTCCTAGAAGATTACGACCCAAAAAATAGTAAAAATATTACTAGGAAAATGACAAAATGGATAATTGTTTTGAGCCAGTGGAATAGCTGAGTGGATGCAGATATCCATCTGGCTAAATCCTCCTCCCTAGGAAGCAATGGTTTACGTTGCATCAAATCTCGTATCATATTTCAAACTGTGTGTTGAGTTGATCTCCTGGTGAGACATTCGCTGAAATGAAAAGGATGTGTTTCTTTGGCATTTCGAGAGGGATATAATTATTGTTGAAGGGTGCGCTGGAGTTGTTAAAAAATTCTAGTTGTTGTATTATCCTTGGTTTGAACTGGTCTAGATTATTTCTTTCTAGAGGAGCACCTTGAATGCATGACCTTGCACTATAAAGGTACTCAGATAGATGAGGCAACAATGACTTTGTGTTCTTCTTGTTTTCGCTGAGGAGAGGGAAAATATGTAGATGGTGTGTACATCTCTGTGATCCAATGTTCTCCTTCAGAGGAAATTGTGAAGAGGGAGAATTTCCCAGTTTGGGAGATTATATTTTGACCCTATGAGACTATCGTAGGTGCAACTGTTGTAGACACTGAGAGGGGGGGGTGAATCAGTGTGCAACCAATTTTAACCGTTTCACAGTTTATCAGGGTTAGCTACCAATTCATCAATTCATTACTCTATCATAAACAATTCATAAACATCTTCCAGATCATCATTCATAAAACAAAAGCAGTTAAACCATCAAGAGCTATAACACAGAAGAACACCACATCATATGAATTTATAATCTTTTGTATTAGTTTGTCCGGCTACAACCGTTAGGCGAAATCAGCACCTACTGATAAATAGAGCACCTGCTCTTAATCCAGGACCCTGCCTGGTTCTCTTAGACCCTGCTAAGAAGTGATTGAGGTATCCTAACCTCAGATGCAAGTCAAGCTTGCATTTACAATTAAGGTTCACTATCTGACATCTCTGTCACATCATCAACACTGCTCATCATATCAACTCTGCCGAAATTCTGCTGCTCATAGATCTCTGGTCAATCTCTGCTGGTCGTATAAGCACTGCTCATCATTCTGCCTTATGAGCAATCCTCTGTCAACTGTCCAAAATACTGTCAGCTGCCCATAACACAGTCAACTCAATTGACATAAAGGACTTCACAAACCAGACTGTCTAACAACAATCAACCTGGTCATTGTCTTCTTGACTTGCTGCTGGTCATCACTTTTCATCACTGCTGGTCAATCTTTGCTGCTGGTTATCATCAACACTACTGATCATCTGATCTGAATGCTGTTCATAGTTCACTTTCACCTGCTGCTGTTCAAATCAGCGAAGCTGTCCACTTCACTCTTCAAACTTGTCATTACAACCAAGACTTTTCAAGACTTCTCAAGATCTGCACTGATGCTTGGATTGGCACTGATATTACTTCTTCACTGTGCAAGACGGTCACTATTTATTGTTAATCACTGCCAAGTTAAGTCTTCTATTGCAGTTGTGTTACTGTCGTAATCACAACTTAAACAAGTCATCCAGAAGTCTCACAAGCATCACTGGTGCTCATGTCTGGAGGAATCTGCTCATGTCAATAGTCTGCACAGAGAATCACTTTTGTTGCCTGTGTAATCAGCAGTTCATAGAAGCCCGACTTTGATCATCTCTGCATCTCATCATCACTCTGATCATCAGAAGGCTAGGTGAAAGGTAGATGCAGAAGAACTGAAATTATCATTTGTTGCACTGGTTACTTGCTGTATCTTTGGTGCAATGTTGCAAATCATCAAATCCATAAGATCTCAACAAGAATCCATATTCTGCAATCCAAACATAAATACAGCGTCCAAATATAGATTGTGGAACCTATTCTATAAATAGCATTTGCTAATATTGTGATACAGAAAATTCATTTTCTTTCAACGTTTGTTCATCTTCGTTCTTCTTGCAGCAGCTACCTGGCACTAACAGCACCGAAAGGGTTACCTCATGAGCCCATCTGTATCATGGTTCTTTCACGCCACAGATTTTGTACCCCTTGCTCTTATGCAGATGACTTCAACTTCAGACCCTTGAACTTTGACTGTAAAACTTGTCCACTTCTTCCAACACTTGAGCTCGATTAAAGGCAACATACACTTGAACTGTTTTCTAACTGAGGAGACCTTGAAGACTCGGACCTATCAGCAGAAACATAACATGCAATCTTTATAAACTCGGGACTGTTGAAGGACCTCAGGAAACTCGGGTCTGTAACAAAGAGGACTTTTTATTCTTCCCAAAAATCTGGGAGTGTTCTTCAAAAAGAAAACAGTTACTGTAGAAAATTCGTATGCAATTTCAATCCCAAAATCCAATAAGAGATGGTCTCTCAAAGGAATTCGAGTCCGATGTTCTCTTCTGCTGTTAGAAATGCCCACAAAAGCCTCAGTTCAAACTCATTCGTTGATGGTTAAAGTCTTCTGCATTCTATAAAATTCGGATCTATTGCTTCCTATTCTTCAGACCAGCGAAGGACCTTAATGCCCAGCAAATTTGTAGATCTATCAGCGATCCAACAGCACTTTCCTCAGCCAGCAAGAATTTCCAAAAACTGCTCCCACGAGATTTCCTTTAGTGCTCTCCCGAAATTTCTCCACTTCAAAGCTGCGATCTGCTCCCCCTTTTTTTTTCTTTTCTTTTCTCTCTCTCTGCTGTCACACAAAATCGCAGAGCTCTCCTTTAAAACTCCACGAACTCCAACAAAAATTTCACCTCCAGCGACCTCAGAATTTTGCCAAAAATCAGAGATTAAAGGGCTGGCTTTTATCTTCTACTGCGGCTTCTTCCTGCTGTTCAAACCGTGCTAAAATTTCCACGCTGTCCAAGAAATATTTCCATGCTGAAAAGATTTTCTGCTGCCACCGAGTCTTCTTCAAAATTGCCGAGTTCTTCACCGAAATTTCCTTCAATTAAAACCCACGCTCTAATGTTATCCCCACTCTCTCATCTTCATCACTCGTTGGTTTGAGCTTAGTGTATTTAAATACACCTTTGAGGATTCCTATTTCCATAAAATAAGGAATACATATTTTGTATTTTAATTTTAATTATTATTTTATTTTAATCACCTCCTTTATTTTATTTTATTTTTATTTTTTTTTTATTTTTACTTCACCCCATTTAAAAAACTTTCTTCAAAACTCATTAGGGACACCTGAAGAATGTTATTATTGTATTGACTATCCTTCTGACTTCACCATTTACTTTAACTATTTAAAATTCAAGTGACTTGGGTCATATAGGGCTTCTTTGCATCTTAAAGACTTTTTCAAAGATGTCCATGGGCTCCACCTTCATGAGCATAAATAGAACCATATATCATCAAGTCATGTGCAAGAGCATCATCTAGGGTTATCAACATCTTCAGCGAAATGGTAACATCAATGACGTCAAGTCCATGTTGGCATCAATGACAATTTCACCAACAATCTCCCCCTTTGTCATTGATGACAACAACTCATGCTCCCCCTATGAGCATGCTCCCCTTTTTGTCTGCATCTCTCCCTTTGTCTTCATCTCCTTTTTGTCTGCATCTCTCCCTTTGTCCTCATCTCTCCCCCTTTGGCATCAATGGCAAAGGGTGTCCACATACCTGTGCCTGGAATCTCTGAACACTGTTGACTGCTCCCCCTGTCAATATGCTTGTCATTTTTCTGTTTTGCTGCAAACTTCACCTTAGGACAGATTTCTTAACTCTGTCAAGGACCAACTCCTAACCTTTGGCTGTCTTCAGAAGATCAAGACTTGA